>CM060309.1:35403924-35421424 GCA_030674185.1 Monoplex corrugatus
ACACACTCACACACACACACACACACACACAAACACACACACAGAGATGGATACAGAAAGACATTGAAACAGACAACGAAAAAGACAGCCGCTGAAACAGAAAGGTAGACAAACACTGAAACAGACTGAAACGGACAGGTACCGAACCAGATAGACATTGAAACGGACACTGAAACAGAAAGACAGCTAAAAACACTGAAACAAATAGGCACTGAAACAGACAATCACTGAAACAGACAGATAGACAATGAAAGAGTCAGATACACAGACACAGAAACTGACAGACAATGAAACAAACAATCACTGAAACAGACAGACAGACAGACAATGAAACAGTCAGATATACAGACACACAAACTGACAGACAATCAATGAAACAGACAGATAGACAATGAAACAGTCAGATACACAGACACACAAACTGACAGACAATGAAACAGTCAGATACACAGATACACAAACTGACAGACAATGAAACAGACAATTACTGAAACAGACAGACAATGAAACAGTCAGATACACAGACACACAAACTGACAGACAATGAAACAATCAATGAAACAGACAGATAGACAATGAAACAGTCAGATACACAGACACACAAACTGACAGACAATGAAACAGTCAGATACACAGACACACAAACTGACAGACAATGAAACAATCACTGAAACAGACAGATAAACAATGAAACAGTCAGATACACAGACACAGAAACTGACAGACAATGAAACAGACAATCACTGAAACAGACAGATAAACAATGAAACAGTCAGATACACAGACACAGAAATTGACAATGAAACAGACATTGGAACCATAATGTCAACAGACAGACAGACGGGCAAACGCTGAAACAGACAATGACTCAGTAATGTCAATGGCTGGCTTAAAAGAAACATAAAAACACCAGCATGCAAGCAAGAGCAAGTTAAAAAAAAAAAGACGTCTTCAGCTAATAACATCCGCCAATGGAAAATAAAATATCATTATCCCCTCCTTGACTCCATGAAATCTTGACTTTATCATTAAGTTCATTATCAGTTAGACAATGAACATATCCTAAACCATCGCGCGGAGTTGCTGAAGCATGCTTGTGACAATTGCCATGATTATTCTGGATTCCTTTTCATCTCATGGCATTTGCAACGTTAGTACACATATGGCACTCTCATAGCGCGTTAACACCTTCTTGAAGAAAGCTGAAACTGGAACCGGACTTACCTAGAGATATAAATGCCAAGTCCAAAGTCTTTGCCTCCTCTGATGTTAAGGCCGACAAAGTCGGTGTCACGGGTCACTCTAAGCACCACCTTGCGTTCCAACCCCTCTCTGACCTCTGATCCCGCTGTCTTCACTGCAGTTACCTCCTCTGACGACGGCCCCGCCACCAACTTTCGCAGTGCCACATCATACCTGTCAGGACGGAATGTTCTTGTTACTGACGGCTTAAGCAAAACTCGATTCGATGAAACAGTATGACATTTAAGCATACCAAGTGTTCAGCATGGGGGTAGAGTGGGGTGTGTGTGGATAAGTGGAGATAAGCATCTACTACGTGTCAATGTTATCATTGTTGCTCTTTCTAGAGTTTCTACTATCACTGACATTGTCATTGACGCCATTGATTGATTCTACCTGTTAGGGAATAGGACAACACATACGCAAATACAGTGGTCTTAGCACTCACTCTGAAAGCTAAGGTCAAAGCAATCAAGCATGGTTGTCAAATGCGGCATGAACACAGCATTCCCTTCTACCACATCACGAGGTATATGAACAGGTACCTGTCTCTCATTAGGATCGTAGAAAAACAAACAGAAAAGAAGAGGAGTCGGGCACTGTCCTCACAATGCTGACCTCAAGAGAACCAAACAGAAAAGAAGAGGAGTCGGGCACTGTCCTCACAATGCTGACCTCAAGAGAACCAAACAGAAAAGAAGAGGAGTCGGGCACTGTCCTCACAATGCTGACCTCAAGAGAAGTTGTGGATTCTAACAAATGTCCCACGTCCCACATAACAACAGATTATGCAGAAAACCTTTATCTTCTCTTTCCCTATACTGTCTTACAGACACAAGCATGAACACATGTGTGCATGGTCTATGCGGTGTTACTTCTATTACAAAGAACACAGAATAAGCATTCTCTCTCTCTCTCTCTCTCTCTCTTCGCAAAATCCCCGTTTACAAGAAGAAGAGAAGAAAAAAGGGGGAAAAAACGGAGAGGAACAACAACCAACAAATTCAAGCGAAGAAGAAGAAAGAAAGAAAGAAAGAAAGACAAAGAAAGAAAGAAAGAAAGAAGGAAAGAAAGAAAGAAGAAAGAAGAAAGAAAGAAAGAAAGAAAGAAAGAAAGACAGAAAGAAGGAAAGAAAGAAGAAAGAAAGAAAGAAAGAAAGAAAGAACAGAAAGAAAGAAAGAAAGAAGAAAGAAAGAAAGAAAGAAGAGAAGAAAAGAAAGAAAGAAAGAGCTATAAGAAGAAGAAATACGGCAGCAACAATAACAAACACCATTCAACAGAGAACAACTAATCAACCAGTCAACCAACCAAACTCGTTGTCTAGAACCGTAACGAGGAATCAACCTCCAAATAAACTAACCACAGAATCCTTTCTTTGGTGACTTTCCATTCCGGGATCTTACGGGTACGCCGTACGACCAGGGTGTGGGTGTGGGTACCGCTCAGCAGTTCTACTGCTCGTTCACTGCTGGCCCTCTCTAATTCCACACCGTTACTCTCTAGGATCTGGTCTCCGCACTTCAGCCCTCCTTTCTCTGTACACAGAAACACCATCAAGCTAATTTTTAATAACAGAGAAGCACGAAAAGAGAATAAGAACACGTTATCAGCTAATTTGTAATGACAACAGAGAAGCACATTTAACTGACAAAGCAAGACTGACGCAAATTTTCGACCAATTAACTTTCGACCAATTGGTCCTGTTAAGAATACGTGAAGACAATAGCGCAATTTTTAGACCAAATGATCCTGTCAAGCGTACGTAAAAGACAGCAACAATTACCAAATTTAGGCGAAAATGACAGAACAAAAACTTCACGAATTTACCCCGATTCTGTTAAACTGAGACGATAATGAACACATATCAGTATTCGTTTGGATTCGGCATTCACATCTGCACTGAAAATTCTAAATATTCCACGAAATTAATGAGAAAGAAAGTGCTTACACTTTAATTATAATATAGTCATTGTGTAAAAAACAGTCATCAAATATTAAGAAATACTATTTTGATGATTTAGTGATATGCCATGCCACAGTCTGAAACGAGACAGAGAGAGAGAAACAGAGAGACAGAGACAGAGAGAAAGAAAGAGAGACAGACAGACAGACAGAGGGAGACAAAGAGTTAGCAACAGACGGACGAAAACACGAACAAGCAACAGCAGCTCTCTCTCTCTCTCTCTCGTTCTCTCTCTCTCTCTCTCTCTCTCATGCATACACGTCTAGATGGAAGGATGCTGAGACAGATGCACACGCATGCAACAAACTCCCGTTTCCCCTCGCGCACACACACGCATACAAAGATACTAGCGATCCTTGGATCATCGTTCCTCCACTCTCTTCTCCCGAACATCAACGTCTTACATCGCTTTTAAACTGCAATTTTACTACATGTATACATGTACTACTGTTTTGTTGCGTGTTCACAGACATGACCAATAAGTGATGGGAGAGAAAATCAAACATCAGTGTTATCTTTAAACACCATTCCGACGTTACACAGCTCGGAGACGACGCGGGTGGATGAGACATCCTCAACATTCTGTGAACAATGACTGCGGTGACAGACAGCATGATCCACAGAACCTGTTTTAAAACATGTCCAAACCATGTGAACATTTCCTCTGTACAGTGCAATTCTACACCTAGTGTTTGTTGGTATGTCTAATTAGTTGTTGCCATGATTGTTGTTTTGTTGTTGATCGTAGCGGTTCGTGGTAATTGTGCGTACGTGTGTGTGTGTGTGTGTGTGTGTGTGTGTGTGTGTGTGTGTGTGTGTGTGTGTGTGTGTGTGTGTGTGTGTGTGTGTGTGTTGTATGTGTGTGTGTGTGTGTGTGTGTGTGTGTGTGTGTGTGTGTGTGTGTGTGTGTGTGTGTGTGGTGTGTGTGTGTGTGTGTGTGCGCGTATGTGTGTGTTTTGATCAAAATATTCTGCCATTCGGAGATGAAATAGAAAACGGTGAATTATTAGTTACTGCTCACGCAAGCTACTGATGAAGAAAATTGGATCGGAACAAAAGAAATGAATAATCATGACATCAAAGAAATAACTACCATTTGAGGACACAAAGATAAAACTACTAGCATGTTTCACCGTTCTATAACTACAATTATAAAATACTACACGCTACAACAGATCATGTTTGCAGAGTTTGCTAGTCGTTTGTTTATAATAAAGTGTTCCAGATGTGTGCTTTTATATTGCCTATAAGCAACCAAAATGAGAGACAGAGGGAGAGAGGGAGAGAGAAAGACAGAAAGAAAGAGACAAACAGACAGACAGACAGAGAAAGAGAGCGTTTTGCATTTCATCTTTTTGTTTTGTTTTGTTTTTGTTTGAAACAATAAGATGGTCACATCATTCTTATAATCTCCCCTTTTAACACCTTTTCAGTTAGTTTCCTACCATATGTACGTGTATATTAAAACTCAAGTATGTGTACATGTAGATTAAAAACTCAAGCAATCTGAATGAATATTTTCAGCGATGAGTTTCCCGACAGTTATAAACCGAGGACACATGTCCCAATATTTCTCGAATTTGAATGAATCGGTGATCATCATTCGATATATAAGTACTGATTGATTAATTCATCAATATCTGGACTACGCTTCTTCTGACTTTGTGCATGGGGTATGTGGACCACAGCTGGTGAAAATCCCTTGATAAACGACCAAGAAATCCTTGATGACATAACCAAAGGCGTTTGCATGGTTGTGATCTTGACCTTCAATCCATCTAAAAGAAACTTGCAGAATAAACTGTGTAGCAACACATTTGTTCATAAAAGAAAGTAACTGAAAACAATGTGAAGCATTCCGGTCCAATTTTTACTTCGCGTGGACAACGGTTAAACATTTGAAGCAGATCTACGATTCCAATTTGGACCACAAGCACTCGAGGAAACTGCTGACACATTTTATTCACAAACGGTGTCAGTGTAATATGTGTTATTCGGTATTCTATTTCTTTTCGTTAAAATAGATTTACAGTGTGAAATTCGGCCACTCTCAACGGGGAGAACGCCTCACAACAGTGCAGAGCCACCTCTGATTTTTCTGTCTTGTGCTTCTGTTCACCAATTTGAGTGAGATTTTCCACAGAATTCTACCAGCCAGGAGCAACTCTTTCCGTGCCGTGTGTTCTTAATAATGTGCGCAAAGTGCCTGTTGAAGAAGGGACCACGGTTCGTCGTCTTCTCAGAACTATAACCCAAATTTACTAACAGACAAAGACACTTTAAAACAGGCAGAAAGTCGGACGAATACATAAAACTCTACGACAAAGAATTAGACAGCAGAGTCGGAGATACATACAAACTTACTAACAGACAAAGACACTTTAAGACAGGCAGAAAGTCGACAGAATACAACAAATTAAGACAAACACTTAGACAGCGAAATGACAGAATACATGCAAACTTACTAACAGACAAAGACACTATAAGACAGGCAGAAAGTCGGACAGAATACAAATACTCTTGATGAAGCCATACTGATGTATACACTTATTTCACGGTTTACAAGACTTGGGACAGTCTCCATTCGCACACGAAGCAGAGCTGAGATATGCCCTCATTGTTATCCTGCGAAATGTGACCAACTCCTAGATCAAGATAGGAAAACACTGAGCGTAATTATGTTTACAGACACGCTTTATTTAACAAAATTGGCTGGTCCATATTCAAATATGATATATTTGCTCAGTACATTTCAAGATGTTTTGTCCCTTGAATGCAGCGTCAGTGTAATTGAGACGGCCCTTCTTCGTGTATGTGTATGAGTGTGCTAAGTACACTGAAACCTACCTCGTGTCTTCCAAGTGTCCAAAAATAGAACTCCGATAGGCGTTGGACTAACAGACAGGTAAGTTTATACAGGCATATATACAAACAGATACCTACAGATCTAGATAGACTGACTGACTGACGGACAGAGAGACAGGCAAAATGATTGAATGGCTGAATAAAAGATGCGTGTATGTGTGTTTTCTATACCTGCCCCTCTCTCCTCGCACACAGTAGTGCAAGTGCGCAAGTATGTATGTAGAGAAAGAACAAGATGATTGTCATTTGTCGTCTTTTTATGTGTGTCTCATCATGACACATACCTTTGCTGAGCATATTTGTTTCAATTAATCATCACTGCCATCTGAGAAAAAAGGCAAAGAAAGTAAGAAAACTTCACACAGAAAAGGTACAAATCAAAATCACGCACAGACCCACCACCCAAGCAAGTGAAGGGAGGAAATATTGCTCAGCGTGGTGTATGTCGTGCCGTTCTGAGCAAAACTTGCGACACCGTAGCAATACTCCTGGTGAAGCCATACTGATGTATGTACATATGTCACGGTTTACAAGAGCTGGGACAGTCTCCACTCACATATGAAACAGAGTTCCGGTATGAAGTGACAATGTTGTATGTACTACACCTACTGCGTTCCGCCTCGCCCTCCCCTCCTCTGTTAGCATTTGCCACTCTCACTCAGACAGGCAGACAGACAAGCCAACTGTCATCAATCAATCAAACCATCCGACAAGCTGACAGACAAACAGAAAAACAGACAAACAAACAATTTGTCAGTGAATCAACCAGCCGACAGGCAGAAGACAGACAGACATACAGACAAACCAACCATTCATCAGTCCATCAAACCAGCCGACCGAAGTTTTTAGTTTTCGTCGGTCAGACCTTGCTTGTCAGCCAGGGTGTCCACACCTCAATCCTGTATCAGTGTATAATATATATATATACTTCATCGTCATGTGCCCTGCCGCATGGCACTGGCGATCATGGCCCTCCATAAGAATCTACCCCTCTATATCCTCAGCCACTCTGCAAGTCTGTCCAATACTTTTTCCCCCGAGTTTACATGGTGCTCTCTTTCCCTCTAGCTTTCCTACTGTGACTAGGTGCTCTAATTCTCTTGCCCCATAAAATGTCCCGCTCTAATTCTCTTGCCCCATAAAATGTCCCATAAATGGTGCTTGTCTTTTCCTAATCTGCTTCAGCACATGCGCTTAACATCCAGTTATTATCAAAACTATTCAGAAATACACAGAATGTCTGATACCTATCTTCACATAACTGTTCTTTTGGTACATTATTTGTTTTTATTTCATTTAATGTCAGGAATAATCAATCAATCAATCAGTCATTTGGAATTCGCTACCTTCCCTAAAAAAAATGATAAAAAAATAAAAACAAACAAAAAAACATCAATCAGTCAATCAGTCTTCTTGGTTTCTCGTACTTATCTATTGAGCTTATTTGTGGTGGTTGTCTGCTTTTGTGGGCAAAACTGTAGTTTAACGCTTGGCTTCGTTAATCTAACTCATGTGTGAGTCTTGTCTGAAGTAAGACATAAGATGAGAATATAAGAAACGCAAGGTGATACCGTCCATAAACAATTCTCTGATTTAAAATTCTTTTTGAAATATTTTGGTCCCTGTGTAAATACACACGAATACGCACGCCCTCTCTCTCTCTCTCTCTCTCCCTCTCTCTCTCCCCCCTCTCTCTCTCCCTCTCTCTCTCCCCTCCTCTCTCTAGCAGGCCAAGATGAAATGATTTTTTATCAACTGAATGAAAATCGTTACATCCACTGACACAAGATGGGTACCGGTAGGACTTATTCAAAACACAAAACCAGTGTGTGTATACCTGTATACAAAATACGCTCGCGTGTGTGAACACCATTCCATGAAAGATCTCTCGGTAATGTAAATGTTCTTTGATTCATTAATTATACAGACTGACAGTATACTCCTTATGACCAAATTTGTATACAAACATTCATAAGTAGACCACTCGCAGTATCTACATAAAGGTGCACTCGATGTTCACTAACTTTTTGCAAAGTATATAATTATGTACAGCATAAAGCAATCTTGAAGAGAAGACCAAACACTCAGAGCGCGGACACACACACACACACACACACACACACACACGCACGCACGCACGCACGCACGCACGCACGCACACACACACACACACACACACACACACACACACACACACACACACACACTGGTGCATGAGTGCACGGTCATACATACACAACATGTTTGAACTGTTTTAATCAAGATGCTCTTACTTTATTTGCACTGAAATATGAACTGCATGAAAAGAATGCACTCCACTCGAATGATATCGGCCAATGACCTAATTAATAAACAATTCATGTTCAGTTTTCTCCCGCCCCCAACCTCTCTCTCTCTCTCTCTCTCAGAGTCA
This sequence comes from Monoplex corrugatus, assembly GCA_030674185.1. Lineage (NCBI taxonomy): Eukaryota > Metazoa > Mollusca > Gastropoda > Littorinimorpha > Ranellidae > Monoplex > Monoplex corrugatus. The sequence goes on from CM060309.1 coordinate 35,412,408, forward strand.
GTCACTCGCTCACCAGCAATAATATACGAATACATATCAAACCCATTAGGAATTATACTGATGACAAGCAGGCCCATACAAAGGTCGGAAAACTCATAGGTCGGAGAAATTGTAGCACACCGTTTATACCGGGACCACAAATGACCGAAACATAAAAATAATCAGTAGAACTGATCAGCCGTTAGCGAAGTATAACGATAAACTTTAAATCAGTATATCATTTTGACCCAACGAGAAGCTGTGGCCGTGACTGGTCTTTGTCAGTCTGAAACCACTCCAAAAGGCACCAGAAATGGGGAGGCTATTATCACTGAAGTGAGTCAAATTTCTTGTTTGAAGGGGGTAAAAAAAGACACGGTCGGACTGGAAAAGTGGAGGGTGGGGGGTGGAGGTGGGACAAAATTCTCAAGTCTGATATTAACTACTGATAACGTGAAATGACGGCACACACTGTTGTTGATGATGATGACGACGACGATGATGATATGTGTATTTGTGACTTATGTTCACCGATATTTTATGCATTAAAAGCATGCATATGTGTAATATTACTTATTTTGGTACCAGTTTAATTTCATTTAACTGTCATACAAGAAAGAACTGCTTTTTCTTTTTGCAGAGTAAAATATCCAGTCCAAAAATGCACACACTGATTTTGTGAACACCAAGCCAGCACCTCCTGCGTGTCAAGGACTGAGCACTGGGGTTTTCTGAAGCAGCTTTTGTCGTTCCTGTTGAATACATTAGACAATCTTCTCTTGTTAATCTCCCATGGAAAAAAAACAAAAAACAGAAGCAGAGACGAAAAGGAGGAGAAGTTTGGTGAGAGGGGCGGTGGGTAAAATTTAGATCGACCTGTGCTGTCTGTGTATCTGTTCTTTATGAAATCATGGTGACATGTCCTCAGGTACTGGAAACTGTCAATAAGAGCTTCCTAGTATATGCGGAGAGATTAGTAACACTATTTCGAAGCTGTTCTCAAGGAACTCTCTATTTCGAAGCTGTTCTCAAAGAACAGTCCTGTTTCTTGGACTAGCAGGTAAATATTCTGAATTCAATTCAACTCAGTCCATAATCTTTACAGCCCAACCAACCATAAAAGCTATCTCAGAGTGTGTGTGTGGGGGGGGGGGGAAGCACATAAAGAAAAAACGGTACCGAGTAAAGTTTGAAGGATTAAAGCAGTATATATAGTAATCTGTCCAACTTTAAATACTATTTTTTTTAATTCCTAAGAAAATCACGGCATTGTCAAGTCAGTGTTAAAATAGATTCTTCACTGGGTGAGCTGTGACACGTTTTGGTCTGCTGTCCACAGAAGAAGTTACCTAATTCTCATGGACGTGTCGCAGGACACGCACCAGCGAATGTGCCCACCTTTCACATGGTAACAATAGAAGCGCAGAGAAACAAGGTCTCGGTTTCACATAAACGTCACTGTCTATGATACGACAACCAAACAACATGGTGCTGTATCTCGTGATGGTGTGAATGATTTTGATCACACACACACACACACACACACACACACACACACACACACACACACACACACACACACACACACACACACATACACACACACACACACACACACACACACACACACACACACACACACACACGTGTTTCTGTGGGTCATCGAAGACTGAATGGAGTGACCAAACCGTGGGTCACAATGACCTACTAAAAACGTTAAAAACACACCAAAGAGGACTTTTTTCCCCCTCGTTTTGTATTTTTTGCCTGCCTTTCTCTACCTCTCCTTCTCTTCTTCTTTGTTACGTTTCTCCTTTATACATTTCTTTGTTTTGTTTTTGTTAATTTTCTTCATCAAATTCGATTTCGGTGTCCATTTTCACGATAGCATTCATGATAACACGATGGCTCGTTTTCAAAGTTGGGACTCTGACAGAGGTGCTTAAATAATGAAGCCAGCAAAACAGCTCTGAACGGAAAAGCCTCGCCATCCCCTAGTACTCCTTTGTCTCAATGTATGGGTTTGTTGCCGTTACTTTCGTTATCATCCAGAGAATGGGAAATATTTAGCATAGTGTGGTGGTGTTTTCGTTTTTTTTTTTTTTTTTTTTTTTTTCAAGTTCCAAATCCCCCAAACATTTTTCCCCCAGTTCCAAATCCCCCAAACAGTCGAAGTTTACATTATGCTAAAAAGTTAGTCTGTATCGGTTCCAGAATAATGTTCAATCGTTTCAACTAATAAGCACTGTTTTTGTGTTTGTTTTTATTTATTTGTTCTGTTGTGATATTTCTTTTTCTGTGGGTGGAGTGCAGATTTGTATAATGAAATTGTCCGAGTGCACTGAATTTCTCTTCCAATTCTAATTTTATCTGAGCGGTCTGTGTGAATTTTACTGGTTTATAATTGTTCATGTACGTAAGAGAGAGAGAGACAGAGACGAGACACACACAGAGAGAGAGAGAGAGAGAGAGAGAGACGAGAGAGAGAGAGGAGAGAGAGACAGAGAGAGAGAGAGAGAGAGAGACACAGAGAGAGAGAGGAGAGGGAGGAGGGAGGGAACGCATCTTTTTCAAGACAAAGAAATCCAAGCAGAAGCAGCTGTACATACACACACACAATGTGTGTGTGTGTGTGTGTGTGTGTGGTGTGTGTGTGTGTGTGTGTGTGTGGTTGTGTGTGTGTGTGTGTGTGTGTGGTGTGTGTGTTGTGGTGTGGTAAATGTTCGGGTGTCTGTGTGTCTGTGTGAGTGTCTGTGTGTGTGTGTGCGTGTGCTTGTGCGCGCGCGTGTACACTAGCAACGGCAACTTTGCAAAATGGCTTTTAGGTAACAACTCCTACCGTGGAAAATAAAAGTATCACTATCGATGTTAATTTGATGAGAACACCAAGCCAGCACACACACAGTACGTGTCGAAGGCTGGGCACTGAGGCTACATGTCAGTGCTGTTCACTTTCCGCTTTCTTACTGAATACATTATACAGCCATTTTATAAGTCTTCAATAAAAAGATATTGTGAAATGGAGGCGAACAAACGACTGTTTCATATCGACCCTTGAAGTGTGCGCATGTGTGTGTGAGAGAGGAGAGAGAGAGAGAGAGAAAGAGAAAGAGAGAGACAGACAGACAGAGAAAAGAGAGAGAGTGGGGTATTTGGTTATTCTTATTGGGGAGCGTGAGTGTGAATATGTGCATGTGTGCCAGACTGGGATGAAATGTCATAAACGTGCAATAAGCTGTCGTCAAAGATTTTTGGTAGAGAGGAAGAAATGAACAACCCATGTTGCATATCAGCCACCACGTACCAGCCAAAATACATGCGTCAGCTAGCAGTAACGATATCTCCATTCAGTTTTAGTTCATGGCGCTGACAGACCAGTCCATGCCCGCAACCACACACACACACACACACAGCCGCACACGCACACCAGCACACACACAACACACACACACACACACACACACACACACACACACACACCACCACACACACACTTCCTGCTTCCATTTCAAGGCCTATATCAGCAAATACACGAACAAGCAAACAAAAACAAACCATTTTGGTGTTCATCTTCAAGACAGCATAAAGCTTAACTTTAAGGCTTATTTTCAAGGTGTAACCACGACAAAAAGTGCACAAATCCAACTGTGTACGGGTACAAGCTGCTTTGCCATTTCATTATTATTTTCATTTCAGTAAGGGATGCACTAAAGATCTGATGTCTCGAGTAAATTACCAGCCCAAAACGACAATTATTGGCCTGTTTCCTGCCCAGCGTAATGCAAAATTACTGGTGGCGTCTGGTTAGTGTTGCAAACGTCCCGTCTCTACACCACCCTCTCCCATTATGATTTCAAAACTTGTTAGCGCATAGGCTTTGGTGCGGGCTCAGGGAGTCTGCCAGTTTATTATTGGCATACTGGGTCCAGCGCATATGGAATTGTCCGATTGCCAATACTGCCCTTGAAATAATTCCATTCCCCTACTCGGTAATAAGGGTCTTATGGCTTTCTACAGCTTAGTGTTTAACGAGAAAAAGAGACCCATATAGTAGGGCTTTACTCTCCTTAACAGTTTTCTTTCTTCCAAAGTCTCTGACAGTGACTTTCTTCACAACACCATAGCATGCCGTTCGTATAGGTCCCAGCACAATATTCAATGACTTATAAATAATTTAACGTATCTTTAACAAGAGAGAGAGAGAGATGGAAGGAGAGAGAGAGAGATGGATATATATATATATATATATATATATATATATATATATAGTCAAATAATTTATTCATAAAACAGGTCATAGCCCCCTACGAACGGACATACGAACAACATAATAGTACAAATCAGAGAGACAGAAGGGGGGGGGGGGGCATACAGACTTACAAATCAGAGAGACAGAAGGGGGGGGGGGGGCATACAGACAAAGCAGACAGGCTGACAGAAATTTGGGTGGTATATTTCATATCACAGGACATAGCCCCTTGCGAAGGAATATCTGAAAAACACAACATTACAATACATGAGAGAGAGAGAGAGAGAGGACAGGGAGAGGGAGACAGAGAGAGACAGAGAGAGAGAGAGACAGAGAGAGAGAGACAGCGACAGAGAGACAGAGAAACAGAGACAGAGAGAAAGAGACAGACACACAGGCAGAATGTGCGTGTATGTCAGAGAGAGAGAGAGAGAGAGGAGAGAGAGAGAGAGAGAGAGAGAGAGAGAGAGAGAGAGAGAGAGAGAGAGAGAGAGAGAGAGAGAGAGAGAGAGTTTCGGAAGTAGAAGTTAATGACTAAAACTCGTTTTTCATAACTGATATTCCTAATCTACATTGTTGTTAAAAGAACAAACAAAGTAAGACTTACTATGCTGAAATGAGAATATAATTTTAAATCAATATCAAAAACAAACAAATAAACAAATTCAATGAGAATCAGCTTAGGCAAGTACTCACACGTTCGTGCCAAACATAAAAAAATACAGTTTAACACACAAAAAACAAGTTTCTCTTTACTCCTTTATCTTCTCTTCCACCCCCCACCCCACCCCTTGTCTGGACTTTCTCACTTTCCATCCTTCCCTCCGTGTTTCGTTTGCAATTAAGCCTACATTTCCCAAACCATTTATATAGATTCACCGGGGAATATTGTCAACTTTATTCTGGTTTAAAGAGATTCAGCATTCTATTCTATACAAGACGCGCGCGGTCGGTACCTGAACGCATTCACTTGACAGAAATAGGGTTGAGAAAAAAGATTCCCATTTCAAGGCATTGATCTACTGGAAGACCGCTGACAGTCGGATAAACGGTATACGTTCGTACACAATAAGCAGCTCGTGCACAATCCTTGTTAAAGTTTTCACGATGAGCATATGCGCGAAAATATCGACAAACCTGGGTTTACTGACAAAAACAAACAAGCAAACAAACAAGCAAACCATAGTATATAAAATCCTTCGATGTGCGGATTGGCACGCAGTCAGTCATATGAACACGGGAAATTGGTATGGAATGAATTACGTGTTATTTTCTTTTCTTCATATATGGCTGGAATCCAATCCAACTGAACGGAATATGAACAGTGAACAAGCCTTCGTAGCAGGGGGTTAAAAAGCAGTTTGGAGTCTGCTCAAGAGAGATTCATCGCACTCGGACAATTCCATACGTCATCATCATCATGTGCCCTGCCGCATGGCGCTGGCGATCATGGCCCTCTATATGAATCTATCCCTCGTCGCTGCAAGGACATCTTCCACCCTCTCTGTCCTCAGTCACCCTTTTAGTCCGTCCAATGTTTTCTCCCTGGGACTACATGATGGACTCTTTCCCTCCAGTTTTCTGGTGCTCTAAATCCCCTTTCTTTACAAAATGGCCTATAAATGTTGCTTGTCTTTTCCTAATCTTCCTTATGAATGATCTTCTTGTGTCTGCCAAAAATCAAGACTGTCTCGTTTGTTTTCTTTGCTTTCCATGGAACTCTCAACTTTCTTCTTAAAAACCACATTTCGGCTGCCTCAATCTTGTTCTGGCTTTGCGTGCAGACTGTCCACGCCTCACAACTGTATAACAGTATCGGTTCTATATAACATTCAAGAACTCTCTTCCACCTTAATCTGCCAGCAGTTATCCGGTAGACTTCTTCAAGCTTCGCACTATCAAGGTCTTGAAATAGAAAGGGAAACGGACCTATAAAACACTGACATCACAAGAGTGACTGAAGCCTGAAGATGAGCCGTGAACAAGCCAACTTTTATGTTGCAGGGTGGGACCAAATTCGGAGCCTTTAGAGTCTGGAGTTCACAGCTTTACCAATAGAAACAGCCAGCCCGTGTAATAAGGAAGTCGTGTTCAGTACAGAGCGGCACTTTTTTTGACTGACCACGACGGCTGTAATGACGTGAGTGGAAATCCGCATCACTGCTGTGTTATTACCATGAAGATTATGTTGTGACAAGACGAAGAACTATCTATTTCGTTATTTATCCATCTAGTTGTCTGTCTTTATCCGGTCTGCATGACGTGGTGGTACAAGATACAAGATACTGTCCAAAGTTACAACAATATAAATCTGGCACGCAGTCACCATCCTCACCCTTACCCAATACAACTTGCACTTGCGCGCACACACACGCCCGCACACACACACACATTTTTATATACTACATACTGTTTACCCAGTTTAAAAGCAAGAAGAATGAGGGGAGGTCTGATCCAAAGTTTCAAGATTTTTAACAATATAGATGACGTAGATAGAACACAATTTTTCAAACTGACAAATTATGACAAAACAAGAAATAATACTGATAAAATATTTATAGAACATTGCAAGACTAACATTAGAAAGTTTTATTTTACAAACAGACTTGCACGTGTATGGAATACATTACCAATCGAAATTAAAAGACCACAAAACACAAACTCGTTTAAAAACCAGCTTGACCATTGGAAACATTACATTGAACTTAAATACGAATATGATGAATGAATCATAAAAAAAAATGGGCGTACGACAAACCTTGACTACGAGTGTAAGAAAAGAAAAAGAAAAATGATGGGACTTGAAATAGCTAAACGGCTAATGTGTTATGTCCCTATTGCTAAACTAAACTAAACTAAACTAAACTATACCCTTATGTATAGGTGGAAACTTGATGCATTCAAAACAAAATACACCAGGAAAATAGTGTGTTTGTGTGGAAAGAAGACAACGCATAATCATATACTTTCATGTGTTCGGTTAACACGACATATTCCTACACTCTCTACAAAGACAATTATTGAATTTCTGACATATTTGCCTCACCATCATTAATATATGAATTTTTTTGTTAGCCTGTCAAAAAGTCCTATAGCGAATTACCTGAAACATGTTATTTCACTTGTTTACCGTTGTGGTTAGTCGATTCTTAATTTTCACTTTTATTCATTTATTCTAGATGTTTATTAGATTGTTTGTTTAAATCTTTAATTGTGATAACATTATTTGTTAGCTTTACCTTCCCCTCCTCAAAAATATTTCTTTTCTGGATCATTCTTTTTTAAGATCAAAATTGACAATTTTCAAATACCCTCTTCACTCCTCCTGTATCCCCCCCCCCCCTTTTGTGTGTTGTGTGTGTGTGTGTGTGTGTGTGTCACATACAAAAATAAAAACGTTGCCCTTTTCAAACTACGCGGGCATCATTCATAACACAATCGTATTCAATGGCAAATGACAAATCAAACTTGTATCCAGAGTAGAAAGTACGAGTTTCCACACACACACACACACACACACACACACACACACACACACACACACACACACACACACACACACCACACACACACACACACACACACACACACCTCTTCATCTAAAGCAAGACTGTATTAATTAATCAACATCATTCTAAAACCTAACCACATTGAGATATAAAATCATCCGGCACAACTCCTAGAATCCAATCTGATTGCACGATTCCGATCTGTAAGGAAGACGGGATGAGTATACTATATGCCTGCATATTCCACAATAAGACACAGCAAGCATATATGAATAGACATACACTGACCCAACCCCACAACTGTTCTTGAACAAACATGGATCGCTGGCACACTGTTGGGTCCATCGTTATCAACAGCCACTGTAAAGTTTTGGTGGAATCATAATCAACGGTCCTGATCTGGACAGAGTGATTGCTACTTACCTCCCTTGTGATATGCAACACTATGGAAGTTCCTGATACGAGTGTATTTCTAGCATCCAACACCCACGTCCACACCCCACCTCACCCCCACCCCCGATCTGTGTTGTATTCGTCTGTTCATTTATCTATTAAACTAATTATTCACACTGACTTTGATTTCAGAGGCACGTAGAAAAATTCTCACGTTGCTTTCTATCATCTATGTAATCGACTAGCGCTGTTCGACACTGCTTTCTCTAGTCGACATCACGCTTCATGGACTGAAGAGTTTCGTGATTGATTATTGGTAGACAGTGATTCCTCTGATCGATATTCCCATGCCAACTTCTTTAAGTCGTAAAGTGGTGCACATATTTTAAGGAGGTCTGTAATGCAAAACACTGTGTGTGTGTGTGTGTGTGTGTGTGTGTGTGTGTGTGTGTGTGTGTGTGTGTGTGTGTGTGTGTGTGTGTGTGTGTGTGGTGTGTGTGTGTGTGTGTGTGTGGTGTAGTGTGCGTGTGTAGTGTGCGTGTGTAGTGTGCAGTGTCTGTGTAGTGTAGTGTAGTGTATTATAGTGTGGTGTGAAAGTGGAGGGGGGGGGTGAAGACTACTTATGAAATACATAATCAGAGCGTTTAAAAGTGAGCCATCTGGCCTATTCGAGACCATGAACTATCAAACAAGTACAACGCGGGCATAATACTACTACAATGATACTACTCACTCGTATAACACTTTTTATAATGTTTTGACAATTCAAACAACATATCTACGAGTATACTGCTTTGGCAATACTAAACAACACAATAATATACACTTTATACGTGCCGACAACAGGCCACTGACAAGACACAACACACCTCATGCAGTAATACTAG
>CM060309.1:35431424-35561424 GCA_030674185.1 Monoplex corrugatus
ACTGGCGGCACTGGCGATCTTCACTACGTGGATAGGGCCCCGCTTGCCGGATGGATGGTTACCTGAAACGACACACACATAAATGTATGTACATATACATACACTATATTGTCAGATAAGTGCTGTAGGTTTGGGTCCACACAAACACAAACGAACACACACACACACACACAGCACAGCACAGCACAACACAGCACAACACAGTACAGTACAATACAATACAATACAATACAATATTTCAGTACAGTACGATATAACATCACACAATGCGAGCCGATATGCTATGATATACGGTACATCACAACATACATAGTTATTCATACATGTACGTTGTATTATTGTCAGGCAAGTGGAGTACGTTTGGGTCCACACACACACACACACACACACACACATCTATACATATATACATATACGTGTGTGTGTGTGTGTGTGTGTGTGTGTGCGCGTGCGTGCGTGCGTGCGTGCGTGTGTGCGTGCGTGTGTGTGTGTGTGTGCGCGCACGCGCGCGCGTTATATTATTATGGTCAGATGAGTGGAGTAGGTTTGGGTCCACAGAAGTCAAAGATCTAGGCTTTGAGTCCTGGTCAGAGAAGGTATTCCCTCCCTTCCTCTCGCCCCCCCCCCCCTCCCCTCTCACAAGATCTTGGTGATGGTCTGGGTCCTAATCTTTTAGATCAGACAATAAATCAAAGTCCTGTGCACGGCCCATATTCTGCGAATGTTAAAGAACCGACAACAGCAAAACTAGTTTACAACATTTTGTAGAAAAAATCCTTTCTTAGAAGGAATCAAAATTATTAAACAGGCTGAACAAAGTGGAGATGTACCGTGGCGACATGTTCTCCCCAGCAAAATATGTTTCATATGGTAATCATTTGTGACAAAATAGTACTATTGAACCAACAGACAGCTAAATACGTAACAAATATTGGGAATGTGGCACTGTGTAATATGCATATGTATGTTTATGACCACAGTTATCTGTCTACATACTAGGTTAGAATATATATGTTGACATCTGTATACAGTATGACTGTGTGGATTCTGATATACAGGGTGTTTCAAAAAGAATACGCCAAAATCATTACGCAGTTTTTTCAGGTCTATAGCATTGTAGTGGACTGAATCAGTGGTTATTTGATAGAGTAGTTATCAAAGTTTGATTGGGTGTCAGTTTCACCGCTGTCGTTAGTATAACTTCCGGTGCAGCTGAATTGTGGGAAGATCAATCAAAATGGCGACTCCTCAGCAGAAGGCGTTTTGCGTGCTTGAGTTCGCGAAAACAAACGCCATTGTCACGGTGCAACGTGCTTTCAGAACAGAATTCGGCATTGATCCGCCCCATCGTGAGAGCATTCGACGGTGGGTTAGACAGTTTAAAGAGAGTGGGTGTCTGTGCAAAGGAAAGAGTCCTATAACAGAGGAGCAAGTGGAGAGGATTCATGATGCATTTGAGAGCAGCCCACGTAAGTCCGTACGTCGAGCAAGTCTTCAGCTTGCCATCCCTCATACCACTGTCTGGCGTGTGTTAAAGAGACGATTACACATGAAACCATACAAACTAAGCCTCGTCCAAGCACTTACTAATGATGACAAGGTGATGCGGAGGACATTCTGTGAGTCAATGCTGGAGATGGAGGAAGGTGATGAAACTCTCTTTTCACGTTTAGTTTTTAGTGACGAAGCGACTTTCCATTTGAGCGGCACAGTCAATCGTCACAATGTGCGCATTTGGGGAACAGATCACCCACATGAAACTGTTGAGCATGAAAGAGATTCCCCTAAAGTGAACGTCTTCTGTGCTGTGTCTCAAGACAAGGTCTATGGTCCCTTTTTCTTTGAAGGAAACACCGTTACAGGACAAACCTATCTCGAAATGCTCCAAAACTGGCTATTCACTTTACTGCAAGCAGATTCGAATGACTTCATTTTTCAGCAAGATGGAGCACCACCCCATTGGCATCTCGGGGTTAGAGCTTATCTGAATGAAAACGTGCCTCAGCGATGGATTGGGAGGAGAGGTGCTTAAGACCTTGCTCTCTGTGGTTGGCCTGCCAGATCCCCGGACCTCACTGTGTGTGACTTTTTCTTGTGGGGGTATGTTAAAGACCAAGTTTATGTTCCACCACTTCCAGCAAGTATCGATGACTTGAAAGATCGAATAACAGCTGCAATCAACACGGTGGACCGTGACATGCTGAGGCGCGTTTGGGAGGAATTCTCATATCGGCTTGATGTTGTCCGCGCTGCCGGTGGTGGCCACATTGAGCACTTATAAAACATGAAATGAAACTTGAATGTATATACAACACATGTGTTCATGCTAGAGGTTTGTAATTTTTTTCGTTTTTGACACATCACGTGATGATTTTGGCGTATTCTTTTTGAAACACCCTGTATATACATACACACACACACACACACACACACACACACACACACACACACACACACACACATACATACATGTATATACATATATATGTATGTATGTACAGAAATATATGTATTGCTATTTAAGAATGACTTATTGTCATTATTACTACCATCAGTATTATCACTGTTATAATCGACATTATTATCATCATTATCAATTTAAAGAGAAGTGTCAACTGCATTTGGACAAAGTTTAAATGGGCATGGCCTAGTCTGGGGCCATGTTATGTGACCAAAGAGTATAGGCAGTGTCTACCCTCTTTGATGTGACCTAAAATAGTGCAGAGATTTCTCAGCTGTTTATCAGGGGTATGTTTTCATAATACCAAATTGAGCTGGTCACACGTTTCCACACTATTTCATTCATATGGTGTGAAGACATTGACTAGTTATTTATACTGTTATGCAAACTGCTCACAGCGACAGGGGAAAAAGCTATCAATCTGTCTCAAATATCTCGACCTAACATACGCAGGGCCTTTCACATTTCTTCAATATTTTCTAATAGAAAAAAATGAAGATGGATAGTCTGTAGGTACGATGTTCTGTTTGTGTTTTCTATCACGAAGTCAATTTTGAACCAGAAAAAAACACGAAAGAAGAATACGAACGCGTATTCAATACAAGAGAAGACAGGCGCAAATGTTCGGCCAACTGGCCTTTGTCAAGCGTAAGATTACAAACAAACAAACACCAGATACAAAAATTTTGAGAAAAAGACTGAAACTTCCCTGCTGCTGTGTCCAATGTAAGAAAAGGAAACAGTCTTTTTCTCAAACTTTCTGTATCTGGTGTTTGTTTGTTTGTAATCTTACGCTTGACAAAGGCCAGTTGGCCGAAAATTTGCGCCTGTCTTGTCTTGTTGTATTAAATACGCGTTCGTATTCCTCTTTCGTGTTTTTTCTGGTTCCTGTTTGCTTGAACACGGGCAGTTACATTTGTTTTAAAGTCAATTTTGTTAGTTTGCCCGTATGACTTGACCCATTTATTTTTTTATCGATTCATTCTTTTAATAGTTTTATTCATATTAATTGGGCCGAGGTGAAAATGGAGGAAAAGCCAAAACCAAAGCAAGCAAACAAACAAAAAACACAAATCGAAGCAAAACGCGAAGAAAAGTGTCCAACAAAAACACACAGTAAGCATAATGATGGTAGTGATTTGAAGATGGTGAACGAGGTATAAACAGTGGTTGGATCATTGGGGACGAAGCCTATTACCCGTCCCTCCAATACATATTGATTATGCACAGTCTACCAGACATGGGACAAAAACAATGAAGCAATGATGCCATCTGTTATCACATCAATCGCTCACACAGACAAAACTCAATACAGAGTTTGACACAGCAGGGATAGAATGAATCATCCTCCACCCTCCTGCTGTTCTCCATCTTGATCCACCGAACGCCAGCTCACCTCCCCTTCTCCCACGAACCTTATTCTTCGCCACGATCCTTCACTTGTCTTGCGTCTGTCTCATGTGTGTCGCGATAAATTAGGCTACATTTCTTTTTCTTTACAAAATTGCAAGTAACTCGGATGCGCGCGCAAACACACACACACACACACACACACACACACACACACACACACACACACACACACACACACACACACACACACACACACCACCTTGCAGATATTTATATATGACCCGATCAGTTGTTGTCCCTATCCTGTAGATTTGTAAAGGCGTCAAACTCTCACCCTCCCTTCTCTCCATCTGGTATGATTTAACCATGACCAACAGTCATGCTCCATCATTTTGTAGGTCGAATTAGTCAAACTTTACCACGAATTTTGATCAGTTTGGATAATAATCAGTTGTGTTCCCCTTCTTACAAAATTGTTTTAAGAAAATAAATCCCTGCCATGCACCCCCCACCACCACCCAAAGCCCCAACCTCCCCACTTGTTTTATAGACTTTTGAATACGCTTATCTGTCATGTTTCTATGTTTTTGGAGACAAATGATTATCCCCCTATTTGCTATTTACAATGATCAGTCACATTTCCCATCCCGTAGAATTGTTTTTAAAGAAAAAGGTATAGTTCTTCAAACCCTGTAGATATTTGCAATTTTAGACCAAACAGTTGCTTTCCTCTATTTTGTACATTGTAGATCAATCATTCCCGTATCAAGGTGATATTAATTTTATAAATGATGCACATAACATTCCTTTATTGTATCGCTGTCACTGTATTTGTGCCTAGCTGCAACTTATTAGGCAGGTTCATCAATAACTTCATACAGCAGGTTATCTAACAGGCTAACGAGCCATCTGTCATTATTCCTTATTAAATTAATAAATCCACAACTCATTATACAATTCCATCATAATCATTTCCTCGTTCTGAGTATCTGTAAAGAACTGTCATATTCCCTCACTTTGCACATTTATGAATTATAACTTAATATAAGGGTTTGGAATTCGTTTAGAGGACTTCATCACACTTGGACAATTCCACATGCGCTCCACCCAAATCTGATAGTAATTATCTGGCAGACTGCGAGCCTGTGCAAAACCGTACGCGCTAACAAAGTCTTAAGTCTGAGGGGGTTAGGGGGTTGGACAGAGAACGGGTTCTATGAAACATGTGCATAATTTTGGGACCTGGTGGTGGTGGTGGTGATGTTCTATTTGTTTTGCTGTTCCATCCTCTTCTCTGCTATTTGTGTGTCACTACCACATGCCGCTCAATTCGGCTTTTCAACACATCATCAAACTCGCCGAAACTGGTCATAATGAGAACAGTACATGGAAGACCACAGAATCCGGGGCAGTTTTTCACAATTAATGATGACGAGAATGTGGATGGTGGTGAGGATCCAATAAAGTTTCAGTTCGGACTGAAAGGGCTGCACTGTGCCTACGTTTACTTTCACTTATATTCTGGTGTCCACCCCCATCCCGAGAAACACAGACACGCGTGGTACTGGTCAAGAATTTGAGAACACCCTCAGTGACGCGTCCGTGAGGTGGCTTTGACTGGTTGCGATCACAAATCTTCCCAAGAGCCCATCTCGTGCTGAGCACTGGGTAGGAGCCCGTCGGACTGAAAAGATACCACTTTTTTGTTGTTGTTTTTTTGTTTGTTTTACTTATGAAGTTCGAATCCACCACCACCCCGTCAGGATTGTCTGTTGCGCTAAACACTTCTCCACGTTGACTGGTCGTGTACAGATCTACAATTTTTTAACAATGCCGTATCAAACCTTACATTTGGCCTAGTGCCTACTGCAGACACAGGAAGAATAGGGACAATGCCACTTAACAACAGCATGGAATATTGGAGGAAACGAGAGAGATCAAAGTTTTTGGCAGCTCTCGAATAAACATTACTGTCACATACGTTTGGTTAACCTGGCCTAGTCGTCACTGCTTCTAAATCTACCTTTAACCTTATATCTAGATCTAGTGTTGCCAGAAGATTTTGTGTTTTGGTTTACATTTTCTCGCAAATTTTGCAAGAGAGATGGACACCCAAAATGCGTCTTTTCCAAAGGAATACTACATTACCGAGAGCGTTCTCAATCAACAAAGATACTTGCTCAGTCGTCACTGGCGGCATCTCATTCATTTGTCGTCTGTCTTTTGTTTTTTCCGTCTTAAAACCGCAAACATGACATCAGAAATTAACTAACACACTAGGCCTAACTGGAATAATAAAGTAAACTAAGGTTAGGTTTTCAACAACAAAAAGGGATGTTTACATTAAAAATGTAATTAAATCACTTTTGTCTCGACCTACATTGGTAACGGGATTAAAAAAAAAAAAAGCATATCTTGCTCTTCTGTGTTAATGCCACTGTGTAGACTCTAGCGTCAGTTGTCAGAGAATAAACTGAATTCACAAAGGTTTGAGAGGAGTTATGTGACTAAGGCGAAAGGAAGGTGCTGACTGTTTGCTAGCTTGTTGTTTTTCTCTGTCTTTTGTATGAAGCATGTTTTTCGGCTGAGATCTGTTTCAGTAAACATCTGACTGGTGTTTGTGCGTGCGTGTGTGTGTTGTGTGTGTGTGTGTGTGTGTGTGTGTGTGTGTGAGAGAGAGAGAGAGAGATGTCTCAAAATTAATATTTTTGCACATAACTATCAGTTATATTCCCATATGACCCCAAAAGTAATCATGATAATGAATAATTCTTACACGGCACCATTTTCAAACGTCTGGACACACTTGGCATTATGCATTTACAAGAAACTAGAGTGTAATACATACGGATAAACTGATATCACACACCACACACACACACACACACACACACACAACATACACACACACACACACATACACACACACACACACACACACACACACACACACACACACACACACACACACACACACACACACACACATGTATTTCAGAGTACACAAACACATGAACGTACACAAATGAATAATCCTCAGGCATTTTTACCAAGCATGTGTAGACATGTGTAAATGATTTCGGAACGCCACATGATCAGTGATTATGAGTGACAGTACACACTGGTGGAACATTAACTATCATATCACCAAGGAGATTATTAAAGGAGATTATTTCATAATTCTTTGTTTGCTTGTTTGTACGTATGCATATTTTGCGTTCGTGAATAAAAATGCCAACTCCGTTTTTAAGTTCCGTTTAGTCACAGACGAGACAGCGAATTCTGTCTTAAAGGGTTTGCATGCTTTGTTCGTTTGCATGGCTGTTTTATCTCTCCCCGTAGAAAACTGATTTTTCTTCATGACATGTTCTTGAATCTTGATGTGCTCAACAAAACCTTGGTTGATTAGAATATTGTCATGTATGCTTTGTATGTTATACGTTGTTTGTATGTGACGATTATTTGTTTTCATATGTATAAATTGATATACTTTCTGTACACAACAAAAACCTTCGTTGATTAGAATACTGTCACATATATTTTGTATGTTATAGGTTGTTTGTATGTGACGATTACTTGTTTCATACGTACAAACTGATTTAATCTCCGTAGTCACATTGTTCGTTGGTGCTTGACTATCATACAGGAGAAAGATGTAATTTGAAAAACGAATTCATACAAAAATGTGTTGACATGTGCTTAGATCATTATGCTCATTTTTAAACTTCCAATGTATAAAATACCATTATGTATATTCTGTATGCTATATGCAGTTTACATGTCAACAGTATCTTTCCATATAGGCCTATATGTATATATATGTGTGTATAGTAAGTGTGCCCGTGTGTGTGTGCGTGCGGTGTGTGTGTGTGTGTGTGCGTGCGTGCGTGCGTGTGTGTGTGTATGTGTGTGTGTGTGTGTAATTTTTCGTTGCCAGATTGCGTGTTTGATGTCCGTTTCTTGTGAAGCAAAAGAAGAATTAAAACAAAAAACAAATTTAAAGCCGTTAAAGTTGACGCCACACAGGCCAAAATGTGCCTGAATCAGCTCTTGTAAACAAAACTGTTTGAAAAGCAATTTCTTTGAAAAGCATATTCTTAGGAACTTTTGACAATGTTTGAATCTCTGCGCTGTAGTGACAGTCTGTCATTGGCCTTAGGCTACCACTGGAAGATCTGTTTCTCACATTTAAACTTCAGCTTCTCTCACACTCTTTTGGTGTGTGTGCGTGCGTGCGTGCGTGTGTGTGTGTGTGTGTGGTGTGTGTGTGTGTGTGTGTGTGTGTGTGTGTGTGCGTGCGTGCGTGTGTGTGTCTGTGTGTGTGTGTATGTGTGTGTGTGTGTGTGTGTGTGTGTGTGTGTGTGTGTGTGTGTGTGTGTATGCGCGCCCACGAGGCATTTGCTAGCAAGTATGAAATGATGAATCTAAATCCTTGCCTACCACTGTGTTTGTCATAGAAATAGATCTATATATACTAAATCACATACCGATTTCACAATGTATACCGTCGCATGCAACGTTTGGTATTTACACCTCTATCAAAATATGCTAAATGATTTTTAGAAACAATATATACAGTATATATTCATTCTACAATTACGACGAATTTCTCATTCTTTTACATACAAAGAGAACTAACTCACTAGCTTAAAACGACAAGCATGCATGCATTTAATAAAACAAATTTAGATAATAATAATAATAATAATAATATATTTTATTTATATAGCGCAAAATCTTGACAAAATCAAATCTAAGCGCTGAGCGTATACATGCACACATACCTACTTACATATGAGCGTATACATGGATACATACATGCTTACATACTTACATACATAAATCTAAGCTGAGCGTATACATGCATACATACATACATACATAAATCTAAGCGTATACATACATACATACATACGTACGCACATGCATACATAATAATTACAATATTTATATAGCGCAAATCTCGACAAAATCAAATCTAAGCTCCGAAAAGACACACACGCACACACGCACGCACGCACGCACGCACACACACACACACACACACACACACACACACACACACACACACACACACACACACACACACACATGCATGGCCACAAATGGGGAGAAAAGAATAAAAGCAATAAAAGCAAGAATAAAACCAATGGAAAACCACAGAGAGCACATCATATACAATTATATATTAAAACAAAGTGATTCCCCTCCGAGCGGAGACAGGCTGCAGAGGGGGGTTGAGTGAGGTTAGGATTTTATGCAGAGGAGAAAAGGTGAGTTTTGAGAGCGGACTTGAAGGAGGCAAAAGTAGGTTGCTGACGGACTGAGAGAGGAAGTTTGTTCCAGGAGAGTGGACCAGAAACAGAGAAGGCTCGTGGACCATAGGTATTGAGCTTAGTGCGTGGAAAGCGAAAAGTCAGAGGATCGGAGGCAGAGCGGAGGGTACGTGAGGGAACATAGATCTCAAGTAGGCTTGACAGGTAATCGGGGGCTGCGTTATTGAGGCTTTTGTAGCACATGGTGTCTAGTTTGTACTGTATGCGCTTTGATACAGGGAGCCAGTGAAGTTGTGCCAGGAGAGGAGATATGTGGTCAGCTTTTTTCTTTTTGAGTACAAGGCGTGCAGCATTGTTTTGAATGCGCTGTAGGATGTGAATGGTGGAGGCAGGAAGACCAGACAGGAGTGAATTGCAATAGTCAATGCGAGACATTATGAAGGAGAGAACGAGTTTTGCAGTTGTTTCGACAGAGAGATACTTCCTGATCAGGCTTATACGATGGAGATGATAGTAGCAAGATCTGGCAGTTTGAGAAACAAAGTTGTTCATGGACAGGGTAGAGTCAATGCAGACACCAAGGTTTTTAGCTGAATCAGAAATTGGGACTGATGTGTTACATAGTGGGAGAGAAAGAGGAGGCAGCTGGGAAAGTTTCTGACAGGTGCCAATGAGGATAGCTTCTGTCTTGTCGTCATTAAGCTGAAGTCTATTGTGTGTCATCCAGTTCTTAATGTCCGAGTAACACTCAGTGGTGCGAGTCAACAGGCGCTGTATATTATCAGGTGAGTCACTATCTTGAAGTTGGGTGTCATCAGCATAGAAGTGGTGTTTTATAGAGTGGGAGTTGATGATGGTGGACAGGGGGGAGGTATAAAGAGTGAAAAGAACAGGGCCAAGGACAGATCCTTGTGGAACACCACAGGTCAGGTATGCAGGTTGAGAGTAAGTGCCATTGATGAGAACAGTTTGTTTTCTGTTTGATAAATACGAAGTGAAAAATGAGAGAGCAATGTCAGAGATGCCAAAAGTATGATGAAGTCTAGAAAGGAGAATACCATGGTCAATGGTATCGAAAGCTGCAGACAGATCAAGGAGTGTGAGGAGAGAGACTTTGCCAGTATCAGTTGCAAGGAGGAGATTGTTGAGAATGTGTAGTAGGGCAGTTTCAGTGCTATGGCACTGGCGGTAGGCTGACTGGAAAGGATTGAGGAGATTGTTGGCAGACAGGTGAGAGTTCAGCTGGTTGAGGACGACTTTTTCAAGGAGTTTTGACAAGAAAGAGAGATTAGAGATAGGCCTGTAATTTTTCAGTTCATTTGGGTCTAAATTGTGTTTCTTGAGGAGAGGGTGAACAATAGCAGACTTGAAAGAATCTGGGACAGTTCCAGTTTGAAGAGAAGTGTTGATGATGTCAGTGATGAATGGGAGGAGAGTAGGGAGACAATCGGAGTAGAGAGAACCTGGAAGAGGATCCAGTTCGCAGGTTTTGAACGACATGGATCTGATTGTGTTGAAAATTTCTTCTTGTGAGACTGGGGTAAAAGTAGTGAGAGGTGTGCCAGAGAAGGAAGGGTCAGGTGGGCATGGTTGACAGGGTGTCCTGTCAAGCCTGTCACGAAGAGTTTGTATTTTGGTGGTGAAATACTTAGAGAATACAGATGGGAGTTCTTCATTTGTATCTTTTGTTGGGAGAGGTAAGTCTTTTCGTGTGCCAAGGAGATGATTCATGGTTGTAAAGAGTTCTTTTGAAGAAGAGGCATTCAGGATTTTGGTTTGGAAATAGCTTGTTTTTGCAGATGCAATGAGGGTGGATACTTTTGTTTTAGAGGTAAGACGCTCTTACATTTGTATCGAAATTCGCATCGTCGAATTTCAAGCAATTCATCCCATGATCCCGTTATTACAACAACACCACTTCTATGTAAAACGGAAATAAGCTTCATTTAAAAATTTAACTATTGTGATCCATGATTATGTCACAATGACCGATCTACTACCTGAAATCGTGTGAAACACATCTACCTTTTAGAGAGATTACTTTATATCGACCAGAGGTATGTGAGTGTATATGTGTGTGCAAGCAGTGTGTGTGCGCGCACCTGTTTGTGTGTGTGTGTGAGAGAGAGAGAGAGAGAGAGAGAGAGAGAGAGAGAGAGAGAGAGAGAGAGAGAGAGACAGAGACAGAGACAGACAGACAGACAGAGAAAAAAAGTGTGTGTGTGAGTGTGTATGTAAACAAGTTTCTCAGCGTTTTTATTGATGGGGCTTTATAAAATTGGGGGTAAAGCTTTGGATCGCCAAGGAATGGCGAAATGGTAAGTTTGAAAGATAAGGTATCATGGTCTAGGTCACACGGACCAAAAGAGTGCCTGAGATCACCACTTTTCGAGGAATATTTGTGAACAGCACTCTCACATGAACTTTGGACCATGTTTGAAATATGTGTTCAAAGTTGTAATAGTCCACCACTGTCCTCAATGCACATGAAATTTGTTTCGTATGGAACTTTTTCAAGATCACAGTGACTAATATTCTGGACAATTTGTATCTCCATGACAACGTTGTCTGAAAAAAAAAAACTTTTCAGAATTTCCAGGAATCGATTTTTTTACACAAAGTTTAAAACAAAACTTTTTATTATTCTTATTAATATTTTTTTTTTAGTCAACCTCAGTGGCAAAGAGAACATCACAGTACAACAGAAGTCTGGTTTTAAGCATCTTTCACTTCCGACAGAGACTGAACTTAAAGAAACTGATTAATACATATTGAAGGGAACGGTTAGGTCTTACGGTTCCAAATAAATTTTGTTCTTATATATATCGAAAAGCTCTTCCGCAAACTTGTAATGAATTTATTCCATATTCAGAAGAAAAGAAAGAAAACCTTCATTTGAATT
This sequence comes from Monoplex corrugatus, assembly GCA_030674185.1. Taxonomy (NCBI): domain Eukaryota; kingdom Metazoa; phylum Mollusca; class Gastropoda; order Littorinimorpha; family Ranellidae; genus Monoplex; species Monoplex corrugatus. The sequence continues at coordinate 35,443,417 of CM060309.1, forward strand.
TCTCTTACCGAAGACGAAGATCAGCCTTATGTGATGTGAAGATGACTATTACTTGTATAAAAACATATCCGCTTAGGACAAAGGAAATTACTAGACAGTACTCAATCGCACTTCTGCTTTGTGACGTAAATACAAACTAAGCTTAACAACAACATCAATGAGTCATCATTTCGAAGCGAGGCGACGAAATACGAAATGGCGTTGTTGTGAGCAATCATTGCAGAGTTTCAGATGGTTAATTAAAATCTAAAACTGTTTGTTTGTTGTTCTTTTTTCTTATTATGAAAAGTTACATTTAAGCAATAGAACATTTTGTATTCCCTGAGGAGACAGAAAATGATCTGACCTCAACAAATTGAGGCTGTTTGTTCTCTCTTGCAACAGACAGACGCGAGCACATTTCTTTTTAGGTAAGATTAGATCTGGTTCTATTTCATCTCTGACTATATTAAATCGAAATTGAAATTTTGTTCCATTTGGTAGGATTTATCTGTGCCTTTTTCGTAAGAAAATCACGTACAATGAAATTGTGCAGTTTTAATTTTGTTTTAGTTTCTCGCTTGCATAGAGATTTGCGTTGGGAAATGGTCCTGTTAAAGCGCATATTTCTTTTGTTTTCATTGATGTTTGGTAAAAAGGGAGATTACAAAACGGCCTGACCGTCATGTTGAGCATTCTGTTTTTTTAAAATATTTTTAAAAAATATTTTCTTTATAGGTTTGAATACGACAGATTGTGCTGATGTCTTATTCTTATTGCTTCAAGCCCAGCCGACTGCACAGAGCCATATCAGGTCTATAACCCTTTAAACATACACAACATCCAGCTGAAAAACAAAGCTGGAAAAGAAAATTAAGTGCACATATCAATGTATGTGTGCACACAATCCAAAGATACGCTCCTGGCGTCGACCACTTCATCCAATCTATCATCAGGTGATTTCAAAAAGCATACCTGATTACAAATGTGAACTTAACCAAGGACGCCAAAGCATACATAAAAATATGGCTCAAACTAACTAAAATTGCTCCCGCACAGCACACTTCCCCAGAGCCAAACATGCGGTCAACACATGTACCCACATACAGGTGAATGGACCAACAAGGCAAAAACGATACTATAACATAAGTGTTATTTAGTACCTTCCTGTTTAACTTTCTCAGCTGCATGGAGGATTGCAATGGAAAATGTATGCCAGAAAGGAATATTTATTTCGATTTTATCAATTTTGAAAAAAAAAATATGTCTTGAGTATCTTGTTTATTGTTTATTTTTGCTTTCACTTTCTTCAACGGTCATCATATTTTTAATATTCATAGGCAGAGCTATTCGTTCTTTCTGTAGCTCTGCACTGACATAAAAAGTCTTAGTCGTAGATCCTGCATTATGAATATGTGTGACTGATTTCAATAAACAGTGATTTTCCCATCGTCAAGAACATATTAAGCAACCAAAATATAACAATAAATTTTTCGTCCTGAATAATTTTTTTCTTTTCTTTCTTCCTATAAAAAAGTTGGTTTTTTTTTAGTCTACTTTCAATAATAAAAGTAGGAACACATACAAACATTACATTGTCAAGAAAATATTGTTTAATTGATCTTAATCAAGGTCTAATAGTAGTGCCCATGTATAAAAGCAACTCCATTATATGAGTCGTTATGTTTTGTACATTAGATTTTCTACAGAAGACATATATCCAAAACATAGTCAGGTTGTGCTAATACTGTCTGTTCTTCTCATACAAAAAAGTGCAAACACAAAAGCACGTGTGATCCTCCACACCTTCATCTCGTTATTGACACACACGTACACACATGCAAATACAAATTTGCACACAGACACAGCATAGATACAGACTCACGTACATACATATGCACCCACATGGGCATGCATGGACCTTTCACGAGAGAGCGCACGCGCGCGCACACGCACACGCACACGCACACACGCACATACGCACACACGTACCTTTTTACACAGTTGTCTAATCTCTCTCTACAGAAGTAATTGAAAAAAAATTTTCTTTTTGGTTGTTTATTTGTTTTTGTTTGTTTTTAAAGAAAAAGGGTAATTGTACGAATGGCTGGATTATCTTGTTTCTGCCTGCTGAAAATCGCCCGAAGATAGCCGAACGAATCAGATAGCCGAACAATTCGGCTTTCAAGGAAAGGAATGCGCACGGACCGTAAAGCGAGTGAAGTTCGTGCAATTCGGTTTGAATGACGTCATGTCGTCTGCAAATTTTTCATTGTGGTCGCTGATTCGGAAATCGGCTTATTGTTCTGCTTATTACTTTAGTTCAGTTTTGACTTCACAAAGGTGTTGAAGGAATTTGCGCTGGATTATGGAATGAAAACGGAAACATAGTTTCGAACTGTGTGAAAATGGTACGTATGTCAGTATGAGATAACCAAGTCTTTGTCTGCTGCATTCGACACGGAAGACATTGATTCAATGATTGATTGAACGACTGACTGATATTAGATAATCCTGTGACAGTTCGAGACGACACCGATGCTTGTGGTTGTACATTGTCAGTGTAGAAATGTGATGTGCCAAAGCAAGTTTAGGTAAGGTAGGCCCGTTTTATTATGTTTTAGTATCCTCAGTTATGTTTAAATTTGTAATTAGGTTTGTTTTTTTTAATCCACTGTGTGATAAATTGGACGGAGTGGTCAACGGTAGGGGCATCTCTTTTGTTTATGTGCGCGAATGCATTGATATGTGTACTTTTAAATTCATTTTTTCCTTTTTTTTCTTTCTATAGAAATATCAATATGTTTTGAAACGGCTCAGCCCTGATACAGCCTCACGCAGTTGGCTGGGATTTAAACAAAAAATAACAATAAGAATAACAATAACAAGATTTAATCAGACAATGAAAAGTGTGTGATGATGATGGCATTGGCAGTTCACATTTTGTTGTTGTTGTTTTGTGATGACAGAATTGTAGTACTCAAAAATTTATCCGTAGAAGTGATTGAATACTGAAATGCGGACACTAGAAAATGGTGGTAGTTTACCTGTAGGTTGAAGAGTGTAGGGGAAATCGAAAAAGCAGCAGACCTAACTGAAACAGTAAGTGGTTAGTAGTGCGCTTTTTGAGTGGAAAGACCTAACATTGTGACGTAATACAGTTTACCTTGTTGTCCGTTGCCAAAGAAATGGCTAAACAAATTTCCTCTCATTCTCCACACCACCTTCATGGCCACAGAAGTTGTCACAGCTTTTACAGTGCAGTGATACTGATGACGATGAGGATAATAATCATGATGCTCTGGAGTTCCTTCAAGGACTGAGACTGTGTGGCAGGGCTGCATTTTAACCTTGCTATCACAACATGTCCTGGCGTTAACGAGGTTCGAGAGATACAGACACCTGCGGTATTGGTCAGAAGATTTCAGCAACACCCCACACTGACGCATCCGTGAAGTGGATGAAACTCGGCTGTGTGGTCCCAGTCTTCCCAATGAGCCCATAGCACGCTCAGCTCTGGGTGAGAGGCGGTTGGAGCTGAAAAATCCCATAGTGATTTTTGAATGGGCCGATGGGGATTCGAACCCACAACCTACCAGTCGGAAGTCCGTTTCACAAACCGCTACACCACAGCGAATGGTTGAAAAGACCAAAAGTTAGGAAAGTATAAAGATCAAAAGTTAGGAAAGTAGGCCTATATTGACAGTTGAGTGAAGCTGGACTACCATTTTATCGCCGAGTGATTTAGTGGGTAGAATCATCAAGCAAATGTTTTCATTTTCTGTTCAAATGTATCTCAGTAATTCGATTGTTTAATAAATGAGTGCACCCCATGGGGTTATGCTGATCCCCACCCCCACCCCACCTGTACAGATGAGATTATTTCTGGAGAGGGACTGTCATTTTAATTTTCTCCCTGGACGCTTCAGGACCGACCGTACTATACATGACAAAATAAATCGATGTCTGTGGTGTTAGTTGAATAACGGGAAGGAGGGAGGGGGTGGGGGAGACCACGTTGAGCAGTTCTAATGTAATGTTGTGTCCTTACATTGTATTCGTCAGTTTTCGAATGTGGTCTCTTTACAAATATGAAGCAAAGAATGCAGAATCGTCTCCCGTAAATGTGCTCTCCAATCATATTTTTTTTTTTTTTTTTTTTTTCAGTATTCAAACTGTGAACGCTTTATAAATTTGAAGCATCATACGTGAATCAGCTCAGCTCGTGTGTCCCCTCCATTTGTTTGAGTACGAGTATTGTGTGAAGCTGTTTTGAAGCTGACAATGGATTACCTACTTACAAGCCAAAAACACTGAACAAGCACCAGCTGACAAGAAGAAAACGCCCATGAAAAAGGTCAGATTAGCTTATATTTCCCTGGAAGGGTTTTTCTTTCTCTCACCCTAAAAGTCTCCATTTTATGTCTTTAAGTAGTAGAAGTAGTAGTAGTAACAAAAACAACACACCACCACCAGTAACAGCAACAGTAATAACAACAATAATAATGACAACAACAGCAACAATAACAATAATGATAATGATAGTAATAATAATAATAACAACGATAATAGTAATAACAATAACAATAACAATAATAATAATAATAATAACAATAATAATGAAATATTAAAAACAACACTACTACTACTGCTAATACTACTACAACTACTACAACCACCATTACTACTACTACTACTAACCCCCGTGGGATGCCAGGGTCTCTTTCAGTATAAACAGTGTCCTCACCTTCTAGAAATTCTGTGCTAGAAATTTGTTCTTTTCTATCACTCTTTGTTTTGGCCTTGTTCCTTTGCTTTCTGTTATTTCTTCCTATATTTTTCTGCCTTGCTGGTTCATTCATTTGTATGTGTTCGATACAGTCTTAGGTACTTTCTCTTAGGATTTACAGTTGGGTACATGTATTAAGTGCATTTTTGGCGCTAGGGAAATGATATATGCGGAAGCAATTTTAGGTAATTTAGGCCTGTTAATATATATGCTTTAGTGTCATTAATTATGTTTCAGTTTGTATTCAGGTTTGTTCTTTAAATACCCAGTGTGATAAATTGGATGGAGTGGCCAACGCTAGGGGCATCTCCTCAGACTGTGTGCGTGAATGCATTGATATGTGTACTTATTTTTCTTTTCCTTTTTTACTTGTTGAAGTTTTGAAACGGGCATAGACCTGATACGGCTCTATGCAGTCGGATAGACTATAAACATAAATAACAAAACAATTCTACTACCAACAGTAACAATAAAAATAGTATGATAATGGTCATAACGACAGTGGTAAGATACTACTACTACTACTACTACTACTACTACTACTACTATTAATGATAATAATACTATGGAAATGATGATGATAGTGACGAATATGAGAAAACAAAGGAGCAAGTCCAAACAAAGCGAACGACACAAAGGAGAAAATTTTAGCACAACTTTTCCAGAAAGCGGGGATACTATTCATATTGAAAGAGCCCCCGGCATCCGTACGAGAAGCAGCAAAACAACTCAACAATCAGTTGTTTAGATATCAGATTTAAGCTTTAATTCTATACAGCTTTGCACGACTAACAGAAAATGGTCTTTATCAAATAGTACAAATAAGGCAGCGAAATACTGAAAATCCGGGACTGCTCAGACGTCCACAAGACAAAATTCTAAAATTCAGTGAATTGAAGAGTGGGTTTGATACTTAAAAGAAAAGAGTAAAATACTACATTCAGCGATCTATTTCTTGCTTATATGTAGTAGAACAAAAAATGAGCATTCCAATTAAATTGAAGGTTAAAATCTATCATGGAAAGGGCATATAAGAACCACAAATTTTGGTGTCCTCATCTTAGATCTAGATCTGTTTCATCGATTTTGTTTAATTAAGGTATGAAGTTGTATGGAAAGACTGGAGTAAGGATAAGAAATAATAAGCGTGGAGAGAGACAGAAACTTTTCTCTTTTTTTTCAGTTGGGGGTTATGTTTGCTTTGTTTTTGTTCCCTTTCTCTCTGTCTCTCACATGTCCATCCGTCTCGTCCTTTCTCACGTCACTTCCCTCCCACATACTCGGAGTATCTAATCTAACTTTTTAAAGCTCTTTTTAAACATTGTCTTCTACCAGTGACTCTTGACACGCCCCCTTCCTCCCCTTCTCCTCACCCCCACTCCCAGCGGCTACCTAACTGTTGTTTTGAATTGTTATTAGTTTGAAGAGGTGAGTTATTGTCTTTAGCTTTATTACAGGTGGACGAACTTTGCAGATGATGAATATCTAGAGGAAGCAAATTGTATTGTCGCAGTGCACAGGAGAATAACCGTTTGTTGAAAGACCGAGTCGGACGAAAACTATGAACATTAGACAAAATGTGTTTTAAGAAGTACGAGAATTGAGATCGGCAACAAGGCTTGACCGTTACGATTAAGAATCGCATGTACAGGTGAATCATGTCCTCCCATTTTGTAAATGCACGTCTGCGTGTACCTTGCCACTTTTATCATAAGTTAAGCTGAATACAACAGTAGGCGATGCATCATCTGTGCCCAACACAGAGTATGTTATCGATTTAAATCTGTCGACTGGAAATATGTGTGCAAATGTGACCATCCCATCACCACTTGTGCATGGTGGAGCATGACAAGACTGCCATCGATTAGATAGAGACCCGTACAGAGACGGCCCTTGTCTATTACTGACTTGTTTGATATTCTGCTCGTCTGAATTTTCTTTCTCAATGGACACGGGGTAGTCTCGTTGAAATCCCTTTAACCAAAAGTAAGACCACTATCATCACTACCACAACCAACAACAACATCCACCACCACCACAACAGCAGTAACAATAATACTAATGATAACAATAGCTGTAGCAGTAGCAACCGCCACGAACCAAAAACTAATTTTTATGTGAATGATATAATTTTGGATGAGAATGACTGAATATTAGGCAGTACCACTGAGCATCTGACACCCTGTCGTTTTGTGTTTCGATTGAAAACTGGCTTTAGGAAAACAGCTGCGGGGACTGTTGTCACAGAAAAACGCAACAACCCGATTTCATTTCTACGTCAGATCCCTAGTTACACAACAATTACCAACAGCAAAGTACCAGAGTCGCAAACAAAGTTTCACGTAAGATGACATGTTGTCCTCTACCCCCCTGGGAATTGTCCAAAGCAGCTTTTGTTATCAACTACACTGATAACGACTTGAGAAAAGATATTAATCCACACTTGTTAGCAGTTGATATTCTGTCACATCTACATACAAAATATTTACATTCTTTGAAAATATTTACTGATGGCTCTGTTCTAGATGATGGTGCAGCAGGCGCTGGCTTTCTAATTCCAAAATTTAAAGTAGAAAAGGCTTACTCTTTAGGACCTGGGCATTCAATCTTCACTTCTGAATCAGCTGCCATCCTGATGGCACTGAAAGATATAGTAGATCTACCCATACCTATGTTTAGTATCTTAAATTGTGTAGATTCGAAATTTGCATTGCAATCCCTAAAAAGTTGCGAATATAAAGTAAATAGTACATTATTCATTGTTTAATAACAAATAATACACAAGTTACGTTTTGTTGGACCCCATCACACTGTGGTATCATATATAATGATTGGGTGGACAGAATAGCTAAAAGTGCAGCATTGAATAGGGCTTGCAGTATTGAACTTGATTTACTACTATCTGAACATGAAATGAATGCTAAATTAGATAACAAAGTAGAAGCTCAGCGTGACCTTCGCCCCTTATTCGTAAATTACCAGGGTTTTACAAGACTAGAGATAACTTTAGCTTACAGATTATCTCTCAACTCACGTTCGAACTAAATTTAGTAAAATCATCAAATGTATCCGTAATGATTATATAACAGTTAAACACCCTTTGTGTTGTCAGCAAATGCGACTTTATTTCCCGGCATCACTTACAAATTTAAAACAGAAACATACTGATTTCACTCTGTATTTACAAATTGCTAGGCATTTACTGCACAATCCCATAGGTCGTTTTCTTTGATTCAGCCCGATTGTTTTATACCTGTAACCCCCACCTAGTCCTTTTTTCCCGACTTTTACAATGCTTTAAATTCTACAACACAATCCTCTTCTCTCTCTTCTACTTCACCAGAAATAACAGATGACTTGTTATACGCCAATACAAGACCTTACATGCTCACAGCACACCACACACACACACACACACACACACACACACACACACACACACACACACACACACACACACACACACACACATATATATATATATATATATATATATATATATATATATATATATATACACACACGTACACACACACACACGCGCATGCACGAATACACACAACCCTGAGCAATCTGATGAAGCCTGATCATTCTAATGTTTGGTTTGTTTTTCTCTTGTTCGTTAATTTGTTTGATGTTACCTTATCTGGTACAATGCCTTCATGATTTCATATATTCGTTCACCCCATAGACATCTCTTTATCTTATTTATTTATTTATTTGTTTATCATTTCAATACATTCATTTTTATTCATTCATTTATTTATTTATTTACTTGCCTTTTTTTTTCTCGTCTAAAAGCACTTATGTGAATAGATGTGAAAAGAAATAACGAACGAACCAGAGTCGCAACGCCACTCTCGACTCCTACGGCAAAGTCTGACACATCACGTAATACCCACACGTGGTCGACGTTCACGGCTGGACTAACGCTTGCCTGTTACATAGATAATCGGAGTTCGAAACTTGTGTTATCCTCCCTCTCTCATACTAATCGAAATTTGCTATCAACACATCGCCCCCATCCACCCCACATCTTCCAATCTGGTTTTAGTATGCATGTTTTTCTGATAGGTTGTTAAATCCAAAGCGCTGTCTCTCTGTATGTATCCAATAGAAATATTTATAGAAACTCGGTTCCAAGCTCTTCGTTCAGGAAAGTATAATTATAATCGGGAAACCTTCAGTCATTGTGTGCTCTCCTTCTTCAATTATATGACACGATTCATCTTCAAGACAGTCCCTAATCGTGAACACGCTAGGACGATAATATAAAACAAGAACAAGTCATTGCACAGTGCAATACAGAATAGTAGAGTTGAGAGTTTGAATTTGCGTTTTCTTTGAGAACCCTCCTCAAAGCTTCGGTATTGTTATACATACCTTGACTTGCCTGAAAGTCCTACAATTCCCAAACTGCTACAGTAACTGAGATCAAATTTTAGACACACAAACGTTTTGAGCCGGTGTACCGATACCAGGAGAAGTGTGTTAGTGTGTTGAGATGGGGAGTGATCATTTATAGAGTAAAAGGGAAACATTTTAGGGTGGTGCATGTTTTACGCGGAAGCCACAAACTGTTGCAACTAATCCTTGGACTGAACGGAGGTGAAGTATAGATACAAAATGGAAGAATATTATTCAAAAATTAAGAGTACCTACATCAGATTTCAGGCAGGTTGGTTATTATATTCTTCAATTATTGATTACTTCAGCGCAGATTAATCAATTATGACTTTTTGTTGCATGCTTGTTCGAATTTGTTGGTGGCAGCGACATAAGACTTCTGTTTATACTGTATGCTTCATTCTGACAACCTAGACTTAGTATGTTATAGGCGTTGAAAATGTTGCATTTGACCGGTTGCTCTGTTTTGTCCCTTTGTATGTTTCATTTGGTATTTCTTTGTTCCTTCTTTTGCAGATTTTTATTCTTCCCGTGAATTGAAATGTGTTCGATGTTGTGTTGTGAATGACATTCTGCATTGTTAAAAATAATAAAATGAAGTTCAAAAACAAAACCCACTGACTACAAGAATAACAAGCATGATAATGGACTCTCCTGTTAATCCAACTGATCTAAACTTACAGTGTGGATCTTCACAAAGGATACAAGACAGATGCTTACTCCACTGAAGGCAGTGTCTTCTCAACTGGTAATGCTGGAACCATAGCTGATGAGACTAGCTTTGAGAGTATCCTTGTGTCGCTTTCTGGTCTTCCTTGGTCTCAGTGTCTTTGCTTTCACTGTCCATACAGGTGCCACTTTGGCATGCAGTTGTCTCCCATACGGAATATCTCGCCTCCATTCTGTACATGTCTACAGGATTATCATCAGGTCCTGATGTCTTTCCAGCTGTGGTTTGCTTCAGGACTTTGATAGTCTCGGCACTGTGGGGTGGTCTGTCGGAGATTCCTCACTGGCAATCGGGGAAGTGCTGTATTGTACTGTATTGTATTGTATTGTATTGTATTGTGTATCGTATTTCAAATCATGGTGCTCGCCCGACCTTGGTCCAGGAAGCAAAATTGTCTAATGAGTGGACACTCTTGTTCACTCTTGATTCGAATTCGCCGTCACTCATGCTCCCCTCGAATACCTCTTCTACTTTCCTCCTCACCTCCAGTCAGTCTATTCTAATATGAAAAAAATTGTAACTGACCTGACTTGGACGAGGTCATGGAGGAGGTTTTACTGATGTCGGACCGGGGACCACGTACCACGTAGCCCTCGTGGATCCCAAGCAGTGCATCAAAATGCTGTCGGTCTGGGAGGGCGATCACCTGCCGCACAAAGGGTAGTAACTGCAGCTTGGAGGGCGCTGTCCATAGGAAGTAAGTATTGGAGACGAGGTCGTTGACATTGCCGAAAGTCCGATAGGCCTCCAGACTGCGGTGAAGTATCTGACGTTCTTGAGGGCTCAGCAGTTTGGCACACATCTGGTGGAAGGAAGTGAAGAAGTCCGCTTTGCCCCGTGCTCTCTCCATTCTGTGTTCGGACGTGTACAATTGTGGTTCGGTCTTTATTGAAAAAGTGGATCATGGCACTAAGCTTCTACAGCCCTCCACTTAGTGGTTCAGGTGAACACACATTTACACCAACTACTGTTCTGAAACTCAGAGATAACAGTCAACAGCATAAAATCTCACGGAAGAATTGCAAACACATTTTGCTCATTTACGTCTTGAAAAATGGGATATTGAGTATGATATCCCTATGACCAAGCTGTCATCAGTTTGCAAGTATATCCACCACTTGGTCAGACGTAATGATTTCACAAATATTTGTTGTGTTTTAGTTGTACTTTAAAAAATATTGAAGACTGGCTTTATTGTTCAAGTCCGACACAGAGAAAACATGCTACCGTTGCGTGAGTGTTGACTTCACAGAAAAGTGTACATTAAAAATGTTCTTGAGTCCAGTTTGTTGAGTTTCTCCTCGAATTTTTAACACGAGGTGAATATCTTTGCATAAAGAAACCTGAACACGTAATTGACTATTCATTGAATGTTCATATGAACCTCTTACATCATCATGAATATTGTTTACTCAGTCTGAAACTATACTAATAAACTGAATGTCCATCATGCATAAAATGCCCAAGTTGTCTTATAATTTTTGAAGAGTGATATGGTAGAGTCGTAGATACCTGACTACCCTTAGATCAATGTCATGGGGGCGGGTTCCATTCTTCTCTATCTCTCTATGTTTTGCTTTCCTGTCGTAAAACGTACTGTGTCCAAGTTTTGTTTGTTCGACTGCTGCATTTATAGCAATCTGAAACGAGAAAAAAGGATGATGTAAACACGTTTTCCGGACGCATTATATAATATATATCTTGTTAACTTGTTAACTAACTTAATTTGTAACGATAAAGTCACTACACAGCACAATAGTTCGTGGTTAATTTTCCATATCTGCTTTCTGAAACGTACTCTCCCCTCTCTCTCCTTCTCTCTCTCTTTCTCTCTCTTTCTCTCTCTCTCTCCCTCTCTCGTTCCATTAAACAACCTATTGTACAACCTATCCATCGTGTGAGCACGTGCCAATCATAAACGTGATTTTATTCCGTCACAATCAGTCACCCATATGTTACCACCACCGCCAGTATCACCACAACAGGCATGCATTATTTACCACCGATCAATGTAAATAAATCACATCTTTTCACTTGAAATACGACCCTTCCATTACACACACACACACACACACACACACACACACACACACACACACACACACACACACACACACCACACACACACACACCACACACACACACACACACACACACACACACGTGTGGTTCTTTGGGACAATAAAGATTTAACTCTCTGTGAACACTGTCGTCACGCACATGGTTTCCAGTGTCCAGTTGGCTCAGTTGTTAAAGTTCCATGCTCACAACGCAGGGATTGCAGGTTCTGTCCTCAGATGGATACGAATTTTTGGTTTTGTTCTTGTTTTTGTTTTTTCTTTTTTTTCCTTACGTTATTTACAAGGATCGATAAAACGACAACAACAACAACAACAACAACAACAACAAAACAACAACAAACAAACAAGGAAAAAGGTACATATTAAGTGGAACCCCAGGACCCTACCAGCTTACTTATGCAAAGGTATAAGGCTTGTGCCATGATCATTTTGGATGTTATCCATCACATGGCATCTGTGACGTCAGTGAATATGGAATTCATTCCGATCTCCGAGAAGCATTTGTGTGAACTGAAACTGAAACTGAGCAAAGCAGCATCTTTATGTATGTACATACATGTGTATGTATGCTTATATATATATATATAACCATGTGTATCGGCGCTTGCCTTTCCAATGGACCATTCCAGCGACGTGGAGAGGGGGGGTCTGCTGCATGGGTAACAGCTTGCCCTCCACACTTACTTACCCAGGCCTTGCGCTCTGGAGAGGTCACTCCAGCTTCGCTTTGTAGCGTCGACTAAACACGGGAAGTAGCAGTTTACCGGTTTTAAGTCTGCATACTCAATTGGCGTAGAGTCAGACGCCAGGGGCTGCTTCCGACGGTGGGAGAGGTCATCGCATCTCACTGGGCAGCTACCGCCCGCCTTAAGCTGGGCAGCCCCCAGCCAGTAAGGTGCTGCCCCGCCACGGTCCGTTAGCCTCACTGGGTGCGTGGGGTTTAGGGTGAAAACCGACAAGCGGATCGACAACTGTGCACCAGGCAACAGAAAAACGAAAACTCCCGCCCTGAAATTGGGCACATGGAACGTAAGGACAATGACACCAGGCTTTTCTGACGATCTGCAAGAAGTAAATGATGCTCGCAAGACAGCCGTCATCGACAGAGAACTGAGCAGACTGCAGATGGACATCGTCGCCCTTCAAGAAACCAGGCTCCCAGAAACAGGATCTGTGAGGGAGAGAGACTTCACCCTGTTCTGGCAGGGCAAACCATCAGACGAGGTCAGAGAACACGGCGTGGGATTCGCAGTTAGAAACAGATTATTGGGATCCATAACCCCACCAGCAGAAGGAACAGAGCGAATCCTGTCTCTCCGACTCCAAACTACCTCAGGACCAGTCAGTCTAATCAGTGCCTACGCACCAACTTTGGCATCCACAGCAGAAGCAAAAGACAAGTTTTATGACGACCTCAGTGCTGCTATAAGGAGAATTCCTGACAGAGAACTACTGTTCATCGCCGGCGATTTCAACGCCAGAGTGGGTGTCGATTACAATTCCTGGCCCACCTGCTTGGGTCAGTTCGGCACTGGGAAAATGAACGAGAATGGCCAGCGCCTGCTAGAGCTCTGTTGTCATTATGGGTTGTGCGTCAGTAACACCTTCTTCAACACGAAGCCTCAGCATCGAGTCTCCTGGAGACACCCGCGATCCAAACACTGGCACCAGCTCGACCTGATCCTCACCAGACGTGTCAACCTTTCTAGCATCAAGATCACTCGCAGCTACCAGAGCGCCGATTGTGACACTGACCACTCTTTGGTGTGCAGCAATGTGAAGCTCCGCGCGAAGAGACTGCACCGTACGAGAAAGGAGGGCCGACCTCGCATTGACACCAGCAAAACACGCGATCAAAGAAAAGTGGAGGAGTTTGCGCGTGTGTTGGAGGATTCTCTCCCTGGCCCACCCACTGCAAACGCCCAAGACCGATGGGAACACTTCAGAGATGCTGTCTACAATGCCGCCATGTCTACATTTGGCAAAAAGACCAGCAAGTCAGCTGATTGGTTCGAAGCCCACTCAGAAGAAATGACACCAGTCATCGAGGCCAAGAGAAACGCCTTGACAGCATACAAAAGCAATCCCAGTGAGCAGAACCTCCAGGTTCTCCGCGCTGCTCGCAGCCAAGTCCAGCAGTGTGCCAGACAATGCGCCAATGGCTATTGGCTTCAGCTTTGCTCCCAGATTCAGATTGCGGCTGACACAGGCAACATCAAGGCGATGTATGAAGGCATCAAGCAGGCATTGGGCCCAACGCAAAAGAAAACTGCCCCTTTGAAATCAGCTACAGGGGAGGTGATTCAAGACAGAGAACAACAGATGGAGCGCTGGGTAGAACACTACACTGAGCTATATGCAAGGGAAACTGTAGTCTCAGAAGACGCCCTGAATGCCATAGAGTGCCTACCAGAGCTGGAAGAGCTTGACAGAGAACCAACCATAGATGAGCTCAGCGAAGCCCTGGACTCTCTTGCCTCTGGCAAGGCACCAGGGAAAGACGGTATTCCCGCCGAAGTACTGAAGTGCTGCAAAGAGACACTCATCACCGAGTTGCATGAAATCCTCTGCCTCTGTTGGAGTGAAGGCGAAGTACCACAAGACATGAGGGATGCTAACGTCGTCACACTGTACAAAAACAAAGGTGACAGAAGCGATTGCAATAATTATCGCGGCATATCCCTCCTCAGTATCGTTGGGAAAGTCTTCGCACGAGTAGTACTGAAGAGGCTCCAGGTACTCGCAGAGCAAGTCTACCCTGAATCGCAGTGCGGGTTCCGTGCCAACAGATCCACTATAGACATGATCTTCTCCCTCAAACAACTTCAGGAGAAATGCAGGGAGCAAAGGCAGCCACTCTTCGTTGCCTTCATAGACATCACAAAGGCCTTCGATCTGGTCAGTAGGGATGGCCTCTTCAAAATCCTTCCCCAAATTGGATGTCCACCCAAACTTCTCAGCATCATCAGATCCTTCCACGAAGACATGAAAGGCACCGTCGTCTTTGACGGCTCAACATCAGCTGCCTTCAACATACGGAGCGGAGTGAAACAGGGTTGCGTCCTGGCTCCCACCCTGTTTGGAATCTTTTTTGCTGTGATGCTGAAACACGCATTCGGTCCTGCAGCTGAAGGCATATACCTCCGAACCAGGACAGACGGTAAGCTCTTCAACCTCTCCAGACTAAGAGCCAAGACCAAAGTCCAGCTGAGGTGCCTGCGTGACTTCATCTTTGCAGACGACGCGGCAGTAACCGCCCACTCAGCTGAGGACCTACAGCAGCTCATGACTCGCTTCAGCGATGCCTGCCAAAACTTTGGGCTTACCATAAGCTTGAAGAAAACACAGGTCATGGGACAGGATGTTGACTCTCCCCCAGCCATCAGCATCAATGACCATGAACTGGATGTCGTCCATGACTTTGTTTATCTGGGCTCAACAATCTCAGACACCCTCTCACTTGACATAGAGCTCAACAGGCGCATCGGCAAGGCAGCTACCACCATGACCAGACTGACGAAGAAAGCATGGAACAACAGCAAGCTGACTGAGCACACAAAAATCCAGATCTACAGAGCCTGCGTCGTGAGCACCCTCCTGTATGGCAGCGAGTCCTGGACTTTGCGTGCCCGACAAGAGCAAAAGCTCAATGCTTTTCACATGCGTAGCCTCCGACGCATTCTAAACATCACCTGGCAGGACAAGGTCCCGAACAACACCGTCCTGGAAAGAGCTGGATGCACCAGCATGTACACGCTGCTGAAACAGAGACGCATGCGCTGGCTTGGCCATGCCGTGCGCATGGACGACGGACGGATCCCCAAAGACCTCCTCTACGGAGAACTGGTGCAGGGAAAACGTCCCACAGGCAGACCACAGCTGCGATTCAAAGACGTGTGCAAGAGGGACCTAAAAGCCTTGAATATCGACAAAGACAACTGGGAAGCAACAGCCCTCGAACGGTCAGCCTGGAGACAGACTGTGCAGAAAGGTCTCTCCAAGTTCGAAGAGACACTCGCTCAGCGGCACGAGGAAAAGAGAACGAGAAGAAAGGCTGCAGCCCAGGCAGACAGACCAGCGTCAGACTTCATCTGTGCCCTCTGCCACAGGGACTGTCATTCCCGCGTCGGACTGGCCAGCCACACCCGGCGCTGCACCAGAATAGGCACCCAGAGCGCAACTCCATAGTCTTCCGAGACTGAAGGACGCCTATGATATATATATATATATATATATATATATATATATATATATATATATATATATATATATATATTTATATGTGTGTATGTATGTATGTATGTACATGTATGTATATGTACGCACACATGTACATACATGCACCATACGTAATACATACATACATACATACATACATACATATGTGTGTGTGTATGTGTGTATGTGTTTGTACTGTGTACATTTTGCTCTAAATGTACACGTCTTAAAAATAAATTGAGAGCACTTAAGGTTACTTAAGCTAAGTGCATAAACTAAGTTTATTATTTTTACTAAAATGACAGCACAACTTTACTGAAGTGATCGAGAGTGTTTGAAAATAGCTTGCGATGACGTTAAAGAAGTGAAACACTTACAGCAATGATGAAGATCGAGAGTGTTTGAGAATAGCTTGCGATGATGTTAAAGAAGTGAAACACTTATAGCAATGATGAAGATCGAGAGTGTTTGAAAATAGCTTGCGATGATGTTAAAGAAGTGAAACACTTACAGCAATGATGAAGATCTAGTCGTTCTTTTTCTTGGCGGTGAACGTCATCACATGTTCCGCGTCTTTCGGAATCGTCACTTAGTGGAATGTATGAAATCTTGCATTAATCTTAGTGAACTGTATGAAATCTGGGATTAACCTTCAGTTTACAAAGTATGGTCCACAGTTGACTGTCATGTACAGTTTTTAATACCGTAATATCCATTTGTTTGTACTAATAAAGTACAATGTTTGTAGTGTGAAGTTAATGTTTTGTACCACCTTGTCTAGCGCTTTTCATACCAGTTTTATACCGTGATCTCCAGTTTTGTGACGATATCCAGTTTCTGTTCTGTGATGTCCAGTTTAGCGTGAAGCGGTCATGACAATAAAGGGAGCGTCATTTCTGGGATTGTAGCATCCATTGCCGTCACAGTGAGCTGGTCCAGCTGCTTTACAGCGAAGTATGAGTAATGACAAGGTGTTTTATGTCCTTGGATTAGGTTTGTCCCACCAGCTCATTGCAGTGTGCACATTTTACACACATATACAGTTCCAGTCAGTTCATAGTACCGGTAATGTCTGGCTGACTCACAAGATACTTTATATACCTATAGATTAGTCCTGTTCCAGGTATTGTCCTGGTTTCGTGAAAACTTCGGTCACATGATAGTCACGAAAAAGAGAGTTTTAGTTATCATCTCGTTTCCATCGCGAAGGTGATCCAGAAACAAATGGATGTGTAAAAACAGGCAGTTCAGAATCAGACAGAAGGTAGTTCACATTTCAGCGCTTGGCTTTATCACACGTCATTTGCACTGCAAATAATTTATTGATTAACAACACGATCACTTCACTGTCGCCCCGCCCCCTCAACACTCTCAGCATTGGCTTGACTCTTGTCACTGTTCAAACTTTCACAGTCTTCAGCCTTTGGTATGTCTGACAGGAAACGGGGGCAGACCGACATACACTATATTTTTGCACAAAAACAAACAGCACTGAACGAACTATAAACACGCCTTCATAACTTGTTTATCTCCCATGAATCATTACTGACCGTGAAACAAAACGGATAGCACCAACGCTGTAGAATGAAGGCCGAATACTCTGCCAGTTTGTTCAGGTATGGACCCGCTGATGGAGACTTTATTTTGTGTGTATGAACGTCCCACCCATCTCATCATAGCCGAACACACAGAAGCAACAGCTGTTGCTCCTTTATCAATATTTTCGCGGCTGTAAGTCTGTTCCTGCTGGGCCGATCAACATCCCACTCAGCACGTTCGATAATGCTCATACGCGCTGGAGACAGTTGTGTCAGAGCCCCTGACTGACTGAGGGCGACAGCTTGTTCCAGTCAGAAGATGAGGTGTTTATATGACTGTGTGCTGCGTATTAGGTAGCAAGGGGGATGTCTGTATCTCACCGTGAGTATTTCCGTATGTCAACTTACCAGCCAATTGCAGGCTCAGTGAGATTTCCCTCCCCCCCCCCCTCATCAACACATGTCTTTTGTATTTCTGATCGTTTCGTGTATTACATACAATCATTTCAAAACGTCTTGTGTTTTGTCTTCTTCGGGCTGTCTGAATGAGTTGATACAAATGTAGAAATCAAGGCCTCTTCAACGGCAGCACTAAACACAAAAAGTATAACTGGCCTGTCTTCTGCCCATCTGTTGCTTTTTTGTCAAACTTAAAAAAGAAAAATCTTCACATTCAGAATAACATTCGGCATGTATCGCCGAGTACATGTGTTAATCTAAGGAAAGGACGTTTGCTGTCCAACTCAATATGCCAGTTAGCCTGCTGGTTTCATGCGTCAAGTCTTCTCATGCCGTTTCAAGATCTTGCCAGAGACTAAAGTTTTGTACAGGCTCATTGAGTGTGCCACACGAATCTGTTTTTAACAAATTCCAGACCAAACCCATTTATACAGACATGCATTTGGAAAGTGAGTTGTGTTTAGAAAGTTCTGTGATTTTGAAATTGAAAGTCAACGAGCTAAATGATTTTGAGAAGGCAAGACGTGCTCCTGACCTGTCTGTTTGGTTTGGTGCGGTGCTGTTGAGTACTGTGCTGTTCATGGATCCTGGATACTTTTGGCAGTTATGGCAATATTTTATTGTTATTGGTTGAAAGTGTAAAGAGGTGAAGAGTTTCATGTGAGACTAGTTAGTCTGTAATACTCTCGTTGTGAAGATTTTGCCTGCCACGTGTTTTTGCAAAATAGACTGAAGCACTTATAATATTGAAATTGTGACCAAAAGAGATTTGAGATAACTGAAACAGATCATTGAAGAAAAGGTTTTGTTTTGTATAGGTGTTTTTTTTTTCTGTTTTTTTCTTTTCTTTTTTATCCTGGTGTGAATTGATTTTGGTGCTTGCACATTATGACAAAGTGGCTTTGAGATGTGAGTATTTCTATTGTGTATGTATAATTTTTGAGTTTATGAAGAGTTTATTTCGATGAAAAGTCGTCCTTCTATGAAATGATTGATTGATATGACAAGCTAATTTGTTTTCCTTTATTGTTGTTAAATAATAGAAGAGGGAACTTTTCTGTCTATTGTTGTAAGCGTCCGTTGTGTAATAAGTGTCTTCACATTCATTTTGTCTGATAAGTGCTCCTGACAAACACGAACAGACTGATAACGTCTCTTTTGCAAAATCGTTTGGAAACAGTCTTGATATGGGTGTCAGGACATGTTACAATTTCAATCAATCAATCAATCAATCAATCAATCAATCAATCAGTCAAGTACTCGATCAATCCACCAACCCAATCACTCACTCACTCACCATCACGCACTCACGCACTCACTCACTCAGTCAGTCCACCCACCCTACCCACCCACCCATCAGAATCAGTGGCCACAATTTGTGACATTAAAAGAATAAACATTGGTGACATGATTAGCACAAAGAACATTCGTACATAATTGATATTGTAAAATACATAACTATCGCTCTAACACCCATAACACACACAATCACGTACAAGCACACACACGCATACATATATACACACGTGCACACACACACACACACACACACACACACACACACACACACACACACACACACACACACACACACATACACGAACACACAAACACACGCTTTCACTTTGAAGCTCACACACCTCATCAGAATCTTCATCATCATCAAAACCCATTTTAATGTCAGGCTAACATTAAAGTTGTACTGGCATTTCAAAAATATGCATAACTCCGTGTAGAAATAACTAAAACAAGCATTGTAAATGAAAGCTTCGCGTAGAAATAATTAAACAAAATCACGAATGAAAACTCCGTGTGAAAATATTAAAACAAACATCAGAATGAAAACTCCGTGTAGAAATAATTAAAACAAACATCACGAATGAAAACTCCATGTAGAAATAATTAAAACAAACATCACGAATTAAAACTCCGTGTAGAAATAATTAAAACAAACATCACGAATGAAAACTCCATGTAGAAATAATTAAAACAAACATCACGAATGAAAACTCCGTGTGAAAATAATTAAAACAAACATCACGAATGAAAATTCCGTGTAGAAATAACTAAAACAAACATCATAAATGAAAACTCCGTGTAGAATAACTGAACAAACATCATGAATGAAAACTCCGTGTAGGATAGCTAAACCATGAATCAAATTCGAGAAATATGTATGGTCACGTTCAGTCAGATAGCCGTTCTCTTTAGAAAGAAAAACAGCAACAAAAACAAAGACACACCACAGGCTCTCTCTCTCTCTTTCTCTCTCTCTCTCTCCCCCCCGCCCCTTCTGTCTCTTTCACACAAGGGAAAAAAAGCCACCAGCGAAGAAGAGATACGGTGACAAGGAAGGAAACGGGCCCTTCACATTCATAAAGAGGGCACTGCCAGGGTCCAGCTACAAAGTAAGGCAAATATGGATATACTGGCATAAAGAGGGAGAGAAGGGTTGTTTCCCTTGTATATGTGACCTCCGTTTATTCGCATTTACTGCCCTGTGTAGTAGGCCTTCGTCCCTGGTAGTCAGTCTTTTAAATTATTTTTTTCAAAGAAATATTCAACCGCCATATTGTTTGTTTTCACCTTAGGGTAGGGAAACAACCCTTCTTTTCCTCTCCTGGGATTATCACAATCTATCCACGTTTGCTAGGCTCTGTAAATGTTATAAGGCACTCGCAGTGTTTATGGTACTTTGTTTTAAGAAACCTGTTTTGTGTTGCACATGTGAATTTGCCCTAAATATATCGGCCATACTGACGCATCTCTCCGCGATGAAATTAGAATTATCGATTAACTTGAAACATATGCACAATCGTGCGCCATATGTATCAGCTGCTGCAGTAAGCATGAGATTTTGATCTGATGTGATTTGTATTGCGTATTCTGAATGTACATGTGTCGTCTGTATATTAATATGGTGTGGGTTGTATTGATGACCAAATATAGTGTGCCTCAGTTTTATTGAATTTTGATGTGATGTGATTCGCATCACATACTACTATTTAGGTTTCAATATAGTGTGGTTTGCATTACCCACTAGTTAAATTTTTATATGGTATGGTATATGTTGGTTGGATTTTTACGTGGTGCGGTTTATGTGCTAACCCGTTGTGCTCTTTCAAGCTCTTTCAGTACAAATAGTATCCCCACCTTCTGTAAATTCTGTGCTAGGATTTTCAAGTTTGTTACCTTCTTTGTTTCTTTCTTGTTTCTTTGTTTTCTGTCATCTCTTCATCTCTCGTGTGATTTTCTGCCTTGCTTTTCTGTTCACTTGCATGTGTACTCTAAAGCCTCATATACTTTCTATTAAGAGCGATAACTGGTACATGTATAAACTACAGTTTTGACTCTGAGGAAATGTGATACGCATAAGCAGTTTTAGTTAATTTAGGCCTGTTTTATATCTTTTCAATGTACTTAATCAAAATTTAACATTTGCATTCAGTTTTTAAAACCCCCCGCGTGAAAGAAACTGGGCGGAACGGTCAGCGCCAGGGGCGTACCCTGACATTGTGTGTGTGAATGCGGTGTGATGTGTACTTAATGTGGTTTCCAGTTTTTTTGTCAGGATCAGCGACGTGTTGTGTGTGTTTTGAAATGGTCATAGCCCTGGTATGGCTCTGCGCAGTCAGCTTAGCTTTGCACGTTAATAATAGATAGTGATAACAACAACAACAACAACAACTACTACTACAACGACGACGACAACAACAACAATAATAAAAACAACAACAACAACAACAGCAATAATAATGATAATAATAATAATGATGATGATGATGATGATATAATAATAGTAATAATAATAATAATAATAATAATAATAATAATAATAATAATAATAATAATAACAGCAACAATAACAATAATGATAACAACAACAACAACAACAACAACAACAACAACAACAACAACAACAATAATGACAATGATAATGATGATAATACAACAACAACAATAATAATAATTATTATAATAATAGTAATGATAACAATGATAATAATAATAAAGTAGCGATGAGGTTATCACAGTGATAAGTAATTGAGTTTCCTCTTTTCTGTCACTCTGTTTGTTTCTGCCGTGTTCCTTTGCTTTCTTTCTCCCCCCAAATCATTTTCTGCCTTGCTTGTCGATTCACCTGTATATGTTTGATACAATCTTACGTACTTTCTCTTGGGGTTGGTAATTGGGTACATGGATAAAGTGCATTTTTGGCTCTGTGGAAATGAGGTATGCTGACGGAATTCTAGGTAATTTGGGCCTGTTTTATACGAGGTTTGTGTGAGTGAGTGAGTGAGTGAGTGAGTGAGTGAGTGAGTGTGTGTGTGTGTGTGTGTGTGTGTGTGTGTGTGTGTGTGTGTGTGTGTGTGTGTGTGTGTGTGTGTGTGTGTGTGTGTGTGTGTGTGTGTGTGTGTGTGTCTGTGGAAATGTGGTATGCTGACGGAATTCTAGGTAATTTGGGCCTGTTTTAGTGTTCTTACTTATATTTAAATTTGTATTCAGGAATATTTTTTAAATCCCCTGTGTGATAAATTGGACGGAGTCTTCAACGCCTGCAGCAGCAGCAGCAGCAACAACAGCAATAACAACAATATACATAAATAAAGTAGCAACGAGGTCTTTACATTTCTGTCACTCTTTGTTTCTCCCTTGCTCATTTGCTTTCTTGCACCAGAAAACACACACACACACACACACACACACACACACACACACACACACACACACACACACACACACACACACACACACACACACACACAACACACACACACACACACTCACTCACTCACTCACTCACTCACTCACACACACACACTCACACACACACACTCACACACACACACTCACACACACACACACACACACACACACACACACAACACACACACACACACACACACACACACACACACACACACACACACACAACACAAAATCAGAACGCGTATTTAATACAACCAGATAAGCCTATTTGTTGTGTAAATCCATTTACAGCTGACAATGAAATGACACAAAGACTGCGCTTCGCGGGACACTGCTGGCGTAGCAAAGAAAAACTGGTGGGGGATGTTCTACTATGGAGACCCAGCCATGGCAAACAAAGACCAGGACGTCCAAAGAAGATCTTCATCGACCAACTGATGGATGATACAGGCTGTCAGTATGATGAACTACCTACTGCAATGTCTGACAGAGAAGGATGGAAGAAACGTGTCATGGATAGCCGAGCAAGCTCGACATGATGATGATGATGATTTATTAAGTACCAGATAAGACTGGTTGTATATTACATACGCGTTCTGATTTTTTGTCGTGTTTTTCTGATTCCTGTTTGCTTGAACACGGGTAGTCACACTTGTTCTGGATTCAGTTGCTTTCTGTCATTTCTTCCTGTCATTTTCTGCCTTGCTGTTCCATTCACCAGTATATGTTGGATAATTGGGTACATGTATTATATGCATTTTTGGCTCTAAGGAAATGTGATGTGCAGAAGTAATTTTTGATAATTGAAGTCTGTTTTTATAAGTACGTTTTAGTGTCCGTATTTATGTTTACATTTGTATTATTATTGTTGTTTTTAAAAACCCTCTCGCGAAAAAAAAAAAAAATACTGGCCGGAATAGTCAGCGTCAGGGGCATATCCTTAAATTATGTGCACGAATGCATTGATGTGTGTGCTTTATTTTCTTTTCCAGTTTTCCATTTTATATCCGGGATCACCGACATATTGTGTGTGTGTGTGTGTCTTGGGATGGTTTTAACCCTGATATCGATCTACGCAGTCAATTTGGCTTTGTACATTAATAATTGATGATGATAATGGTGATGGTGATGATGATGATGATGATGATGATGATGACATTTATGTAGCAATGAAGTCATCAGAGTAATAAGCAATTGAGAAATGGATGATTTGTTTGTTATGTTTTGGGCGACTGTGAGCACAAGAGTAGGCCAAGTGATTACGTCCTAAACTCATTATATGAATATGCGTTATACTTCTGATTGCATGGTCCCGACACAAGAGGCTTTGACCTATTTGTTGTGTAAATCCATTTACAGCTGACAACTTGAAAGTTTACTGACACTGTTCGTTTACAGACACACATATTTCTTAAAAATGACGTAGGGGGGAAAATAACATGAAAACGAACTCCGTGATACGAAAAGTTTGTGCACGTGTGTGATATCCAAGTCGGATAACCTAACAGTAATGAGGCCATAGTGGATTTCTCTCCCCTGGTTGACTCGCAACTTGGTCAAAGGACATCAATACTTCGGCCGTCTAGGTTGTTCTCTAAACAAAGAGGTGTTTGAGCACCTCATAATCTTTGTTCTAAGGCTGCTGAAAAGAAACAGTCGTACTTACGGCTGGGAGGTTGTGAGTTTAAATCCGGTTAGCCCTGTCAAAACCATTATAAGATTTTTCTACGTTAACCGACCCTGTCCATAGTTGAGGCTGCTACTGGATATGATTGGGAGACTGGTGCCACACAGAAGAGTATCAGCCACTTAATGAACATGAACGAATCATTGAAAGTTTTGTTCAGGTGTCGTGTCTTTCGGGCCTGGTTGATGCCTGGATGTACTATTACAGTCCTTTTACTGAGTCGCTTCCAGAAAATTTGAGATATCTACCGTCTCACTTCTCTACGACCTCAGGGTTATTGGGCAACCTTTACTTTTTCTGTTGAGCCGAATG
Organism: Monoplex corrugatus; assembly: GCA_030674185.1. Taxonomy (NCBI): domain Eukaryota; kingdom Metazoa; phylum Mollusca; class Gastropoda; order Littorinimorpha; family Ranellidae; genus Monoplex; species Monoplex corrugatus. Next base: position 35,468,327 of record CM060309.1, read on the forward strand.
GAAAGAGCTCTTCCTTCATCTATCCACCAAACTCTTGTCTAATGTTGGTTTGCAGAGTTTTGCTGGCTTCTAGTCGGTCATCAGAAAACAGGCATATGACCGTGTAGTGTGGAAATAGGCATGATTCGTTTTTCAGGCCATAACCGAGCAGTGCTGGCAAAAAAAGAGAGAAAAGATTATTAATATGGATAGATCATTTTTGTTTCCTGAGAAAGAGTATGGTTCTGTGGTTTGGCTGCTTGTCTTTTTGTTTGTTTGTTTTGTTTTTGTTTTTGTCACAGACACACCCTTCCGCTTTTAGTCACTAGTTTAAACAGACACTATTTTTCACAATGGATTTACTATGTGAAATCAGATCTTGTGCGCGGCACGCACACGAAAGTACCTACAGCAGGAATTCCTGGCAACGTTCTGTAGGAATATCTTCTTTCGTGAAAAAACAAAAAAGACACGAAGTGCAGCGGCCCCCTCCTCTTTTTTTTCTATATGAGTGTATTGAATGTTATTTCTGTTCACCCTATAAATGTGGATTTTTCTACCGAATTCGGTAAGGAAAAATTCTTTAATTCCACGGGATCCTTAACGTCTGCTGAGTGCGGGACTTCAGTTCATCGTAGTATTCCAAAGACCTAGTGACTAGACAGACCACCATTTCAGACTATCCGAGTTTTCTCGCTTTTAGGCAAGTATTTTAACCAGTAGGCCATACATTCCTCCGACTAGTGGTGCAGTGCAATGTGTTGTGCTTTATGATGCTCTAAAATCTAAGAACTATACCTTATGGAAAGAGCGGTGAAGCAATGGATAAAGCGACAGAGGCCCTCTAGGTTTTAAGTCCTGATTAGACAGGGATTTTAGTGCTCTTTCACAAAATCCCGACGGATGGCCTAGATGCTTTTTTTTTTTTTAAATGAGGCCATAAACCGAGATTCTGTGCGAAGTTTCAGTTTCAGTTTCTCAAGACGACGTCTCCGCGCTTGGAACGAAGTTAACATACATTAACGTCACAGGTGCTATGTGTAAAACCATGTACTTAGTACGCGTTGAAATACTAACAGCAGCAAACTGAGTTATCCATTGCCGCATTGTGTTGAAAAATTCACTTTTGTAAGAAACGAAAAGACATGCAGACATGGAAAAAGGTGGTGCTGCACTGCGACGATGGGCTGTCCCCGGATAGAGCAGCCTATTTTACTCAGTAACCCCGTTGTGACATAACATTAAAAATAAAATATTTAAGAAAAAGAAGTAAACAGATATACAGGCATTCTCGATGTTCTCGACGGTGATCTAGTTTACGTAAACATGTCTAGTGGTGCCGAAAAATGGAGCTCATTAGAATAAGTTGTAATTTTTTATTTTGTTTGTTTGTTCGCCTGCTCCTTTGCTCCTTCTTGGCGGCTTGCTTATTTACTTTATTTATTCTCCTGCTTTGTTAGCAAAGACTCTGTGGTCATACTGTATATTTCGTTGTACCATGTAATGTTCCAAAATACGATAGCAATTCTAAGTTAAAAACCGAATATCTCGTACTTTTCCAGTGCACAGTATTTATGTGCGTATCTGAGGCACAGTGTTGCCATTCTTTAGCAGAGAAGTCAGTCGCTTGGATGTGCAACGCATACGTAGTCCTACACACGTAATAAGCTACAAATGAATGGTCTTTACTTGTTGCTTTACATCATACACACCAACACCGTGCAGCAGCAAGTGGGTAAGACGTCAAACTTCCAGTCGGAAGATCTGGGGTTCGATCCTGCCTAGTTACCTCCCGCCTGGTTACCTCCCGCCTGGTAAGGTAGAGGTCAGTGGAAATTTTTCTGATCTCCCCTGTCAGTATGTATATAGACCTGATAGTGCCTAACCGTCTTCGTGCGTAGCACACAGAACATGAAATATGCACGTTAAAGGCCCTGTAAAGCATGTCATTATCGGGTGGCTTTATGGAAACATGGAAACACCCAGTATGTACCAAGACGGAGTGTGAAGGCTATGCAGCAACATACCGCCTGCATAGTGTGCGGCAAAATCATCTTAAAGAATGGAATGCTTAGAAACAAACATAGACTCTCCTCCATGGGGGATGTTTTACGATTTTAACATGCTTATCCATATTTAAGCCAAGGTGATTTTTTTGCTTTTTGAGATTGATGCGAAACCGACTTGCTCCAACTGGAGAGAGAGAGAGAGAGAGAGAGAGAGAGGGGGAGAAGAGAGAGAGAGAGAGAGAGAGAGAGAGAGAGAGAGAGAGAGAGAGAGAGAGAGAGAGAGAGAGAGAGAGAGAATGTGTGCCAAAATAGGGACAAGGGAAACAACAAAATGACATTGCAGACGACGTGAAACTATGTAGAATTGTCTCCCGTCAGTTACCTGACTTGGTAAAATGACAGTAGACAGTCATAAGAATCATAGTAACGTATCTGTACAGCAATCTCTTATCGACGAAAACGCACCTTTTCATGTTATTTGTAGGACCACTTTCGTGTAAATAGCTCTAAAAATCTTACTCGTTGAAGTTCATTTTACTGTCAGTGTGTTTTCCGAGCATTTTCTTTTGACGATTTCGTAAAACGTCTGTCTGCCATTAGGCCTACTTAGCGGTTTGATGGCGAATTTTGGTATGACCAATCTTTCAAAGCAAAAGTTTACAATTGGCATGGTACGTTTAAACGAGATAGATAGATTTTTATAAACTGACAACGGTCAAGGCCGAGTAATGCATCTCTGGAAACGGTGCAGTGCTGCTGTTTAAATGGACTGGATCTGACTTTTTTTTTATATAATAATAATAATTACAATATTTCTATAGCGCAAAATCTTGATAAAATCAAATCTAAGCACTGAAACAGACACACACGCACGCACGCACACACACGCGCCGCGCGCCGCACACACACACACACACACACACACACACACACACACACACACCACACACACACCACACACGCATGGCTATAAATGGGGAGAAAGAATAAAAGCAATGGAAAATTATAGAGAGCATATTATATACAATTATATGTATATTACAATGTGATTCCCCTCCGAGTAGAGACAGGCTGCAGAGGGGGTTGAGTGAGGTCAGGATTTTATGCAGAGGAGAAAAGGTGAGTTTTGAGAGCGGACTTGAAGGAGACAAAAGTAGGTTGCTGACGGACTGAGAGAGGAAGTTTGTTCCAGGAGAGTGGACCAGAAACAGAAGGCTCGTGGACCATAGGTATTGAGCTTAGTGCGTGGAAAACGAAAAGTCAGAGGATCGGAGGCAGAGCGGAGGGTACGTGAGGGAACATAGATCTCAAGTAGGCTTGACAGGTAATCGGAGGCTGCATTATTGAGGCTTTTGTAGCACACAGTGTCTAGTTTGTACTGTATGCGCTTTGATACAGGGAGCCGTGAAGTTGTGCCAGGAGAGGAGATATGTGGTCAGTTTTTTTTCTTTTTGAGTACAAGGCGTGCAGCATTGTTTTGAATGCGCTGTAGGATGTGAATGGTGGAGGCAGGAAGACCAGACAGGAGTGAATTGCAATAGTCAATGCGAGACATTATGAAGGAGAGAACGAGTTTCGCAGTTGTTTCGACAGAGAGATACTTCCTGATCAGGCTTATACGATGTAGGTGATAGTAGCAAGATCTGGCAGTTTGAGAAACAAAGTTGTTCATGGAGAGGGTAGAGTCAAAGCAGACACCAGGTTTTTAGTTGAATCAGAAATTGGGATTGATGTGTTACATAATGGGAGAGAAAGAGAAGGCAACTGAGAAAGTTTCTGACGGGTGCCAATGAGGATAGCTTCTGTCTTGTCGTCGTTAAGCTGAAGTTTATTGTATCAATGTATGTCATCCAGTTCTTAATGTCCGAGTAACACTCAGTGGTGCGAGTCAAGATGCGCGGTATATTGTCAGATGAGTCACTGTCTTGAAGTTGGGTGTCATCAGCATAGAAGTGGTGTTTCATAGAGTGGAAGTTGATGATGGTGGACAGGGGGGAGGTGTAAAGAGTGAAAAGAACAGGGCCAAGGACAGATCCTTGTGGAACACCACAGGTCAGGTATGCAGGTTGAGAGTAAGTGCCATTGATGAGAATAGTTTGTTTTCTGTTTGATAGATATGAAGTGAACCAGGAGAGAGCAATGTCAGAGATGCCAAAAGTATGATGGAGTCTGGAAAGGAGAATACCATGATCAATGGTATCAAAGGCTGCAGACAGATCAAGGAGTGTGAGGAGAGAGACTTTGCCAGTATCAGTTGCAAGGAGGAGATTGTTGAGAATGTGTAGTAGGGCAGTTTCAGTGCTATGGCACTGGCGGTAGGCTGACTGGAAAGGATTGAGGAGATTGTTGGCAGACAGGTGAGAGTTCAGCTGGTTGAGGACAACTTTTTCAAGGAGTTTTGACAAAAAAGAGAGATTAGAGATAGGCCGGTAATTTTTCAGTTCATTTGGGTCTAAATTGTATTTCTTGAGGAGAGGGTGAACAATAGCAGACTTGAAAGAATCCGGGACAGTTCCAGTTTGAAGAGAAGTGTTGATGATGTCAGTGATGAATGGGAGGAGATAGGGAGACAGTCGGAATAGAGAGAACCTGGAAGAGGATCCAGTTCGCAGGTTTTGAACGACATGGATCTGATTGTGTTGAGAATTTCTTCTTGTGAGACTGGGGTAAAAGTAGTAAGAGGTGTGCCAGAGAAGGCAGGGTCAGGTGGGCATGGTTGACAGGGTGTCATGTCAAGCCTGTCACGAAGAGTTTGTATTTTGGTGGTGAAATACTTGGAGAATACAGATGGGAATTCTTCGTTTGTGTATTTTGTTGGGAGAGGTAAATCTTTTCGTGTGCCAAGGAGATGGTTCATGGTTGTAAAGGCATTCAGGATTTTGGTTTGGAAAAAGCTTGCTTTTGCAGATGCAATGAGGGTGGATACTTTTGTTTTAGAGGCTTGGAAAAGTTGCCTATGTACAGTGAGTTTGGATTTGCGCCAGCGGCGCTCTGCTCTGCGGCGGGCACGTTTTGCACAGGCAATCTCATGAGTGAGCCAGGGGGTGGGGGGTGGGGGGCGGTCAGGTAAAAGACGGGTTGTGGCTGGAGCATGAGTGTCCAGAAGATGGTGGAGAGTAGTATAGAATTCATCGGCAAGGTTGTATCAAACATGGACCCGCCGCCTCCCCGCGTGATATGCTGAAAATGCGCCCATTTTTCTCTTTTGCTTTTGAGTGCGTATATTCGTTTTATTGTTGAACATAGTTTTGCAGGGGTAACCATTTTGTTGCCGTGGGATCTGTTACTTGCACTAAGTACGCGCTGCACACGGAACCTTGATCATCATCTCATTCAAAAGACTACACTCAAAAGTGTAATGCAGAGAGAAAATCTCTGTCCGAAAGAGAATCAAAACACAATTTTCTATTTCCCAGACATAGGCTCCAACGAACTTGGCTACACAAATGGCCTTAGAGGTCGGCGGGACTGTAAACAGTTCGAACTGAATTGAACTGGGACATATACACTAATAAACAGGATGCACGAATCAAGAAGGGTTGATACTACTGTGTTTGAAAACATGCGATACACCCGTCGAATGCCCTGGTTTGTGTGTGTATGTGTGTTGTGTGTGTGTGTGTGTGTGTGTGTGTGTGTGTGTGGTGTGTGTGTGTGTGTGTGTGTGTGTGTGTGTGTGTGTGTGTGTGTGTGTGTTGTTTGATTTAACGTCTGTACACTATGAGTGATATTTGAGGTGTGTGTGTGTGTGTGTGTGTGTGTGTGTGCGTGTGCTAGCGCGCACGCGCGTGCTTGTGTATGCATGTGCATCCGTGCGTGCGTGCTGGTGTCTGTGCAGCCATATGATTATGGTGTTGTAAATTGTAGGGTGCGTTGTGTCTGATGAAAGGCCGTGTATAAATGTCCATTTATTACATTGTCCAAGTTTCAATATGAGCAGGCCGAAGCTGTTTGTTGGACATTGTCACATAGGATGGGACTTGCTGCTTACATTGATTCCAATCTGAGATGAAACAGCAGTTTGTTGTTTTGGTATTACCAAACGACTTCCATACCTGTTGACCACTGAAGAACTTGCATTGCTGGCAAGGAGATGACTCCGTGTGTGTTGAGGATCTGGAAACGTGGCCATGGTTTCACTCGAAGTGCTTGTGCAAAGTTACGTTCGTGTGGTATGTGCACCATTGCCGGCCTGCGTGAGGTGTTTAAAGGTCGACACACGTGCCGTCTAAACACGGATATTATTGGAATGATGCAGCACACTACACAGCCCCTTGGACAATGGACGTTTAGGCAGCCGAGGGTGCCTGCTTGGTGTCATGTCCCCATTTTTTTGTCTTTTTTGTCTTGATCCGACTCCCAACAACTTCTTGTATCCGCATGTCAGAAGGCAGCTGATGCCAGGAACCAGCTTCGAGAGTCCAGGTGCTGCCATCTAGGAATTCTTTGAGAAAAATGGTATGATCGAAAGACGAATATGAACTGTAGGTTGATGCAATTTTAGGGACTTTCAGACCAGCCCTCGTGTTTCACTTCCGTGAAAATGTGAAAGTGTTCCTTTTGCATTAGTGTCTTTATGGAATAAACGTTCTCCTCACGTATTCTCAGAAAAGCAGTGAGAAGATAAACGCAAAAGTGCAAAATTCTAAGGGACTCACAAGCACATACACACGCGCCTGCGCACATATACGCACGCACACACACACACACACACACACATACACACACACGCGCGCGCACACACACACATACACACACACACACACACGCACGCACGCACACACACATACACACACACACGCACAGACACACATGCACGCGCACCCCTCGCAAAAAGCAGGAAACGCTGTCCCGAGTATACAAAACTTTATTTGGTATTAGGGAAACAATTATTTGATATTAGAGTAACAGTGAAAATACGCATATTGCAAAGCACTGTACGTCCGTAAATATCATCCAACAGCAAAAAAAAAAACAAAAAAAAAACAACTGTGGAGATTCAAGTGCTTGAGAAAGCAAAACAAGCATACAAAATGCACTGAATCAGCCATACGTATCAGCACTAAAAACTTTACATAGCACATTTATGTACGATACGACCCATATGCAAATTGAAATGAAATTATTTCTATAAAAGAATAATACTCTTGCAGACTAAATCCTTGATGTAATCGAAATAATCTATGCTCAGACTTGTAAGACATCGTGTATTGAATAGCTGTCAGTTGATGCTTGGTATTTTGAATGTCATAATAGCCCTTTTTTCAGGTCTATCCCGTTTATTTGACACAAGGCTTTAAATGTACCACGGGTGTTGTTTGCTGGATATTTGGTTTTCACAAAAAGATAAATATCATTTTGGTCCCTCTTTTCCATTTTGTGTTTTTTTCATATCTTTATCTGAGAATTCACTTAAAATAACTGCCAAGCCTTTTTTTTTGTTCTCTCTGCTAATTTTTCCCGTTAAGGTCTTTACTTATCATACCTTTAGCAGGTACATAATTTACATATCACCTTTGTCCTGATTTTTTGACCTTATCTTCCACATAACACGAACATACAATTCTTATTTTCCCACAGCAGTTTGCATCTATTCTTCACTCTGATAATCCTACTTATTAGTGCATTATTTCAGATCTCACGAGCTCATACTCTGTTAGGTATTTCTCTGAAATATTACATTGTATTCAAGATGAATGAACATGTCTGACTGGTGGCCCTACTGCATCAATTCAGCGATTGTAAAGGTGTTCACCATAAGGAACAGCCTCGGCTATTGGTTAACCGAAACCTTCTTAAATACCAGCTACTAAAGGTAAGCCAGCTTAAAACTGCCTCAATCCTAACACATGTAAGAACGAACATCTAGGTAAAAAAAACCCATTACTCATCGTCTATGCGAGGTATAGTACTCTTCAAAGACCTCTCCGAATGCTTGTGAGGGCTGTGTAAGCGATCGGTTTCTCATCAGCATTTCCTTCAACCTCTGTTTGTCTTTTTGTAATGTTAGAAAGGAAGTAACAATCTTGACAAGTTATGCATCGCTCCACTACTGTCCATTTTGTAAAGCAAGAAGACCAGAAATTGTGATCACGGCACAAAGACGGGATAGGAAATGGCACACTATCAAGATTTTCTCGTGGAAGGAGAAGAAGCGTTTAAGAAAGAATAAATGATCACAAAACAGTTATACATATTGATAAAATCTGGATGAGGCTTACAAAGCTGACAGGCAATAAAGCAAAGACAGAAGATGATAGAATGATGACTACATGCTGAACTGAAGGAGGGTGGCGTACGACGTCTCATCACTGCCCATACAGGCGTTGAGGTTGACAGTGATGCCTTGATCTTTGTACTGCTCCAGGCACACATTCCCCTCCCATACGTCATCGTCATTCGACTTGCGCAGCTGGGTCCATTCGTCACGCGCCTTCACGGCCACCTTCCTGGCTGCTGGTACCCTAACCTGTTGGATAAAGACACCTTGCAGGACATGTCTCAATACAAATGGGGTTCAGGGACCCAAAATTTGACTCAGTATTTGACAACAGATGAACGTTTGTTCAGATTTTAGGATTACCAGGTCACGTTTTGTAACCTACATTTCTGTTTGCATTTCCAGCTGAGTCAGATAATTTCAAGTGATGCTGAAGTCTACCGAGATGTATAAACGGAAGAAACTGGTGAATGCAACCGATAAAACATCGTTTGAATTGAGAAAAATAAAGTTCAGACCACAGCAGTGACATAAAATATGATTTCGATCAATCCACTCTGAAAGTCATTGTCAAACTCAGACTGAAAACAAGGGGGCCCGTAAAACTCAAGTTTGCCAAAGGCTGTGTATAGTTAGGTCAAACACTTTTACAAATACAGATATGTACTGAGCGTGTAACAAACGCCCTCAGATGTCTATCTTTGTGTGTCTGATGACAAGAGAAAATAGACATCACCTATCAACGAACAGTCATAGCTCTATATTATCTGTCAGGAAGTACACATACCTGACGTCAGTTTGTATATGTCAGGTAACACACACACGTGACGTCAGTCTCTATGTCAAGTAAACACATATGACACAGTCTGTATCTCTTAGGTAAACCCGCATGATGCCAGTCTGTATCTGTCGGATAATCACACACATGACATCATTTGTATCTGGAAGATAAGCACAGCTGACCTCAGTTTGTATTTTGCCGGTAATGTAACCTAACGTCAGTTTGTATCTGTTCGGTAAACACACGCATGTGACGTCAATCTGTATTAGTCAGGAAAACACACCTGACGTCAGTCTGTTTCTATTAAATAAGTAACATTTGACGTCCTTCTGAGTCTTCAAAGTAAAGACACACACACACACACACACACACACACACACACACACACACACACACACACACACACACACACACACACACACACACACACACACACACACACACACACCTTGACGTCAAGTCTGTATGTGTCAGGTAACATATACCCGACTCAGTGTGCATATATATCAGTTAAGAAACACATGACGTTAGTCGAATTACGTCTTGCTGAGGTCAGTTTGATGAAAAACAAAACAAAACAAAACAAAACAAACAAACAAACAAACAAACAAAAACCCCTAGCGGTGACTGACCTTGAACTTGACCTTGCTCATATCCTTGCCGGTGTCCAGGAATTTGGGCTCGTACAGGCGGCAGCCGCCGCGCCAGTCAGCGAACTGCTTGGGGTAAGGCATCGCTGGCTTCTTGGTCTGTACATCAGGACAGTATTTTGATTATTACATCATGATCGCGATAATGATGATAAGGAATAATAGCAACAATAAGAAGAGTATATTTAACACTATCATAATTAAAAAGGATGACATTATAGTGGTCGTTGTGGTAGTACTAGCAGTAGCAGCAGTAATAATAATAGTAGTGGTAGTGGTAGTAGTTATAATAAAGATAACAACATTAGTATTGATGATTTATTATCAGTGAAGTGTGTAAAGTGCAGTGTCCAAATGAGTTTCGAAAAACAGCGCTATACATGAATTATTTATCATCATCATCATCATCATCATCATCATCATCATCATCATCAGTGTTATTCTTTTTCTTCGTCGTCCGTCCTCATCATCATCACTATTATTTTATTATTATTATTATTATTATTACATTGCAGTGCCCTTTTCGCTTGATCATAATCTTATTAAGCTCACTTAGGCCTATCATGTTGTCAAGCAACAATCTCTCTCTCTCTCTCTCTCTCTCACACAAATATGCACATGTACATACACCCATGGCACGCACACAGGCAAAGATACATGCACAAAATTCACATTTGAAACTAAGATTAGATAAAGTGAGTTTCTCTCTATTCAACCCCACGGTACTATAATTCCCAATCTATTGTCACCCCAGCACCACACACATGCTAACACAGACGCATGCACATAAACACAACCACACCCGCCCTCTCCTCTCCCCTCACACAATACTTACGTCGGTAAGATCAAAGAGGTAGGTGTAGACACATGGAAGCGAACCCGTGCCGTCCTCGGGCATGGCGAAGATGTTGAGCTTGTACCAGCCGAGATTGGGTAGGGCCAGTTTGAACTTGAGCGTGTCGCCATCAGAGTGTGTCAACACGCCGTTAGGTAGTTCCTTTTCCTCCCCCTTGTCGCACTGCCATAGAGAATGGAAATAAGATGAGCCATTCTATCTTATTTCATCTTAAAAGAAAAAAGCAGAAAACCAGATTTTGGACTTAACGAAGCATACGATGAAATGAAACTTGATGTGAAGCTTAAATGATGGTAGACTGCCACAACGGTGAAAACACAATATGAACATTAAAAGAAACCCTTTTCTCAAGCATGCTGATTTTATGCTTTTTTTCTGGTCCGTGTGATCTTGATTTAAGCAACAAGACTTCCAAACTTATCCACTGGCGACTCCTTATCAACCCATGTCTTTGAAGCAAATTTGGTAAAGAACTGTCAAGAAAAGCGGAGAAAACCTTGCTGCTGACACGATTTTGCCACAGACACACAGATAGGCTAACAGACTGATACACATGTCTCCACAGGCAATATGAAACATTTAAAGGTAGGGATACTGAACAAATACGGTACTGCTGGATTAGATGTGGATAATTTCACTATTTATTGGTGAGTAATTTAATATGTATTTATTCATTTTGACGAACACATCGCACTTGTTGTACAGTTAGCGAACAAACAAACAAACAAAACCCAACAACAAACAAACAAAACCCAAGAAACAAACAAACAAACAAACAAAACCAAACAAACCCCAAATGTTATCCTGTTTGATATTGATAGATGGCTGTTTTAAAATAACTGTTGGTTACACGTTTGGTTGCTTATATCATATACAGACTTGATGGCTGTATGTGGATAGTTGATTTATTTGTTGGTTTGTCGATTAGTTATTTGTTCATTAATTACTTTCTTTACTTCTTTCTTTCATTCTGCATACTGTGTGTTTCCTTCTCTTCTTGAAATCTTCGTCTCCACATAACTTTGATACCTCGTGACAAAGTTGTGGCTTGTTTGTTTGTGTGTGTGTGTGTGTGTGTGTGTGTGTGTGTGTGTGTGTGTGTGTGTGTGTGTGTGTGTGTGTGTGTGTGTGTGTGTGTCTGTGTGTGTGTGTGTGTGTGTGTTTGTGTGTGTGTTTGTGTGTGTGCGTGCACGCGCACATGTGTGTGTGCGCGCGCGTTCATCGCAGGAAACAGTCAGTTGTATGTGCAAGCAAAGTATAGTGACAGCCAGCCCAACAGCAATCTTCAGACGATCCATTCTTACCTTTGAAGATCAGAGTTCAAAAGGCTGCAAGCGCATTAGAAAGAAACACAATTAGGTATTGAAATTCGAGAGTCAGGTTGAGAGACTTCATGAATATTATCAAAGACAGAGACGCATGTTGGTAATTGTCTGTTCGGATCACAAAAGGACAAAACTTAATTGTTTTATTCTTTTTAACGACTCCAAGTGTTTCACTTTTTAGTGTGTCATTTAAGATGTGTTCCTGTCCCTCTTGTCTTACATCACGTTCTCCTCCCCAAACCTTTCATGGTTTCATGTTAATTTATCATAGTCTCTATTGTGTCAGCATGAGTTGTTTTCTTTTTGCATTTAAATGCGTGTGCATACACATCCACAAACATGCACGTACAAACAATGACGTATGCACGCGCGTATATGCGCGTACACACTCTCACACACGAATGCGCACGCACGCATCCACACATAAACACACATACACAGACATATTAATATTCATATATGTCAATTCCAGTTTACATCCGCACAGTGATACACACAAACACGCTCAATTGCACACACACACACACACACACACACACACACACACACACACACACACACACACACACACACACACACACACACACACACACAACACAAAATACAAACGAACAACATCTTCTCCTGACCAAGCACATGCATACATGTACTAACTGACACATATTTACGAGAGCGCGCGCACGCAGACACACACACACACACACACACACCACACACACACACACACACACACACACACACACACACACACACACACACACCACTCACTCACTCACTCACTCACCACACACACACACACAACACACACACACACACACACACACACACACACACACACTCACTCACTCACTCACTCACACACACACACACACACACACACACACACACACACACACACACACACACACACACACATACACACACACACACACTCACACTCAGAGTCAGTTTGGATACAACGCCAGCATGCAAGCTGCCACCGTGATAAATGGCGTACAACATATACTATGCTGTAGCGAACATACGTGCCTGACTCACACTATCAGATGAGCAGATATAGCCAGTGCTGAGTGATTCTGTAGATGCGCGCGCCCTCGCGAGCATGTGTGTATGCGTATGCTTTAAAAACATTAAAGTCCTTAAATCATACTTAGACATTTTTTGTTTTATATCAACAAGTTTTCATGTGATATTTTTGCATTATGTTGCTGCGTGTATATATATATAAAACTTCATTGGTTTTTTTTTTTTCAATCATGTTTTGTTTATTGCGTGCAACTGTCGACAGTTTTACATATAACTGCTGTTGAGAATGATAATTTTCGGGAAAGTGAGGGCAGGGGAGAGAAAGTAGGGGAGGCAGGGAAGAGAGAGAGAGAGAGAGAGAGAGAGAGAGAGAGAGAGAGAGAGAGATATGGATGGATGGATAGATGGATAGTTGGATTGATAGATAGATAGATAGATACATAGATGGCTAGGTAGATAAATAGATAGATAGACAGATAGATATATAGATAGATAGATAGATAGATAGATAGATAGATAGACAGATAGATACTATAGTCATTCTTTTAAGAAAATTATGTCTAAGACAGAAAGCAAAGGTAAAGGGTTGGAACTAAACAGCAGGAAGACTGAAGTCATGGTGATCAGTAAAAAACATGAAATCCCCTCATGCAAAATAACAGCAAACGGCACAACCTTGAGAAAGGTTAATAAGTTTAAATACCTGGGAACGATCATTTCACCATACGGCAGATGCACATCAGAAATAGCCAGCAGAATCGGCCAGGTCAAAACTGCATTCAAGAAGATGAAAAGCATTCTTACCAACAAATGCCTATCAGTTAGCATCAGGAAGAGAGTTCTTGAATGTTATATAGAACCAATACTGCTATACGATTGTGAGGCGTGGACAGTCAACAAGCAAAGCCAGAACAAGATTGAGGCAGCCGAGATGTGGTTTCTATGTGGTTTCTAAGGAGAATGTTGAGAGTTCCATGGACAGCAAAGAAAACAAACGAGACAGTCTTGATGGAGGCAGACACAAGAAGATCATTCATAAGGAAGATTAGGAAAAGACAGGCAACATTTATAGGCCATTTTATGAGGAAAGGGGAATTGGAGCACCTAGTCACAACGGGAAAGCTGGAGGGAAAAAGAGTACCAGGTAGACCCAGGAGAAAATATTGGACGGACTTGCAGAATGGCTGAAGACAAAGAGGGTGGAAGAGGTGCTTGAGGCAACAAGAGATAGAAACAGATGGAAGGCCATGATCGCCAATGCCATGTGGCAAGGCATCTGATGATGATGATGTCTAAGAAAATAATGAGATTCCAGATGTTTTAAAGATTGTAATGCTGTATAGGTATCAAAACTTGGTGGAAAGTTGTTCCAGAGTACGCAACTTGAATAAGATAGGCTTGATTTACATAAAACAATTCTCGAAACAGGAACAATCAGTTTAGTTTGGTGCTTACGACTGGGATAACATTTTGACAAAACAACGCATGGGGCAAAATCCTAGAATATCTTTTTTCATTAACATGCATTTGTTGACAGCAAATTTCTCTTTTAGTGGTAAATATCTTGCTTGTTCTAATAGTGGTAAACATCTTGTTTGTTCTAATATTTTCCCCCTTAACTTACCGTTTTCAGCTGAACTGTTTTGATCGCGTGTTTGTGAATTATGTGTAAGGGTTTTATGGCATTTGCACTGGCAGAGTCAAACTGAGTACATCGATTTATTGTGGATGAAGGAATACAAGCCTGTAGGAATATTTTCTGGGATTAAAGTTTAGAAAGTGTTTGATCGATATACTTTGAAAATGTTTTTGTTTAGGTCATTGGTTTGACCGATCCATGGCGTATTATTATGAAGTGTATAAGAGAGAGAGATAGAGATACAGATAGCTAGAGAGCGTGAATCTATATATGTGTACATGTTGTTCTGTTCTGTTAGTATAATCAGAAGATATTTTATGTCTATTTCGTGGTGTTTTAGGAAAAAAAGGAGACTGTTTCATAGCGACCTGAAAAGTGTGTGTGTGTGTGTGTGTGTGTGTGTGTGTGTGTGTGTGTGTGTGTGTGTGTGTGTGTGTGTGTGTGTGTGTGTGTGTGCGAGTGAGTGTGTATGTGTGTGTGTGTGTGTGTGTATGTGTACATGTATATCTGTTTGCCTGTCTGTCTGGGTGTTATGACGAAAATGTGTTAGCAGGATACTTTCACCTGTTTCTGGATGGATCTTCTCTACAATAGGATCATAGGACTAAGGCGTGGAGCGTTGGGAGACCGCCTATGCGTAAGTTTAGAAGGCAAGGTCACACAAACTAAAACCGCGTCTAAAATCAGCAGTTTTTGAGGAAGGTGTGTGAACAAAACACACACACACACACACACACACACACACACACACACACACACACACACACACACACACACACACACCACAAACACTCACTCACTCACTCACACACTTACACACAACACACACACTAAAACCGCGTCTAAAATCAGCAGTTTTTGAGGAAGGTGTGTGAACAAAACACACCACACACACACACACACACACACACACACACACACACACACACACACACACACACACACACCACTCACTCACTCACTCATCACTCACTCACACACACTTACAAAACACACACACACACACACACACACCACTCACTCACTCATCACTCACTCACACACACACTTACAAAACACACACACACACACACACTCACTCACTCATCACTCACTCACACACACACTTACAAAACACACACACACACACACACACTCACTCACTCATCACTCACTCACACACACACTTACAAAACACACACACACACACACTCACTCACTCACTCACACACACACTTACAAAACACACACACACACACACACACTCACTCACTCATCACTCACTCACACACACACTTACAAAACACACACACACACACCACACACACACACACACACACACACACACACACACACTCTCTCTCTCTCTCTCTCTCTGTCTGTCTGTCTGTGTATTATGGCAAAACGGAAAGGTCAAGCCATTCTAACAGTCTTCCTCTTTATGAAAAAAAAAATCTCTGAAGATGCTGATTTTTTATTTTTCAGTGTTGCTGTGACCTTGGGTAAATATACATTAAATAAAACTTGACATGAAACGAAGACAGTGATAGACTTTAACAGCAGTGAAAACAGAATTTGAATATTGTAAGGTGGTTCTGATAAAAAGCTATTCGTGCGCCTTTTTTAAAACGTCCATGTGGTTTTGACCCTGGTATCATGATTCCAAAGTTATGCAGTCGCACCTTCTCACACCTTTGACCCGAACCTGGTAAAGATTCATCCAGAAACAGGTGAGAAAATCTCGCTAACACACATCTGTCACTGACATACAGAGACAGACGCACAGACACACACCTCACCGGTCGATATGTAGCACCTTTTCTTCTGTTTATTTGTTTTTTTTTGTTTTTGTTTTTCTTTTCTTTGTTGTTGTTGTTTAATTTTGAATATGGAAGATTGAAAAACGCATCACATGTGAGTGTTTCTATGTTTTAAGTAATTCTGTTTTTTCATTTAAAAAAAAAAATTCAAATGGTTGCCTGGTTCTGTGTAAAATGCAGTATTAACCTGCTTCTATATTGAAACAAAAACAGCAGCAACAACAACAACAGTACTTCGTGTCTGATGACTTTAGACTATGTGCTGCACATTAGTTCTGAGTAAGAATAGTGAAATGTTTCATAATCGTATTGTCAGCGTGTCAGTCACTGGGAGTACTTGATGACGGATGACTTCAAACTATAGGCCTACGCCTACGCCTACGCCTACGCCTACGCCTGCACAATGGTTCCAATTGAAAACCGTAAAATGTTTCGCGTGGACTGGAGGGAGTATGTGTGTGTGTGTGTGTGTGTGTGTGTGTGTGTGTGTGTGTGTGTGTGTGTGTGTGTGTGTGTGTGTGTGTGTGTGTGTGTGTGCACGCGCGTAGATGTGTGTACGCGTGCTCGCGCACGGGCTTGTGTTAGTGTGTGCTTAATTCAGTGCGTGTGTGTGCGCACGTGCACTTCCGTGAACATGTCAACATTGACAATTTGATTATCTAATGTCTTATAAAATATTTAGCCCTAACAAGACAGGGGGATGGTTTCCAAATAAACAACGACATGGAAAATAATAAATCAGTTAGTTACATTTTAAGAATGGCATGACTAATCATATCATAACATAAGTGAATGATCATGTAGTTTAATTAGACGATCATTGTGCATGTGTGTCTGTGTATGCGTGCACATATACACAAGAAGAGTCGACCTAGTTACACTTCCGCGTGCCTTCATTGGGCGTAGTGTCAGTGACACACTCAAGTGCGAGCTACACCGTGTCAGATGAATTCGGCCAGAACTATGCACATAACAAACTTTCCTAATGACGAATGCAACTGCAAAGTGATCTGACATTCTGTCCAGAGAGTGACGATTGTGCTCAGCCCTGATTTAGCGAGTTTCCCGGCATTCTCATAAGGCCGGCTTGGGAAAGACTTAGTACTGGCGGTCCTCCAGTCCACTTAGCTTTGAATGAGTGCTGACCATGTTAAGATTTAGGAAAGATAAGCAGTAATGGAGAGAGATGGGCCCTTTCTTAGGAGGCTGATCTCAAAGAGAGTTGAGATCTCTATTATTTAATTACCCTACGACGACAGGTTTATGGAGTAACATATTTTTTTATAAACAGTACTTGTCCCAAAAGTCCAAATATTGGACCACAGATACTTGGATCTCATGCTTCTACAAGGTATCTATTTCGATCTCATGCTAGTGCCTTTGCCACATTTATTTTGATCTCAGGCCTGTACCTATGCCACATTTATCTAAATCTCATGCATTAAATTCAGTAAGTGGTCCAAATCCGCTGATGAACGACCGAGATATCCTTATTGACACTTGTAAATATGCTTTGCATGCTTGTGACCTTGACGTCTTACCGATCTCACTGAAGCTTGCAGAATTAGACTGTAGCTTAGCAGCATACATTTTTCACCAAGTCTAGCTAAACTTTATCGTCAATTAACAAAACTTGCATTTTCAGACCACCCGGTTCAAATAGTAGACATATACACTAAATTTGATAAAAAAAAAAAAATCTTTCCACAGACGCGAAATCTGCTCACGCATATAGTTCACAGACAGACGGCGCATTCTTTCATGGCAATACCAAGAAGTATTTAATCACCCATCTAACAATCGATCAAAAAACCAGCCAACGATGCAACTAACCAAATTTGACCATCAGATAATCTGTACACTTACAACAGCACACTAACTTCGTTATATTACCAATTCCGCACGGTATACAATATATACAAGACATACTGTCAAACGTAGCATTCTGATTCTCTTCCTGTCAAGATGACAGTCTTCCATCAGTAATGATGTTTAGTTAAGTTTACTGAATAAGCAGTGACGAGGATCCCAAACCGCGTGTCAAACACACATTGTGAGATATAGAAGGCTTCGGAAGCATGTCACATAACCTATAGGCGTATGTATAAAATGGCATCTTACTTAAGCATCTAGAACATAATAGGGACTGTGTTTGCATTAAAACCAAATTTGTTCAAGGAGGACTCATTGGACTTGGACAGTTCAATATGCGCTCCACCCATTCTGCCGGTGAGAATCTGACAGACTCCTCGAGCCTGTGCAAAACCCCATATGGTTATTTTGGAGGGAAACTTGACATTTGCTTGATGAATAGTGACCCAATTGGGAGATTTGTCGCTTTTATGTAGTGTCGTTTCTGAAGTCACAATCGTTACCAGCCGAGGGCCAGGCATTTTGAAGCAGTCACGATGACATACAACTGAGAGCTGCTGGCTCCGCCTCGCACCGGAACAAGACACTTAGCAAGCATCTGCACGCCTTCTACAAATCATATGGAAATCTTTCGGCTTCGTGGAAAGAAAAACCAAGAATTCCTTGGAAAATTTAGATTTCATTCACATTGACAACTCTCTTTTTATTTTCAAACAAATAAGCTTCTTAGTACTTAACATTAACGTGTGCGGTGCTTGTGGACTACTTAACATTTATGGAGCTTGTGGGAGAAAACTGGAATCGTTATAAATGGCTTGCGCTGTCTATTAATATACCACACCGTGACTTATTACATCAAAAGACATTATGTGCTTTAGATGTGATGTTAGTGCCAGTATTTTTCCAGCACGTAAACCAAACTGTGTCTGCAATTCACAATCGAATTTTGTGTTTATCTCATGACAGCGATTGTGCATGTAAGTACGCGTCATCAAGAATTTATCTGTTGTTTATGGACACATTTTAAAAGACAGTGGTCCACATGCATTCCTGCATAATTTTAATCACATCTGAGTCACATGTTCGATGGAACATTTTGAGTCGACGATTTTGTTTTTAAACTGACTTTAAGTATACAAGAAAAAGAAAAAAAACCCATAGATATCTATATAGTATCAAGATGACATTCATCCGATAAATTATCAGAAAATGAAGAAAAGATTGTTAGTGTGTAGCCTGCTAATCCACTTCCTTCTTTTTTAGTTGTGATTTTGTTTTGCCCTGTGTATGCAAGTACACAGGGCGTATCCGACATACAACAAAACGTCTACAGCCTGTTGTTGGCTAAAACCGAAAAACTGCCGTGGGTCAGTTATGACGAGAGGGCATGTCTGACACTTCCGTTGTGTTACACCCTAACGACGTGGACAAATGGTTAGCAAGTATATGAAAGTTTTGACGATCCGAAGTGGAAGGAATGGGGTTTTGAGAGAAACAGAGGGAGATTGGGGAGGAGACAGAGAGACTGGGAAAAGGGAAGGTAGCAGGGGAGGGAGAGAGAAACTGACAGATCATTTAGGGTACATTGAGCCAGGGAGACAACGGACCTGGATGTCAGCAATCAAGGGGGACAACAGACCCGTAGGACCTGAATTTTAGCAGTCGATGGTTACTTGCCAGAATGGTGCATCTGCCTCCTTTATTGCTTTTGATAGTCTAATCTGGCAAGTATTCCTCGAAATATTTCTCAGACATCTTAATCCCTTAACCAAGTCATGAAGTGAATTGGTAAGAACCGTCAACGTAACAAAAATAAGTGTGGCCAAACGGTGTCAGCGGTACAGGCCTGTTCTGTAGATCACAAATGCCCAATTGCGCTTAAAATGTGACACTGTATTTATTCCTTGTGTGTGTGTGTGTGTGTGTGTGTGTGTGTGTGTGTGTGTGTGTGTGTGTGTGTGTGTGTGTGTGTGTGTGTATGTGTTTTGGGGTCACATTAGATTTACTGTGTGAAATTCAGCCCGCTCTCGCTAGGGATAGCGCTTATATTCCAGCACCGCCCCTTCCCTCTTTTATTTCTGTATGCAAGTATTTCTGTTACCTATGAAAGCAGGTTTTTCTACAGAATGTTGTCAGAGACAACTCCTTTGTTGCCGTGGGGTCTTTAATGTGTGCCGAGTGCCTGCTGCACACGGCAATATATTTATCGTCTCATCCAAAAGACTAGCATCTAGACCATCACTCAAGATCTAATGGAGTTGGGGGGCGGGTAGCGGGAGATCCTTGTCCGATCCGCGATAGGAACCCGTATCTCGTGTCCTAGGCAAGAAATTCAAACACTTGGCCACATACTCCACTCTAGGTGAGGCTTCACATGTATTTCAGTTTTCTTTCCGCCACTTTCTTTTTTTGTTGTTGCTGTTTTTTTTATTTTATTTTATTTTTTTTGCGACAGCTCCACATTTTTTAATGCGATAAATAAGAAAACAACCATCTCAGTTCACGTCCTTGATAACTTGATAAACGGGGCATAGTAGGAGCAGTCTTATATATACAATAAGTATTGGCTTACACAGTCCAACACACCGTTTGTTGTTTGTATACACAAACCGATGTCCACACAGCGTGCTTGTTTTGCCGAATAATAACATGTCAACACAGTGTCCATAATTATGCTCTGTGCTTCTTACCGGGTAAACTATCCTCGACCTTCCTCTCTTCCTGTTCTCCACCTGTAGGGTTATAGGAATAGGAAAACGAAAGCAAAACAAATGAAACTTAAAGTTCCAAACAAGTGGATGAAATAAAAATGGAGAGAGAGAGAGAGAGGGTGGAGAGAGAGAGAGAGAGAGAGAGAGAGAGAGAGAGAGAGAGAGAGAGAGAGAGAGAGAGAGGTGGATGGGGTGGGAGGAGACAGAGATAGATGATTTGTAAACTACGACGAATAGCTGAATATACATATTGCCACATGTATCCTGTTTCGTTCTTCTTCTCGTTTGCTTCAACACCCTCTCCCTTCTTTATGCTTTTGTTGAGAGAGAGAGAGAGAGAGAGAGAGAGAGGGGAGAGAGAGAGAGAGAGAGAGAGAGAGAGAGAGAGAGAGAGAGAGAGAGAGAGAGAGAGAGAGAGAGATATTCTGTGCTGTGCACTTGCGCTTATCCTACGACTGGCCGCTGTGATGCTTTTATGAGCCCACTATAAAATTTACGAAGCGAAAAGCTGCCGACTCTGCTTTTTTAACCCACCCTGTCGTACCATTCTCCTCGATAGTTGATAGTAAAACGAGTCAGTTCTGTATCCCGAACCTGCCCTTCAACAACCAAAGACAACAAAGTCTCTTGCAGAGCTTATACACTTGGAGAGGGTCTGAGTTCGTGAGTCCGTTATGAAGGTAATAGATCTACACCTGGGAAGGGTGCGAGTTCATGAGTCCATTGTGGGGAAGTAGCAATCTGGAAAGGATTTGAGTTCATGAATCGATTTCAGAGGTAAAACATGTGGAAAGGATGTGAGTTCATTTAAGTATTATTTCTCACATACCTTTTTCCGATTTTGCTCTTACCCACACTCACATTTGAACATGGTGTGAACCCAGTTGAGATGTCTGGTACCATGTTGTTGCCTGTGATCCACTTGACGACTACATCTTTGATGCTTTTCATCAAATTTCCTGGTACATATGTGTGTACCTCTCAGACAAAGACCAGTAGGCTGACGCCAGGATATCATTATGACAGTAGTAAGTACACAATTAAAACTTTTCTATGGTCTCGAGCCAAGCTGGCGATAAATTCTACAGTATCGTCTTATCAATCTCAGTAATCATTCTCCGATCTTGTGACACTTAATGCCTTGCTTTCGTGATAACCTCTAGTTATTTGCTCGTGCGACTGCATGCATGCATGGAATAAGCTGATGTCATGGACTGAGTGTACTTCACAAAAATCACCGTGAATTTAATCACTGCAACTATTGTAACTACATGTCCTCCTTCACCTTTCGACTTTTTCCCACCTTAACCTGCATAATGCAAAGCGCTTGAAATGCTCACAGGATGTAATTGTATGTACATCGTATGCTATGACACGATAGTGCAGAACGACGTTAATTTGGTAAAGTTCTGTGCAGAGAGAAACAATATGCCTGAGAATACTTTCACGCTTAGAAATTAAATTCTGTCACCTAAATCTAGAGGCAAGACGGAGTGTGTTGCAATTACACTTAATGAAGTACTTTCATGTTCAAGACTTGTGAACATGTTAACTTTTATCTTTACACTGAAAATTGGAATTAAATGTTTTCTTCATTCGACCATGTATATACAGTCAACATTGCTGGCTCTGAAAAATGACTGACATTTGGAAAATGACAGCGGACGATTTATGTGAAGTTCGCGTCACGTTGGTTCTGAAAACGGCTTGCACCCATTCGGATGTAGGATTACATCTTTGCTGTGGCTTGTTCATGGTCCACAACAGGCAAACAACCATCAAGAACACTGAACAGTCCTATTTGACGATTAACTTACTGACTTAGAATACAGTGTAAGGCATGAACAGATGATGATGACACCACCCATCCATTAACCCTGTTGTTCCTTTTTTCTGCCATATTAACGCAGATCCAGACACTCATCATCATCAGGTTCCTTGCCACATGGCGTTGGCGATCATGGCCTTCCATCTGTTTCTATCTTTTGTTGCCTCAAGCACCTCTTCCACCCTCTTTGTCTTCAGCCACTCTGCAAGTCCGTCCAGCATTCTCTCCCTGGGTCTACCTGGTGCTCTCTTTCCCTCCAGCTTTCCCGTTGTGACCAGGTGCTCCAATTCCCCTTTCCTCATAAAATGGTCTATAAATGTTGCCTGTCTTCCTAATCTTCCTTATGAATGATCTTCTTGTGTCTGCCTCCATCAAGACTGTCTCGTTTGTTTTCTTTGCTGTCCATGGAACTCTCAACATTCTTCTTAGAAACCACATCTCGGCTGCCTCAATCTCCTGGCTTTGCTTGTTGACTGTCCACGCCTCACAACCGTATAACAGCATTGGTTCTATATAACATTCAAGAACTCTCTTCCTGATATTAGTTGATAGGCATTTGTTGGTAAGAATGCTTTTCATCTTCTTGAATGCTGTTTTGGCTTGGTCGATTCTGCTGGCTATTTCTGATGTGTATCTGACGTCTGGTGAAATGATCGTTCCCAGGTATTTAAACTTATCAACCTGTCTCAAGTTTGTGCCGTTTGCTGTTATTTTGCATGAGGGGATTTCATGTTTTTTAGTTACAATCCCTTACCTTTGCTTTCTATTTCTAGTATATTCACAAGGTTTTGTAGGTCCCTTTCATTTTCTGCAATCGGCACGGTGTCATCTGCGTATCGAATGTTGTTTATCATTTTTCCTCCAACCATTAATCCAGTGTCTTCCTCTAGGCTTCTCATGATGTTTTCGCTGTAAAGTGAAAACAGATCTGGTGACAAAACGCAACCCTATCTGACTCCTCCTTTGATGTTTTGGAAAGAGCTTATATCGTTTACTATTCTCATTGCCGCTGTTTGTTCCCAATGCATATTTCTGATTATTCGTAGATCTTTTCCATCAATATTGAATCTTTCTAGTTGGTTAATAAATTTTTCATGTCTTACCCGATCGAAAGCCTTGGTATAATCAACAAAGCATAAATATAAATCCTTGTTCTTCTCGATTGACCTCTCTATGATAGTTCTTAGGATGTATATGGCATTAATAGTTCCTTTCCCTTCCACAAATCCACACTGTTCATCTGCTATTTCTGTTTTGGTTCTATTCCTTGTCCTCATCATGATTATTCTTGATAGGATTTTTGTTACATGACTCATCAAATGATTGTGCGATGGAGTTCGCATTCTATAGCCCGCGTCTTCTTTGGATGTGCAATGAAACTTGATTTTGACATATCATTGGGGATTTTTCCAGTGTCATAAATTTCATTAGGAGGACTGTTATTTTTTTCAATACCAAATTCCTCCAGGGCTTCAATCATCTTTGCAGTCATGTTGTCTGGTCCTGAGGCTTTTCCTGGTTTCATCTTTTTCAGTGCTGCTCTAACTTCATCTTTCATTGTGGGTGGTCCTTCAAAGTTCTTTCTCATATGTGTTCTTCGTTTCTGTCACTCTTCAAAAAAGGTCTTTAATGTACTCTCCCCATCTGTCTAATATTTTGTCGTTTTCCATGATAAGCGTACCATCTTTCGATTTTAAGCAACCAGTTGATGTGCATGTATTTTTCCTGTGGATAATTTCTTCAGTTTGTCTGTACATACCCTGAGGATCCGTTTTTTGTTGGTCTTTTATTTCTTTGCGTTTTGTTTTCAGCCAAGGTTCCTTAGCTTCATTGCACCTATTCCTGGTTTCTTTGTTTATCTTCCTGTATATCTCCTCGTTTCTTTTTGCCTTCCTTCGTTCCTCCATCAAGCCTAAAATTTCTTATGTCATCCAGTTCTTTTTTGCCTTTCTATCTACTTCAGGGATTTCTTCACAAGTTTCATTCACAAGATCCAGATACTATAAACGTAAAACACCCGTTCAGTGGAAGTCTGTGCTACAGTCTACAGAATGCAGTTTTTGAAAGAAAATTTGAATTTGTTTTTAAGTCTCTGTTTAGATACAGGCAAGAGAGAGAGGAAAAGGAGATGGGAAGTCGATGGTTTACCGGTCATGGTGTTGCGGTATCTCTCATGGTAACTGTAATGTGTAGTAGTGATGTTCATTGTCCTATCAATTCTGCTACCGTCCATAATTCGGGTAAGACACGAAGAACTAACCAACCAGCTAGAAAGGCTCAATGTTGATGGAAAAGATCTAAGAATAGTAAGGAATACGTATTGGGAACAAACACCAGCAGTGAGAGCAGAAAATGATATAAGCTCTTTCCAAAATATCAAAAGAGGGGTTAGGCAAGGATGTGTTCTGTCACCAGATTTGTTCTCACTTTGGAGCGAAATATCATGAGGAATCTAGAAGAATGCCCTTGGATAAAGATTGGAGGAAAAGTGTTAAACAATATTCGTTTCGCAGCTGACACTGTTCTAACTGTAGAAAATGAAAAAGACGTGCAAAATGTTGTGAATATAATAGAAATAGAACGCAGAAATTAAAGACTGGAACTAAATAGCAAGAAAACTAAAGTCATGATGATCAGTAACAAAACAAGAAATCCCCTTACGCAAAATAACAGCCAATGGTACAAGATTAAGACAAGTTGATCACTTTAAATATCTGGGAACGGTTATCTCACCAGACGGCAGATGCACATTAGAAATAACCAGCAAAATCGGCTAAGCTATAGCATTCAAGAAAAGGAAAAGCAACAAATGCCTGTCAGTTAACATCAGGAAGAGAGTTCTTGAGTGTTATATAGAACCGATAATTGTGTACGGAAAAGAATTCTCGAGTATTGTATAGAACCGATACTCGTGTACGGTACGGATGTGATGCGTGGACGGTCAACAGACAAAGTCAGGACAAGATTGAGACAGCTGAAATATTGTTTCTAATAAGAATGTTGAGAGTTCCATGGACGACAAAGAAAACAAACGAGACAGTCTTGAAAGAGGCAAACACAAAAAAGAACATTAATGAAAAATATAAGGAGAAGACAACATTTACATGACATTTTATGAGGCAAGAGAAATTAGAGAACCTAGTCGCAACAGGAAAGCTATAGGGAAAAAGAGCATCAGGTAGACCCAGGGAGAAAATATTGAGAGGGTGGGGGATGTACTTTCAGCGACAAAAGATAGGTTTGTATAGAGGCCATGATCGCCGTCGCCATGTGGCAGGGCACATGATGATGATGATTGTTGATAAAAATCCGGCATTTTCCCCATCGTCTAAGAGATTGTCATCATCTTATCATTCAATTTTTTTTCTGCACCAACTTCTGCGCCGCCTAAGAGGCATTGATTCCACACCGCTCATTCCGGTTTGGAGCACATGTGGAATCATCCGAGTGCGATGAATCCCTCTTGAACAAAATCTAAACTCCATATTCTCTGTCTGTCTGTCTGTCTGTAT
Source organism: Monoplex corrugatus (assembly GCA_030674185.1). NCBI lineage: Eukaryota > Metazoa > Mollusca > Gastropoda > Littorinimorpha > Ranellidae > Monoplex > Monoplex corrugatus. Next base: position 35,494,534 of record CM060309.1, read on the forward strand.
TTCTCTCTCTCTGTTACCACACACACACCACACACACACACACACACACACACACACACACACACACACACACACACACACACACACACACACACACACACCAACGCGTACACGTGACACAATCAGTAGACCCAAGACAATTTACGGAGTGAATCATCTTATGGTATCGTCACACACACACTTACAAACACACACACACAAACACACACACACACTTACAAACACAAACACACTCAAACACAAACAAACAAATACGCACGCACGCACACACAACGTAACATTGTCAACAGACTCAAATCAATATAATCTAGCGAGTCATCTTATGATTTTTTCTCTCTCTCCCCTCTCTCTCTCTCTCTCTCTCTCTCTCTCACACACACACACACACATGCGCGCGGACGCGTGCGCGCAACACAGTAGACTTAAGTGGGCATCGAATGAGTCATCTTATGATGTTGTCCCACCCCCCCCAAACACACACACGGACGCACCACGATCAGTAAACTCAACATATCTCTCTCCACTCACTCTATTTTAACCCTGTCCACCAGCATCCTGCATTTGTCAACCACGATGGCCAAGCAAAAACTTAAAACCCCTTGACTCCCTCACCCTTTCTACCAGCTTCCTGCAGGAGGCTGGTGGAAAGGGTGAGGGAGGCAAAGGGTTAAGTTTTAGCAGTTGGTGGATAGGGTGCGGGTGTCAAAGGGCTAAACGATAATGAGATGGGGTGTAGTGGGGGTAGATTCTCTACGATTTCAGATAGCTTGAATAGTAACAAAGGTTATAAACTGGCTGATAAAAAGTATAATATACACAGGACCAGTTTACGACAAACATTCGTTTCATATAAACATAAAACACCTGCTGAACCTGGATGTTCCTGCAGGCTTAGCCTTGAATGATGATGGGGGACATTGTGTGTGTGTGTGTGTGTGTGTGTGTGTGTGTGTGTGTGTGTGTGTGTGTGTGTGTGTGTGTGTGTGTGTGTGTGTGTGTGTGTGTTGTTGTTGTTGGTGATATGCCCAGCAAACTCTGGGGACGAGAGGTAAAACCTGAATAAAATTATTGAGGTAGGGAGGGAGTTGTCTTTCATTTCCCAGTCGTGGTGTGTGGTGTAGGAGGAGGGGGGGGGGGTAGAGAAAGAGCCGGGTTGAATGGCAGGGGGGGGGGGATAAGGTGTTGAGCGGTGTGCTTTTTTTTTTTTTTTAAAGATTATGCACAGCATGACATAAACAGAACATACAGTATGTTAATGTCTCATAACAGCTGTCACTAAGTAATTGGTTTATAATTAATATATATATATATATATATATATATATATATATGTGTGTGTGTGTGTGTGTGTGTGTGTGTATTATGTATGTATACACATTTTTTTTTCGTGTCCAGTCTTCATCGCCACTAAAGTGGCGTTGATCCCACGCTGCTCATTCGGGCTCTTCAAAACACCACTGACCCCAAGTTCAGTCAGTCGAAGTCCCAGGGTCAAAAAGCTCATAGGAGCGAGCAATATCAAGCCGCCATAGAGCCACCCACCAGAGGAGGCTCTGCAATGCTGCTGGGTCACTTGGGTGAAGTTTAACAGTACCTGTTCTGTTTCGCCTTACAAAAGAGACCGCCTACTAAGCCGTTACTTAAGACAGTAGCGTTCAGTCGCGGCAGTACTTCAAGTGAGACACCCCCGGGTAAAGTGACCACAACCACGGCCCTCCAACGAAGAAGAGTCGCCATTAACCATTGACATGAAAGATGCCAGCTTCGATTTTCCTTAGATATGGAAGCGGTTGAGGAAACCAAAGCTGAAGCAAACATGAGATCAAGTCATGGAGGCCTCAGAATCTGGAGACACTTTTCACGATGACTGATGTTTTCATGTATACGGGATGATGTTCATGACGCTGTAGAGTTCCATTTGGGATCGAGACTGCGCGACGCGTAATATGTCCGACGTCAACCATGTCCTAGAGATGAGACACATGAACTGTTGGTCAGGAAATTTGATTAACATCTTCAGTGACCATCCGTAAAGTGGATGAGACTCGACTGTTGGCTCCACTGTTCCCAATGAGTCCATAGCACGCTCACATCCGAGCAGGAGCCGGTCAGGGCAGAAAAATCCCACAACAATATTTTTGTTTTTGGATTGAAGAAAATTCAAAACCACGAGCCCACGTCAGTAGCAAACAATTTCAGTGCACATGTGTTGAATTTTTGTTCGGTGACGCAGCCTGTACACATATTTAAAGAAAACAAACGGTTCGGGTGAAATGAATAGACCCATTGATCATGATCCGAGTAAACGTCATTACAAATTCCATTCAACGCGTTAAGATTTGGCAAAGAAGTCTCATTCATCCCCGTCTCACGTCAGACGCACACCCTGAAATGAGAAACTCCCACCACCTGCCACCACCTGGGGAGCATCCACTTGAAAATGATCCAGTGTGCCACTGATGTGGGGTATATCCACTTTCATAACAACAATAGAACCGTATGATTCACTGTGAAATACAAACACAAAAGTAAGTAAACTAAGAGAGACAGGTTTTCCCATAACTTAAGCTGTCGTTGGGGAGCAAGAGGGTTAGAGTGATTTTTAGCTTCTCTAAGGGTTAGATTTACCTTCCTTGTCCTAACGTTAAAGAGAGACAATACCCGTTTACAGCAAGATGGCCAGGAGTGAAATATTGAGTAAACCAGGGCACAAGCTGGTCACCCATCTACTTGGCAACTACGTTTTTGGAGCGGTAAGACTGCAAATAACTCGCTGAAAATAGGCCTGCTTCACATGAGTGGTTTTCATTCCTCTTGGCTGCTTTACCTTACACAGCTCTGAAAAGGATCATTTATGTATACTTCATTCATATCCCCAAACCTCAACTGTAAAATGCAAAGTGTTCAGGAAATTGCTCCCCTGGATGTTCCGCTAGATAATATAATTCGTTGACAGTAGTATAGTATTAGCTACGCATAGTTTACTATCCCTAAATTTTAGTAGAACCGGAAACCCAATTTTCATCTTACGAAACCAAACAAAGTTGGTACCCATGCTTTCATTCTGTAAACCTTAGCGGGGACAGGAGCCCAGTTCATTTGTTGATCATCCCAAAACATTAGTACGGTCGGGTACCCATGCTTCACTATTCCAAAACCTCAACGAGGTTATGCACCCGAGCTTTAACATCACCCAAGCTTTACCCACCAAAACCTCGACGCAGTCGGGTACCCATGCTTACATTTCCAATTTTAAACAAGGTCGAGCATCTGATTACAACTGGGGAGACACTGCAGACCGCAGGTACAGGTCGTTTTACGCTGCAGTTTAGGTTAAAAAATTTTTTTTATAAGTATTTATACGATTTATTTATAGCCTAATATCATTGAAACCTGCCCGTCGTTACAGTTTGTTTTGTTTGAAAATATTCGTCTTTACAGTGATCATTAGTGAAGCAAACCCGCATTATCACATCTGAACAACACCGCCAACGATTCATCAGACATTTGCTGTTTGAGTGGCCAAATAATAACTATTTAAAATGATAAATTTGCACAACCCTTGACAGTTTTGTTACAAATGATTCGCGTAAACGAGGCTCACACAGCAAATATAATATATTTTCCCGTTTTTCACTCCCATGGTATATAAAGACATATTGCTCTAGGCCGTCAGCAGTGGCTCCATCCGCTTATGCTTAACGGCAGCAAAAGGCTTACATAATAAGTCTTTGTAGGGTGACGGTTCCAGAAGCTAGGTTTGTGTCAGTAGTTTCATATAGAGAACGTACCTAATATCGTCTCGTCAGACCAAGAACCCGAATCAGGCGAAAGTCCATCTCATGATACAAGCAAAAGGCATTTTGATTAAATAAAATCACAAAAAGAGGCATTTGTAAGTTCGCGGTGAGTAAATAAAACGTTTTATGTTTTGCGGGAATGGGATGGGGAAGAGTCGGAATTCATAAAGGAAGTAAAGCTGGATGGCACCGATATATCTTATCACCATGATATTTGGGGCGAGTGAGAACAGCAACCCCTCATTACAGGATTATCATTCCATTGGGCTGACGGCCTACTTAAACTTCAACTGTGGAATCAGTATATCAATATCATACTGAACCAAATTCAAACTTGAGCAGTGCGGATTAGAATGTGAACGCTCCATTTCCATGCCACCGCCAACGTAGTTAAAAATCCAACTGAACGAAATGGAGGGCATATCCACATTCGAAAAAAATAGTTTGAACACAACATGGTATACACACACTCTCAAAGACCAGTTTAAATACGTAAATGTTCATTTACATCCGACCAGTTCAAGCGTTACTTGTATGCTGCAGGGATTCATACGAACTAAGTGTATTACAAATAACTGTAGTTATGACAGCTAGAATCACAACTAACCGAAATAAACGATTAACAAACGGACTAGGAAATTTCTTTCACAAGAGTCTTTCAGCGTAAATAAACTTTATCAAATGACGATAGAAGCAAACATAATGACAATCAGTTTTGATAAGGAATGAATGAAATGAATGACATCTCTACTGCTTTCTGTTTTTAGACCGTCTGAGCTTCAGGTTAGATCGAGTAGCACTACACTAAAGTGATAAGGTTACGTTTTTAACACATAGTTTTGTTTAAGAAAGACTGATTAGAGAAAATGTTGTGGAGGATTGAACCTATTTGACTTGTTTGAGTTTTATCGCTAAAGGGAAAGTTCACTTTGACAACGCGCATTTCACAATGCATCGATTTTCACACAGTGCTGGCCGGGTCTGTTTCAAACGAACAGGGGCTAAGACATTGCCAGGAATATGCAAAACCCCAACTGAGATAACAGTAACCAACAAATGTTTTTCTGTTGCCTGCTGGAAGTCGGCGCAAGCAGACAATACAATATGTCCATTCAGACTTACAATAATTCTACGTATCTCCCTTGCTGGCCAGAAGCAAAGAAAGAAAAAAAAAATGCTTGCAATAAATCATACATCAATTTGAAATCAAACAGTCAGTGCTGACAGCTGTTGAAACTTCATGGCACATTCTGATGACTCTTATATTAAGATGAATAATGTCATGACTGACAAGTTCTGTCCTGTTTGGCGGGGTCGCAGGAGCGTTTTTCTCTCTTCTCTCTCTCATGCGCGCTCACACAATTCAGTTTTATGCTTTATGTGTTAACGCCTTCAGTAAGTATTTTCCTATTTGTACCCGCATTCTCGCTCACACAGACACAGGCACACACACACACACTGTCTGTCTGTCTGTCTCTGTCCGTCTGTCTCTCTGTCTGTCTCTGTCTCCGTCTCTGTCTTTCTGTCTTCTTTCTGTCTCTGTCTGTCTGTCTGTCTCTCTCCCCGTTGTTATGAACACAAAAGGTTAAAACAAATACAAATTTGAAATGTAATAGAATATGTATCAGAAACGGTTAATGTCGAACTGAACTGTCTCAAGTGCAGTAAGTCTCCGCGCGCGCGTGTGTGTATGTGTGTGTGTGTGTGTGTGTGTGTGTGTGTGTGTGTGTGTGTGTGTGTGTGTGTGTGTGTGTGTGTGTGTGTGTGTGCGGGAGTGTACTTGTATGTATGTAAAAACATAGACGCGTGGGTTTGTGTGTGTGCACGTATGCATGTGTGCACGTAAAAAGACAGATGTTTGAATTAATTAAGTCCGTGGACTGAATCAAAATAAAACCGACACAAAGTACTTCCTAGTTTATCAGTACAAGCAGACTAAGGGTGAAATCAGTGCTCTATAGATCGTGCGGAATTTCTAACCGTCTGATTGTACTCCTTCCTACCCTGTGGTGCCAACACTAACATACAAGGACACAGGCAAGGCCAGAACTTATTGATTCTGGCCCGTATATCCCACTACACACTCTCTCCTGACAGACGCTATCTACTCAGAGATAATGGTTATACCCCTCAGCATTAGTTGGGGACCAGTTTTATACATCCTTCTGTATAAATCAGGCACGATCTGGGAATAGGGTTAAGACAATGCACCCTGTCAGAATCAGAAACCAGAGTGTTTGGTAATGATATGCTTTAATTTCGTTCAATGAGTATGTTCGGCAGTGGATGAACTTAACTGAACTCGAACATTACACGATTTGGCACCAAAAGTTTCAGACAGGGGTAGGTGGTACGCATTGGAAGTCACCGAAATAACAACCCAGCACACGAAACAAACAGAAATTATCAAGAACAAAATTCAAAACAAAAATTTGCCAAACGCGAAGCAGTCCAGACATGCCCACTCCATCCCCCCCCCCCCCCTTCAGTAATATGCAGAGAAACTGACGAGTGAGGCTGTGCAATCGTACTTATCGATTCATCCCAGAAATCCAAACATAACTAACAAACCTCTTAGCTATTATGAGCAAGATTGCAAATCGATCTGTTTGCAAGAGAACGCTCAGCGGTCTGGCTATTTGAACAATCTCAAAATCGCACACTCTTGATGGGGAATTCAGATTATAGTTCTTAATTCAGCTACTACACTAAGGACCTCCTCACCAATACTGGAGTAAATTATTCGGTTTGTTAGTTTGATTCTCATGAAATGTTGGCGAGTATAGTATAACACTGTACGTGCTGGCTCCACATTTCTATCTTGTACCACCACCCAACCTAGTTACAAGTGTGTATCAATACAAATGTTATGAGCATGAGTCACTATGTACGTATGTGGCCTGTGCGTGTGTTCGCCTATAACTGAGCACTATGAATTATTGTTGTAAAAATGTATGTTGTAAACTCAGCATGTGGATTGGGATGAAAACTGTCTAGATTGAAAAAAGAAAAAAAATACTATGCATTTTCCTTACTTTGTATTTCATTTTTGCTGCTTTATTGAATCAAAACTAGCAGTTTTATGACGGACGAAACGTTTCGAATTCCTAACCTATTCACACATGTAGCTCTTAGTATACATTGCAAGCTTTGTCGTGTGTAATTCACTGATATAACATACGTGTCCTGTCCTGCCATTCATTCTTTCACATCCACTCACTCCACAACCTTCATCACCCACACCACCACCCTGTCTGCCTTTTCAGTGTGAATGTGAATGTCACTAGGAGGCGATTGTCTCTTTTGGTTTTCGTTGCATGTGAATGTCACAAGGAGGCGATTGTCTCTTTTGGTTTTCGTTGCATGTGAATGTCACAAGGAGGCGATTGTCTCTTTTGGTTTTCGTTGCATGTGAATGTCACAAGGAGGCGATTGTCTCTTTTGGTTTTCGTTGCATGTGAATGTCACAAGGAGGCGATTGTCTCTTTTGGTTTTCGTTGCATGTGAATGTCACAAGGAGGCGGTTGTCTCTTTTGGTTTTCGTTGCATGTGAATGTCACAAGGAGGCGGTTGTCTCTTTTGGTTTTCGTTGCATGTGAATGTCACAAGGAGGCGATTGTTTACCTGTCCTTTTTTCTATCTCGCTTTTGAAGAAAGAACAAGAACACACACAAACACACACACACACACACACACACACAAGAACACGCACACACGCACGCACGCACGCACACGGATATATTATATATTATAAAGGGGGAAGGTAGGATATGATTGTTATGTTTCATGTCAGTCAGGAAGAGGTATGTGTCTGCAGTTTTGTCTGTGAATCTGTGACGAAAAAGATTTTCAGCTTTTTCTGGATGGATCTTTATTAAAGTCGTACAAAGGTATGGACGGTTTAGGGATCGCGAATACATATGTTTAGAGAACAAGGTGTCATGGTCAAGGCGACATGGACCAAAAAGTGCGTAGAATCAGCATTTTTTGGGAGGGGGGGGGGGGGGGCAGTGTGAAAAGCACTTTCTTGGGAATTTCTAAGAACAATTAAATTCTGTTTTCACTCTAGACAATCTAACAGTGTCCTCGATGCAAGTCAAGTTGTATTTCAACTGAATCTCGATTTTCTACAGTAATGTTTCTATCAAAATGGGGATTGCCAGAATGGCTTGAAAATGTAGTGTTTTCTTTCTTTCTTTCGTTCTTTATTTTTTCCCCTTTCATCTCTCCCAGCTTTTCGTTCTTTTGCACATGTCCATGGGACCGATGTGTCATACCAGTGTAGGCTTGCTGTTTGGTTTTGGTGTATTTACTTACCCTCAGTTTACTATGCAAATGAACGAGTTCAGGCTTGCAAGCTTTCGCTGTCTCTCTTTCTCCTCTCGGTCTTTCTCTCTTTTGCCTTTGTAGGTGTCTTTCTCCCCTTCCTTTTTAATCTCTCTTTAAAAAAGGAGATTACTTATATTAACCAGAGCGGATATAAGCAGATAATTATACGTATCTATCTATCTATCTAATCTATCTATCTATCTATCTATCTATCTATCTATCTATCTACTATCTATCTGTCTGTCTGTCTGTCTGAATGTCTGTCCGTTTGTCTGTCTGTCTGCCTGACTGCCTCTCTCTCTCCCTCTCTCTCTCTGTCTCTCTCTCTCTCTCCCAGGAACCTATTGTAAGTCACAAAAGCATAAATCTGAATAAGAATGACTCAACCTCAACATGAAATTTACAGTACCTGTCAATTGTCTGCCAGGATTTCATGGCTGTATACGTGGGATCTGTACACCCGACCCAAGGTTAGAAAGTCGTAAACATAAATGTTTCAACTCTGTCTTGATAACCCAAACCAAGGAAATGTTTAAGATCATACAGGCTTTCATGAATTCTTTCTTTTTTAACGTTGAAATCTATACTCTTCAACATTTCAGAGTGCCAACGACACTTTAAGGAACACTGTTCATGATCACACGAGGCAACTTTTAAAGGCAAAACATAGCAGGATTTAAGATTACAGTGAAGACTGTTAAGGTCACATGATAATTTTTACATCACAGCAAACCATACTTTTTTAAGGTCACAGTGACATCGATTTAGACCATAACAGTATTTTCTGGTCACACTGACAATTGAATTTCTTTTTCACGGTCACATCAATTTCGTCCTCAGTTCTTTCGGCAATAATTTCAAAGTAATAATGTAATTGGTAATGGCAGTCTGATGATATTGCAGACTAATGTGTATATGCTTGTTATGAATCATAACAACACGCGCGCGTGGATAAATGTAATCTTACACATTTTGCTGTGCTGTTTGTTCTGTTTCTTAGCATGTTTACTTGGGATTAAGGACAGTTGAACATGAAATGATAATGTACATTTCTCAGTGTGTAGATTTTGTTTTCGGTTAATAGAAAACCAGCTACCTGTTATTCATTTCGGATGTGACATAACTTGATAAGAAATGCCACCAGGAAAAATGCAGTTTCTCCAACTCTTAATCTGCTGAACGTGTATTCTCCCCTTGTATAAACTGTTCTTCGGGCTTATCAGATAACAAATGACAGGACAGAGGATTAAAAAAAACAACAACAGCAAACAAACAAACAAACAAAAAATACAAAGAAAAAGGAACAAACAAACAAAAAACAAAACAACCCCGACAATAACAGATTAATGAAAAAAATTAAACGACAGGAAAGAGGATAGAAGAAAAACTTAACAAATACACATAAAAAAAAAAAAAAAGAAAAACAAAACAAAACAAAACACACACACACAATTTCAAACAAAAATAACACCAACACACATACTCACTCGCACGCGCACACACGAGCGCGCGCGCACGCACGCACACACACACACACACACACACACACACACACACACACACACCACACACACACACACACACACACACACACACACACACACAATCCAACAGAAAAAGACACGAGGAAAGAACACAAGAAGACCGTGTTACCTTCCCCATCCCCTTCCAAAAAGTAGCAAGTTGCACATAGTAGAACTACAGACAGAGTTCGTCCACCAAAAAAATCATTGGAAATAACAACAACAAAACGACACCCAAATAAACTGACAAACAAACAAATAAGTAAATAAATGAATCGATAAGTAAAGAAACGAACAAACAAACATAAAAAAAAGTAAATGAATAGGTAAAGAAACGAACAAACCAGCAAACAAACAAACAAGCAAATAAATAAACACTTAGACAAATACTCACCCAGTGGAGGTTGTAAGTGGTCTTGATAGGATTGGGACTCTTGATCTTAATGTTAAAGATGTTATCATCCGTGCTAAACTCGCCCGCCTTGTGACTCACCAGTTCCAGGTTCATGTCCGCGAACTGAGATTTCATCCCAATCCTTCTTTCACTGACGGCCGACCTGACATGTTTTTCTGCAAGTATAGGAAGCAGACGACAAGAAACAAGTTTCGATGGAACAGGCAGGACTGCTAGGCCTAGCAGATATGATGATGCACTCTGTCGCTCACACAACGAAAAGTGGCGCGATGAAGCCGACGACAGAATAACGACTGACCTATTGTCGTTACACAGTCTGTTTCTTCCTTGGGCGGGGAAGATAGCCGAGAAGAGAGGGTGGAATGCGGGAAGCGTTGACAGAGTCGTGTCGTGCTGTGTGCGTGCGTATGTGTGTGTGTGTGAGAGGGGCGGTGTCTTTCCTGTTTGCATACTGACTCAACGGCTCTGCCTACGGTACACTTTTTGGAGTAAGCAAAGAAAACTGCCATTTTCCAAGTAAAAAACAAAACGAAACAAAACAAAAAAAAACAAACATACAAACAAAAGAACCTGCATGTTACACAGCATTACAAACCCACAAAACGAATTTTCTCGCCAGGCAATGAGTTCTGATTGTTCATATTAAAATAACAGCAAATGGCACAACCTTGACACAGGTTGATAAATTCAAATACCTGGGAACGATCATTTCATCAGACGGCAGATGCACATCAGAAATAGCCGGCAGAATCGGCCAAGCCAAAACAGCATTCAAGAAGATGACAAGCATTCTTACCAACAAATGCCTGTCAATTAACATCAGGAAGAGAGTTCGTGAATGTTATATACAACCAATACTGTTGTACGGATGCGAGGCGTGGACAGTCAACAAAGCCAGAACAAGATTGAGGCAGCCGAGATGTGGTTTCTCAGAAGAATGTTGAGAGTTCCATGGACAGCAAAGAAAACAAACGAGACAGTCTTGATGGAGGCAGACACAAGTAGATCACTCATAAGGAAGATTAGGAAAAGACAGGCAACATTTATAGGCCATTTTATGAGGAAGGGGGATTTGGAGCACCTGGTCACAACGGAAAAGCTGGAGGGAAAGAGAGTACCGGGTAGACCCAGGGAGAGAATGCTGGACGGACTTGCAGAGTGGCTGGGGACGAGGAGGGTGGGGGAGATGCTAGGGACAACGAGAGATAGAGACAGATGGAAGTCCATGATCGCCAATGCCATGCGGCAGGGCACCTGATGATGATGATATAAGTATTACTGAATTATGAACGGTTGAATGTGAGTCTCGACACTGCGTCATTTTCAGGATCCGTTCTCCAGTGAAAAAACGAAACAAACAAAAACCAACCAACCAACCAACCAAACAATAATAATAATAATAATGATAATGTTTATTTGTATAGCGCATATTCCATATAAAAACATGCTCACCAGCGCTTTACATTTCGCAAGAAAGGCAAAAGGTGATAAAAAATGTTCACAATTACATACACAATAAGATAACAACAAACATTAAAGCTATACAAGTAAGAAGACACATAAGAAACCACAGAATATTAAAATTTAAACACTGACTTATGTAATGAAGAAAGATTAACAGATTTTTCATATGAATAAAGAGGCATACTGTGTTTATATATTGCTGCGTGTGTGTGCTTGCGTACGTGTGTGTGTACATGTGTGTGTGCGTGCGTGTGCGTTGCTGTGCGCGTGTGTTTGTAAGAATGTGTGTGTGTGTGTGTGTGTGTGTGTGTGTGTGTGGAGAGAGAGAGAGAGAGAGAGAGAGAGAGAGAGAGAGAGTGTGTGTGTGTGTGCGTGTGCTATGTTTGCATGCGTGTGTGTGTGTTTATGCATGCAATAGTTGTACATAAAATTATAATCAATATTTTGAATGAAGATAAAAACAGAAAAATTCTAATCCATATACAGGAAAAACATTACAACTTCAGTATTACAGCATTAATACCTTGACAATCAAAATTCCTCACAAATTATGAACTATTCGCATATCATACATCACAATTTATATACAAACAAAGATTTGAAAAAGTTTCTTAAAGTATTTCAGTCTCTTTCCCACTCAATTTCTCCCCTATCCCTTCCTCAGCTGTACACATACAGTGATACACACACATGTTCACTCAAGCACACACACACACACACACACACACACACACACACACACACACACACACACACATGCACGCACACACACACCTTGCTCTATAGGCCCTTATACAAAATACTGTTATACAGGCAGGAGAGATTAGTCTGATGACAAACTTGCAAACTAAGGCTCTTCAGGTTAGATGAGTTTGAAAGAGGTGGGTTTTCAGGTGCCGTTTGAAGGTTGAGAAACACTTAGTTTTTCTGAGAGACAGTGGTAGAGAGTTCCATACATTTGGGCCAAAGACAGAGAAAGATTTTTTACCAAAGGTGTCTAGAGAGAAGCGAGGAACAGTCAACAGTGAGGTGTCAGAAGAGCGGAGCGTTCGAGAAGGTTTGTAACCCTGCAGGAGGTTGGCAAGATAGGATGGCATGTTCTCGTGATAGATACACTGAAAGCAGAGACAGGCAACTTTATATTGAATCCTAGCCTTTACCGGGAGCCAATGAAGTGTTCTAAGCAGAGATTTTGCACTCTCACGCCTGGGCTTGCGGAGAACAAGGCGAGCCGCGTGGTTCTGTATGCGCTGAAGTTTAGATAGTTGATTGTCATGGAGACCTGCGAATAGAGAGTTACAATAGTCCAGTCTAGATAGTATGAAAGAGACAGCAAGCTTGTTGGTAGCATCAGTGGAAAGGAAGGAGCGAATCTTACCAATTCTGCGTAGCTGATAGTACAGAGTACGGCACAACTGTTTGACATGGGCTTCCATAGACAGTGTTTCATCCAGATAGAAGCCAAGGTTTCTAACAGTTTGTGAGAAAGATACATCACAACCAGAGATAGACATGGGGGCATGAGTAACCTGATTGACCTTTGACTTAGTACCAGTAACAATAAGCTCAGTTTTATCATCATTCATCTTCAGCTTGATGACCAACCAACCAACCAACCAACCAACCAACCAACCAACCAAACAACCAACCAAACAACCAACACCAACCAACCAACCAACCAACCAACCAACCAACCAAAAACCGCAGCTACAAACACTTTGATCTAACTACTTTGAGCACTAGACTCAACGGTTACTTTGACAACGTTTTCATACGAAATCAGCAAGATTCTAACGATGTCTATTTTTAACACATTTTACAAAATAATAAATTATGACCGCTCAATCTGTCTACCACATTAATGCAGACATTCTGTCAGTGGCCAGAACACATTCCCCTGAAGTGGAAGGTTTGATTTTATTTCTTCTGGGTGAGCTGGAATCCTTGATAACAAAATAAACACTGTTTGTGTATTCCCTTGATTCAAGCATAAACAGTCTACAGCGGAGGGGTTATCTCTTATGAATTAAGATTCTCGGTTGGCGAAAGCCGCTGGGCATAAACATGACATGGCAGCTACAAGGTAATATTGTATTTTAGTTAATTCTATTAAGAAAATATCAGATTTGTCGATTTTCTTGCTATAATGGGCATTCTTTATCCCCTTCAGCATTTATGGATTTCCTCCCTGGTTGCTCACATTTCACATATAGTTCAGAGAAAACCCTGCAAATCAGTAAACCAGATTACTTTCTTGATACACACCCATATCCCCTCTGTATCTTGCATCAAAACAACGGAGCTCTGTTTAATACAGGGTCTGGTAATATTAAGATGAGGTGTTAAGAACTACACAGATCTTCAACGCGTGGATGTGTTGAAGCTTACGTTCCCACGGTTTCAGTGATTCCTGCTCCATGATTGGATGGCTACAAAATTCTCTCTCTCTCTCTCTCATAAATTACCTGTCTGTATCACCCTGTCTCTCTTGCAGCTAAAGGGACGAGGGGGAGAAAAGGAGTGTGTGGGGCAAGGGGCGTATCGTCAAAGAAGGGAATGAGAATTCTGAGGTGGTGGGTATCAGATTGGGACTAAAAGCTGTGTGTGTGTGTATGTGTGTGTGTGTGTGTGTGTGTGTGTGTGTGTGTGTGTGTGTGTGTGTGTGTATGTGTGTGCGTGTTGTGCGTGCGTGCGTGCGTGCGCGCGTGTGTGTGTATGTGTGTGTGTGTGTGTGTGTGTGTGTGTGTGTGTGTGTGTGTGTGTGTGTGTGTGTGTGTGTGTGTGTGTGATATCTACATGGTAAAAGGAACACATTTTGAGCGAGTGCAAATTACGCATATTAAAAAACAAGGATCAAAGAATTATAATATGAATGTTAAAAAAAGGGGAAAAAAAGTGGTGGTAGGGACATAAAGTTTTAGTTATTGTAGCTGAAAAAAATGCAGTGATTCTGTTAAACCGATTTTGTCATTATCATGGTTATAAACATTGTCCAATTAAAGTAAAGTTACGCTGACATATTAGAAATATACTTAATTTGAAAATAAATAAACCAAACACATGATGGATGATACTCGAGAAATCTATTAAAGATAAGGTTGTTAAAATGAAAAGATCGAATAAGAAATTGCAAAATCCTTTAAAAAAAAAAGTCTTAAAAACAATATTATTGCAGTTTAAAGTTTTGACCGAACTTAGAAATCTCAGAAACACACACAAACACACATACACACACGGACATATAAGAACACACACGCACATACTGATTAGATAATTCTACAGCATGCAGAAACTTGTAAAACAACATCGTCTTACAGCGTGGTTAAAGGTATTTACTAAGAAATCAACCAGGATAACCACTTCCCCCTGTCTCTCAATCTAGACACAATATTGTCACGCAGAAATAATGAAGAAATGTTACTACAAACGTTGGATTCATTTCAGCACTTTTTATAATCTCACCACCAATATGACTAGTCATTAGTACTGACAAACTTAACCTTAAGAAGTCTTTGGTTTTGTTTCGGTGATTAAGTACACGTTCTCATTCATTTTCAGTTTTAATTTTCAGTTGATTAATGTCGCTCATGCATATTTGAAAATGAATTATTTGATTGTCCAGTATGACATGTTAGTGAAAATGCAATGGTAAATTATCAACTATCATGTTAGCGTAGAAATTAAGACTTCCTTCAAAGTCAAGTAAAGGTGGGAAAAGTCAAGTAAAGGTGGGAAAAGATAAACAAACAAACAAACAAACAAACAAACAAACAAACAAACAAACAAACAAACTTGATCCAAATGTCCAACGTTGATGGAATTCCGTCTGGGCTTTTAATAGTAATACTGAATTTGTTTTGACTTCATGCACTGAACCACAGATCTAAATTGATCTTAATAATACATCGAAGTGTAGGTCTGTCTAAATGAGCTGTTTGTTAGATTGCAATTATTCTAGATATAACAAGCATCAAATGAAACTGAAATTGGCGATTGTTGATATGAATCCCGTTACAGCTTCGTTTGCGTGTATTTTCACAGTTTGATTATTATCACTTGAAGAATCGAGCATTATTTTCAACCTATCTTCTTCCTCTTCTCGTTGCTGGACACGACACACTGAGACAAGCTTTGAAACATTCGGCCTTGGGTGTTATCCAGAGGCACACAAGAAATTCACTTCTTTCCATTGTAAAAGTCTGGCAGAAACGATGGTAGTTATGAATGGACATCGTTTGCATCAAAGCGAAGGCCTACATATCACGGTTGTTTTGAGCAGTTTTATCGAACTGAAGTAAAAAGAAATATTTCTACATATCTTAGATGCTACGCGATAGATGAAGTGGCAGAACACAGCTTAACTGAAATTTATTTACAATGACCGAACGTTCGGCAGATTCACGAAATAGTACGAACAGACATCATGCCATAGACACCGTTTCATGGAACTTCACCGATCGTTTTGAACACAGCGAAGTTGGTAACATAATTGTTTTTAATGTTATGAGATCCTGTGATAACTCCTCTAAAGCATTCATACAGAAACAACGGCAGCGAAGCACGGCTTTTTATCTTATGTATCTCTGCAAGATGTGCACAATTCAACATGCATGAAACAAACAATCAGTGACTTCTTTTATCTTTTATTCCTGACTTAATTTAAATAAAAAGGGCTCCGGCTGCGAGAAGGTGAGGAAATTCGTCATCAAGTGCCCTGCCGCATGGCGTTGGCGATCATGGCTCTCCATATGCAATAATAATAATAATAATTACAATATTTATATAGCGCAAAATCTTGATAAAATCAAATCTAAGCGCTGAAACACACACACACGCACGCACGCCCGCATGCACGCACGCACGCACACACACACACGCACGCACGCACACACACACACACACACACACACACACACACACACACACACACACACACACACACACACACACACACGCATGGCTATAAATGGGGAGAAAGAATAAAAGCAATAAAAGCAAGAATAAAAGCAATGGAAAATTATAGAGAGCATATCATATACAATTATATATTATAACAATGTGATTCCCCTCCGAGCGGAGACAGACTGCAGAGGGGGGGGGGGGGGGGTGAGTGAGGTTAGGATTTTATGCAGAGGAGAAAAGGTGAGTTTTGAGAGCGGACTTGAAGGAGACAAAAGTAGGTTGCTGACGGACTGAGAGAGGAAGTTTGTTCCAGGAGAGTGGACCAGAAACAGAGAAGGCTCGTGGACCATAGGTATTGAGCTTAGTGCGTGGAAAGCGAAAAGTCAGAGGATCGGAGGCAGAGCGGAGGGTACGTGAGGGAACATACATCTCAAGTAGGCTTGACAGGTAATCGGGGGCTGCGTTATTGAGGCTTTTGTAGCACATGGTGTCTAGTTTGTACTGTATGCGCTTTGATACAGGGAGCCAGTGAAGTTGTGCCAGGAGAGGAGATATATGGTCAGCTTTTTTCTTTTTGAGTACAAGGCGTGCAGCATTGTTTTGAATGCGCTGTAGGATGTGAATGGTGGAGGCAGGAAGACCAGACAGGAGTGAATTGCAATAGTCAATGCGAGACATTATGAAGGTCGCTGCAAGTACGTCTTCCACCCTCTCTGGTCTACCTGGTGTTCTCTTTCCCTCCAGCTTTCCTGTTGTGACCAGGTGCTCGAATTCCCCTTTCCTCATAAAATTAGGTCAACAAAGTCAAAGACCACACTGCAGCATATGTAAAACAGTGGCGGTCAGTGCACTGCTGATCCTTCCTTTTAATGCACGTCCATATTTACCCACACCTGCTTGTCCACTCCATCCCCATGTCTGTCCCTCATCTCCCTCCTGTCTGCCCCTTTCCATTTCCCCACCCCACCAGTTTCCCTTTATGCTTTTTCACCCATCCCCCCCCCCCCCCCTCCTCACTCTCTTTCGTCCCCAGTTTACAGCCCCTGCTCCAGCTAAGAGCGAGAAAGTTGACGGTGTGTCATAGTTGCGAAGGTCATTATGCACCGTGTGTGGAACAAGGCGACCATTTGGAGAAAAAAAATATCACTGTGGTAAGAAACGTGAAGGAATTTGTATGAAAGTACAGGTGTGCGTACACTGAATGGTACGCTGGATCGGTTTCCACGTGTACCTTTTATCATATCTATCAGCAGGACGTGTGTGTGTGTGCGTGTGTGGTGTGTGTGTGTGTGTGTGTGTGTGTGTGTGTGTGTGTGTGTGTGGTGTGTGTGTGTGTGTGTGTGTGTGTGTGTGTGTGTGTGTGTGTGTGTGTGTGTGTTGTGTGTGTGTGTGTGTGCGCGCGCGCGTGTGTGTGTGTGCGCGCGCTCTTTGAGAACACACTAATGACTTAATATTAGGGAAGGGAGGTGCGTGACGTTGGAAGAACCATTCCAGTCACAATTGCTGAACTCTATTTTTGTATGTACTATTTTTGTATGTACATAGCAGAAATCAAACCTGCAATGAATGCACTTATCAAACGAAATTATATCTTAATCATTACTGATGTAGCTTTTTTTTTTTATAACAGTGGTTTCCCATTTTTAACTACACACCAGAGAACTACCTGAAAAAGTAAGAAGATACCGGCTCTTACAGGTTGACAGTGTGAAGAAAAAGGAGAACACAAGTGCTGACCGTTTAAAGGCTGGATCAGAAATTAAAAGTTATGAGTACGTCAGACCCGCCATACATCAATGAACGGACCACAGCCAAGGTTGCTGTAAACACCTGTGACTTGTCATATAACACGACGCAGTAATGTCTTTTTACACCACTCTATAAACTTGGACTGGGAATTCGTCCGACCGTACAGTCACTTTTTTGTGCTCTCCGCCATGGAAATAAACTAAATATTCGACGAAAAGGTAATTGATATCCAACGCAGCCCTTCACAACAACCTCACGAACTTATACCGGTGCACAGTAAGGGAATACGGGATAGTGCCATTGATAGAGCATCAATTCTTCCCGGACTAACACGACTTGAGTGTGTAGAAACACTGGACCCACATACAGAGGTCATATTCCAGTCGTATTTTGCATAACAAAACGTTTAAAAATTCCATAATCAAACCAAGACCCCATTTCAATACAACAGTGCAGAGCCTAATATAGTTACTAATCTTAGAACTATTAGATCCAAAGAAAAGACGAAAAGCAATCGGAATCTAGAAAAACGACCCCCTTGTTAAAAAAAAAAGGCGCTTTAGAGCCTTCAGTTCGGAAGCAAACAACAATATATGGATACAGTTCTAGAAGAGGCCCAGCGCTGATATGACACAAACATTTCTGGCAATTCTACCAATAAACAGAGTGAAAGGCCACAAACACTACGATTCTTGATATCATAAACACAGATGGAGCTATATTAAGATCAAAGTAATGAAGAGAGGGGTCATGCTCTACTATAGAACAAAGTGACTAGAAAAACCTTGAAGAACAAAAGTTGTAACTGACCTGAACAGTAATTTGACACAAGCTGACCTTGATGATGAAATAACTAAACATCAAATGGATGAAGCACTTACACGATGCAGAAAAGGCACAACCCTTTCCCAGACAAGATTCAATACTCAAAATGATGTTTAAAAATGACAATAATAAATTGTACGCTCTCTGTCAGGACAGTTTTGAAAAAGGTCACGTTCCTGAGAACTGGACACCCAGTTTCTTGAAGATTTTATTCAAACTTGAAAAAATCATCATATCGTGTTTTGGTTGTATAAGAAGTACTTTAAAACCAATTGAAAACATTACAGCAACGAAATGAAGACAGAAAAATGCTCTTTCCGAATGAAGGTAGATTTAGAGCAGGAAAATATTTATGGGGAAATGCAGCTGTCCTTGCTTACACAGTTTATGAAGGATTTCAGTTGTTATTGTAATTGATCTACATGATGCGTATGATAGTCTGCGAGTTGGAGACTGATGTTCAGCACCCGACAAACAGTCTATAAGATTCCTTCAAGGATCACCCCTCTATCCAATTCTCTACAATATCTATACCGATGGATTTGATTATTTACATAACAATGAAAGAATACCAAGGAAGCAAAGAAAACGTTCATGGGAAAAACAACGACAACCCCATGGAAATTGTGTGGTACCTGCTTGACCTTCCTTCACTGAGGCAAGACATAAAATAGAAGAAATAATGGCATACTTACTAAAAATGGCTGCCAGAGATATTATCTGTCAGATAAATGTGAGTATATTAGAGATGTTATTTGTCAGATACAGTAAACGTGAGTATATTACCTTTAATTAAAGTAAATGTGAGTATTTGATTACAACCCAAGAGAATGGAAACAACGTTTCTCTTTTGCAGATGTAACAACTTGTATGTTATTTTGTGTTATGATTTTTGCAAAGGGAACCACCTCACTTTTGCTTTCCCTTTCCTGGAAATGTAACAATAGACACACATTTACTGTAAGTAAAAGCTTAGTACAGAACAATGGCAAATCAGGAAAATGCACTTCACAAGACGATCAAAACAAGAAAAGGCAGCCGAGTCCAAAGTGGAAAATCATGGATGAGACAGACAAGACAGATCCATTCAAACAAATAAGCCAAATGACAGAACTTAAAAGGACAAAAGAATGGTGTCAGTGACCAAATTATTTCAAAGGCCTACATAAAATAGATCATACCACAGCTTCTAGAAGACACTGTCGGAAATGGCTAGGAGGTAAAGCTGATGCAGAAATCAGACTATTCATCGAGCAAATAAGCTGCAACCCCAAAGAGACTCTGATGGCTCAATCACAAAAACTAATCAGGACGGAGCTTGCCTGTCAACAGATAGGAAACATCATACCTGAAGAAAATACTACATATAAAATCACAGCTTCCAATCTGACGATGGAATTTGAGTCATTCGTCATCATCATCATCATCAAGTGCCCTGCCGCATGACGTTGGCAATCATAGCCCTCCATATGTATCTATCCCTTGTTGCCAAAAGCACATCTTCCACCCTCTCTGTCCTCAGCCACCCTGCAAGTCCGTCCAATATTTTCTCCCTGGGTCTACCTGGTGCTCTTTTTCCCTCCAGCTTTCCTGTTTTGACTAGGTGCTCAAATTCCCCTTTCCTCATAAAATGGCCTATAAATGTTGCCTGTCTTTTTCTAATCTTCCTTATAAATGATCTTATTGTGTCTGCCTCCATCAAGACTGTCTCGTTTGTTTTCTTTGCTGTCCATGGAACTCTCAATTTTCTTCTTAAAAACCATATCTCGGCTGCCTCAATCTTGTTCTGGCTTTGCTTGTTGACAGTCCACGCCTCACAACCGTATAACAATATCGGTTCTGTATAACATTCAAGAACTCATCCAGAACTCTCTCCCTGATGTTAATTGATAGGCATTTGTTGGTAAGAATGCTTTTCATCTTCTTGAATGCTGTTTTGGCTTGGCCGATTCTGCTGGCTATTTCCGATGTAAAAATGCCGTCTAGTCAGATGATCGTTCCCAGATTTCTGAACTTTGCAACCTGTCTCAAGGTTGTGCCGTTTGTTGTTATTTTGCATGAGGGGATTTCATGTGTGTGTGTGTGTGTGTGTGTGTGTGTGTGTGTGTGTGTGTTTTATACTGATTACCATACTTCAGTTTTCTTGCTATTTAACTGTAACTCTTTATTTTTGCTTTCTGTTTCCATTATATTCACAAGGTTTTGTAGGCCCCTTTCATTTTCTGCAATTAGCACTGTGTCATCTGAGTAACAAATGTTGTTTATCATTTTTCCTTCAACCTTTAATCCAGGGCACTCTTCAAGGTTTCTCATCAAGTTTTCGTTGTAAAGTGAAAACATATCTGGTGACAAAACAACCTTGCCTGACTCCTCTTTAGATATTTTGGAAATAGCTCATATCGTTTTCTATTCTCATTACAGCTGTTTGTTCCCAATACATATTTCTGATTATTCGTAGATCTTTTCCATCAAAATTGAGTCTTTCTAGTTGGTTGATCAATTATTCATGTCTTGGTACAATGAACAAAGCATAAATATATATCCTTATTCAACTCGATTGACCTTTCTATGATAGTTCTTTGGATGTATATGGCATTAATAGTTCCTTTCCCTTCCACAAATCCACACTGTTCTTTTGCTCTCATTTGATTCTATTCCTTGTCTTCATTATGATTATTCTTAATAGGATTTTTGTTACATGACTCATCAAGCTGATTGTATGATGGAGTTCGCATTCTGTAGCCCCTGTTTTCTTTGGAACAGCAATGAAAATTGATTTTGACACATCTTTAGGGATTTCTCCAGTGTCATAAGTTTCGTTTAGGAGGACTGTTCTTTTTTCAATACCAAATTCCTCCAGGGCTTCAATCATCTCTGTAGTAATATTGTCTGGTCCTGGGTTTTTTCCTGGTTTCATTTTTTTTTCAATGCTGCTCTAACTTCATCTTTCATTACGGGTGGTCCTTCAACGTTCTTTCTTATAATGTTCGTTTCTGTCGTCTTCAAAACGGTCTTGAATGTACTCTCCCCATCTATCTAATGTTTTGTCTTTTTCCATGAGAAGCGTACAGTCTTTCAATTTCAAGCAACCAGTTGATGTACATGTCTTTTTCCTGTGGAAAGTTTCTTCAATTCTTCTGTACATACCCTGAGGATCTGTTTTGTGTCGGTGTTCCATTTCTTTGCACTTTGTTTTCAGCCAAGCTTCTTTAGCTTCGTTGCATCTATTCTTGATTTCTTAGTTTGTCTTCCTGTATCTTTCCTCCTTTCTCTTTGCCATCCTCCGTTCTTCCATCAAGCCTAGAATTTCTTTTGTCATCCAGTTCTTTTTTGCTTTTCTATCTACTCTAGGGATTTCTCCACAAGCTTCATTTAACGAGTTTCTCAATTTTGTCCATTGTTCCTCACTGTCACACAACGCCTTTCAGAGCACTGAATTTGTTTTGAACATGTACGTTAACGTTTTTTTACGTATCGCTTTATCTGTCTTTAGAGCCCAAGACTTTGTTTGATGTTGGTTTTGGTCTGTTTCCTTTTCCTTAATTTCAGCCTAAATCTTCCCATCATAGGATTGTGGTCATTGCTGCAGTCTGCGCCTGGTAATGTTTTTGCCGTCAGCAAAGTATTTCTAAATCTTTTATTGACCAGGATGTAGTCAATTTGATTTGTGGTATTATCTCCTGGACTAATCCATGTCCATTTTCTTCTATTAGGCTGCTCAAACCAGATGTTTCCTACTACGAACTCGTTCATCTGCGCCCATTTCACAAGTTTCCCTCCCCTTTCATTTTGTGTACCAAGGCCATGAGGTCCAACTATATACTCCACCCTGTCCTGTCGCACTTTAACATTAAAATCTCCCATTATTATTGTAACTTCTTGCGATTTACATTCAGCCTTGGTCATCTCTAATACTTCGTAGAAGTTGTCAACTTCATCCTGAGTACTTGCGGATGTTGGTGCATACACCTGGATGATATTGACATCAAATGGCTTGCCATCGAATTTAACTACAAAACTGTGGGACACAGCCCAGTATCCCTTAACTGCTTTTGGTTTGTCTCGTCAGTTATGATGCCTGCTCCTCTTTCAAGTGTTTCCACCAGAATATATTACTGTATGTTCTCCTGGTGTTATCATACCTGCCCCCTTCCATCTCACTTCCTTTAATCCTAAAATACTAATGTTAAGCCTTTCCATATCCATTTTGACATTCTCTAATTTTCCCTTTTGCAGCAATGTCCTGACATTCAACGTTGCGATTTTGGTGTTTTTTTGTTTTTTGTTTTTTAGATTGAATGCAGTAGCTTGCTGACGGTCTGGTGTCACCTGCGCAGCATGACGGTCCCTACCGGACGAAGGTGCTGGTCACAGAAGTTGTAGTCATTCATGTCTCCCGTTGATCCGCTTGATATAGATAACATCGCTGTAGTTTACGTTCTACCCCGTGGGGATGCCGGGGGCTCTTTCAGTATAAACACTATCCCCTACCTTCTGGAATTCTGTGCTAGAAATTTCCTTTTTTCTGTCGCTCTCTTTGTTTCTTTCTTCCTCCTTTGCTTTCTGTCATTACTTCCTGTCGTTTTCTGCCTTGCTGGTCCATTTACCTGTATGTGTTCGATAGATCTTACGTACATTCTCTTAGGATTAATAGTTGGGTACATGTATTAAGTGATTTTTGGCTCTATGGAAATGAGATATGCCAACGCAATTTAAGGTAATTTAGGCCTGTTTTTATGTGTTTTAGTGTCCTTAATTATGTTTAAATTTATATTCAGATATGTTTTTTTCAAATCCCTGGTGTGACAAATTGGACGGAGTCGTCAACAGTAGGAGCATCTCCTTAATTTATGTGCGCGAATGCATTGATATGTGTACTTAATTTTCACTTTCTTTTTTTCCTGTTGAAGTATTGTGTGTATTGAAATGGTTATAGTCGTGATATGGCTCTACGCAGTTGGCTGGGTTTTAAACAACAATAACAATTACATTAACAATAGGTATATTTTTTTTTACATCCCTTATGTGATAAATTGGAAGGAGTGGTCAACGCCAGGGACACCTTTGATTATGCGCGCGAATGCATTGATAGGTGTACTTAATTTTCTTTTCTTATATTTCCTGTTGAAGAAGTATTGTATGCATTGAAACGGTTATAGCCCTGATATGGCTTTATGCTGTTGGCTGGGCTTAAACAAAAATTGTTCTTGGTTTATACCAAGCTGTCCTAGCACATATTCTGCAGGTCATTCTGGACCACAGACATATTTTTCATGCGTGTACTTTTGTGGTCAGTAGGCATGGCACCGCTGGAAGGGATGGGGAGTGCTGTGAGGTCACAGGACAGGGCATATGCTGTTAAGTGCACTTTCCATCAATAGCGTTACTTCATACACTTCACTGCGCTCATAGCGCACTCATAGCGCACACAGAGAGATCGGTGTCGCTGACGGGGTGGGCTCGTTCGCGAACTTTCTGCTACGGGATCAGTATGGACTTATGAACAATGCATCCGGGACATTGTCCCATAACTGTATCTCACAGTAAGCATGCGTTCACTGGACGACCACTCTTTTGCTTCTTCTGACTTGCTGAAACGTCTTGGTCAGATGGGGGATCTCGTCCTTCTTCAGGGCCCTGAGAGCAAATAAGGTATCTGAGAGGAAGACAGTTGATAGCATACGTCATCTATATCACGGATCATGGAGGCTGCTTGCATGAGTACCTCTGATTTTGCTTAGTAGTTGGTGCAGTGTTTGCTGATAAGAACATTGGCGGTTGTGGTTTGAGTCTCTTGGAAGTTGAGGAGGATATCGGCTGACCTGTTGGTCACAGCACTGGTGGTTGACCCATCAGTTTATATATGTATTAGCTGACCCCTTGATGTCTACGTGTTTCGATAGTGACTCTCAAATCTCTGTGGTAAGATTCTTTGATCAACAAAACTTTTAGTAACTAAAGAGGAAAAGCGGCCATGTGCTTAAGAGCACCTACCTAGACACCACCCCACACAATCCTGAACTAGACCAGGTACCAGACCACAACTGGGTAGACTGAAGGCCACACACACTGATTTTCCTGATCAAGTTCGAAATCGTGCAGTGAAATTGGAAGACGGGAGTTTCACCACGACACCACACCTTCACGCGACACCAATCAGACCTTTACAGTTTGAAAAGCGAAACAACATTGCATCTTGTTATCAGACAAATTTTAGTTTTGCACACGTTTCCAAACCCATTTTGTGGTGTTTTTTTTTGGCGATTACATTTTAACAGCTGACAGCGAGTAAACATGAAATTGCAGCTGAACAAAGTGAGGTCGCTATTTTATTTGACTGCAAGGCAGCAGTGTCTAAATTATGTATTTCTACTCGTAAAGTAGCTCAATCTCTCGTCCCAGGGCTAATTTTGACAATACAACTTTGAGGAATATAAGTAATCATACATTATATGTGGTATCATGATGCATTGTATGTCGTATCATGATACATTGTATGTGGTATCATGAATGACATTGATGTGCACCCCTTTGAATTTTTGAAATCGGGAAAATTTGTATGTGTGTTTGTGGTTGCGCGCATGCGCAAGGCAACTTTTCCATACAAGTTGAACTGTTACAGCAACTCGTTCAAGGCAAAACAGTGGACAACCAACCCTCTTAGGATAGAGTACACCTGAGCCACGTTTCAGGTGGCTTATTCATTCCCAGCAAGTAGCTCCACTCAACCTGACTGGGTTCTATTGCTATCCAAGGACAGTAAAACCGCATGAACAGAACGCGCGCAGGCAACAAGTACACACCATTTTAAACAGGTGTCATGAGATGATTCAAGGACGGGATATTATACCCACTGCAGACAGCAAACAGAACTGGATGACTGTCGCAGTCTGTATAGCAAAAGGAAAAACAAATGGCAAGATCTCATGCTTGTGAAGAATCGCTGAATGACACCAAGTCGTTTGGATTCTGTGGCCCTTTCTTGCTTTAATCCTTTACTGAAAGCTGAACAGCACCATTTTTCTCTGGAAGTCAACCTGAACTCTTTAGTAAAAGTCTGTGATCAACAAGCCAGTGACTGAAGTGGGGTGGTGGTTTAGTAGTTAAGGCCGCGTGCCTAAGCAGCAAGTGGTCCCTACAAATCCAGGGTTCACTATCCAATCACACAGGCGGGCATTTCTTTCTCTACCCCCACCATCCCCGCTTGTCTCTCTCTTTGCTAGACTTTGAGTGGAGTATGGATGCTAGTCTTTTCCCTGCCACAATGACCGAGATCTGATGTGCAGCACGTACTTCTCGCAGGTAAAAAATAAAAAAAAATAACAAGGGATTTGTCCCTGGTAAATTTCTGTGTAGAAAAGGAAAGTTTTCGTAGGTAGGAAAAACGGTGGTAATGTACAGTGGCAACGTGCTCTCCTCGGAGAGAGCAGCCCCAATTTCACACGATAAATCCGTTGTGACGTTAAAAATCGTTTCATCTTGCGACGTTAAAAAATCGTTTCATCAAATGCATTTACCAGTCCAAATAAGCTGACTCGTAACTCTTTCGGTGTGATGAATAATTGCGATGCATACTTTTTGGCTGTGTATAAGGAAAGGTGTGTTAAAATCGGCTGTCAAAGTATTGCTTACAGCAACGCAGTATCATGTAAATCGTCACCCCACCTCCTCTCACCATTCATTTTCGTAAGGAAGGGACACAAAGCTCAGTTTACAGCCACCCTAATGTTGTTGCTACGCTTGGGTGGTTTTATACGTTTTAAGGACACAATCAATAAAACAAGTTTGATATACACTGTAGTCCGCGCAGACTCTACTACCGCTACTACTGTTAGTACAAAATACGATAATATACAGAAACTCATGAACGTTAGGCAGCTTGTAGATAATGGCAACGTAGACAATCTAGTATACTTCTGTTCACCATGCTCGACAATTAGCCCTTGGGAGGAGGTGTATACAGGCTGTTTAGAGAAGTGACAACAGCTGTGCAATACATGCATGTATTTATATAAAGAACTTCTCAGTGCATATGGGTAGGCTTAAAGCGTTTCTGTGGAGTTTTAATTAGACTATTCATACCAGCGTTTGAATGGTAGCCCACCTCCCTCCACTCGAAAAAATCATACACAAGCATAGAAGTTGACACTTTAAGTGTCACAAACAGTGAAGACTAGGATATTTTAGTTGGCCAAGACATGCTGTGTTTGATCGGACTCAGTGACGCTCCGAGGGTAACCCCTTTCATACAATTCAAAGAGCATCATTCGGAGTGCTATCTGTTCCCTTGCCGGGTGTCAGCGAATGAAAGACACACTTTAGAATGTTGCGGTAACAGTTTTGTTATTTTGTACGCAGCGTACAGTCTGCTGTGAATTATTCTGGACATTTGTTTTTGGCTTTGTTTTGTTTTATGTTTTTTTTCAAGAAATATGCCAGCACCTTCATTTCACTTAGCCTTTCAGCAGGTTACAGATTTTTGTTGTTGCATATATTCCTTTTTAATCTTGCCCCTAATTTTGGAAAAGCTTGCTTCCCAGGGCTAGAAACTTTTCACCAGTGGGAAAACAGTTGATAAAGTCTTGATAATTAAATGATGGTCACAGCCCTTAATGACCAAAACTCATTTCACACCATTTTGTGCAATTCTAAGAAGGAATGAAATAAGGAGTGCCTAGTGTCGGTAGGGAGTGCTAGATTGTACGGTTCTAGAAGACAGTGACTAGTCATGATAACGATTGAAAAAGGAAAGAATTACATTTCAAAGGTGCAAGGATCGAACAGAAATCTCAGTGACTACGAATACTACTCAAGGAATCTAGATACAGCCCACATATTTGACATTTGTACTTTGTGAAGCGACTGACCCGTTATGTTATGTATATGCTACTTACTGACTGCTGGTTTACTGAGCTGAACGCTGGGTTATTGGTGATCACACTGTGTGCCACTGATCCAATGCCAAACCCTTTCTCCTCATTTCGCTTTTCTTCTCCTCACCTCCCTCCCAAGCTCCAACTTTGCATTTTCAATAAACAGTGCTTAGCAACAGAACAATAACAATGTCCTGTTCTGTTTGTACGATATTTAAGATATGTTACAATGTATACGGTGTATGCTGCAACAGCTGTATTATATGTATGTCGCGGTGGCCCCTGCATTACTGACATTCATATTGCCTTGTGTCACAAAAGCAAGCGATGTCATCCTTGCCTTTGATCTGGGCTTGCTCGATTTTGGAAGAAAATTTAAGACTGAAGGAATGTCCAGAAACGACAGAAATGAAATGAATGCCCTCAATTCTTTTCAGGGATAAGAGACCTTTCGACTGCTACATTCTTGGAAGGGATTGAAATAATGGTTGCCAAGTCTTTACTGAGTGAAGATTACGAAGATTGTCGGTTCGGTCACTTGTGCAATTCAACTTTCAAGACCACGCCTTCGCACTGATGTGATAGCAGTCTTTTTGGAGATCCAAATCGCGGATGTCAAGCCGTTTTAGCGACCACTGTGTGGAACTTGTGAAGCCATCGTCACACAGCAATTCACTGATACTGCTAGTATTAGATAATATATTTTTGTTGTCAATACAAATTAGAAAAATCTCCAGAACGAGCGTTGAAACTTTGCAGTTGTTTGGGGGACGAAGAGTGTGTGTCGGTCCGTCCGTGAATACGTGTGTGCTTGTGTACGTTCAAAATTGAGGTTGTAAAGGTCAGAGCAACCGTTTTCCCAAACACACATAGTGACAGCCGGTGAATATTGGAATACCGGTAAAAATACATATTCTCTGTCTGTCTGTCTCTCTGTCTGTCTCTCACACACACAGACAGAGCGATCCACTTAAGGCCAGTGACACTATCAGGAATGCACTCTCGGCTAAATATTCACATGAAATTACGTGTATTGCTGTTCATGACACCAGAATACTTTGTTTGACTGATTTATGGTTTTCGGCCACATGATAACTGGTATTAGTCATCGTCGTTAAGTTTGGTAAAGCTGTGCGTGCGTGCGTGTTTGTGTTTGTGTATGTGTGTGGTGTGTGTGTGTGTGTGTGTGTGTGTGTGTGTGTGTGTGTGTGTGTGTGTGTGTGTGTGTGATTTGTTTTTCAATTCCTCTGATCTAAACTCAACAAACAAAAGGAAAAAAGCGTTGTCGGAAAAGGGAGACGTGCAGTGGAAATTCAGCGAGATTGTCCCATGGTATCCGTGTGTGTGTATATATAGATAATAAAAAAAAGCACTATACCAACAGATGATTTATCGGCTGTTTACAGGGGATCTTCACCAAATTTTGATCACAAGTCATGGCGAATGCATAAGTTGAACAGCATTGACAGGACTCATAATTTGGATCAAAGCAACTGGAAAAGTGATTACACTCCACTGTGGATTTCTCGATTGTTTCTGGGCGGTGCTTTAATCATCTTAAGGCCAGACGTTTGCCTAACAGTTTCAAATGTTACACCAGATTTGATCAATTCTAAATTGTCAACTACTAAAACCTATGTTAAGGACATATACATTTTAATTGTCTGATTTTATTAGCTCAAGACCTCTGTAGCGCGTAGGATTTTGCATTGGGTTATGGCATACAGTAATTAATTTGATCTTTTCTCATCATTCGGCATTTCTAGCGTTCATGTTTGTGAAATTGTCCGAGCTCGGTAAGATGACGCTGTCTTAAAGAAAACTGAATACTGAAACCGAATCTGCCCGTTGTCCACCAGTCGAGTCTAACGCACGCAACATGGAGAATTGTTTAAGTTGGTGTGTGCAAATTTTCGTGTTCTAATCAAGAATGACATCTGCATACTTTAACCCTTTTTCACACACATGGTCACCGCCCAGAGGTCACATGTAGGCTGGGAAAAACTTTCCCTGTCAGTATGTTTAAACAGAGCGTACAAGTGTCACTCGTTATCTGCCTAAAAGCCTCACTATGATAAAGTGGTCGGTGACAAATGTTACAGTCCCCTCCCTTCCCCTCTCCCTATGATAGTGTATAGGGTTCAACAGGGTTCTCTGTGACATACCTGTGCCTTTCTCATGGTCTCTATGTGTCTGTGAAAGGCTAATAGTCACGTTGGTCAACTCTAAACAACCTGCTGTTGCTGGTCATACAGTTTTTGTTCTATATGTTCATTATACAGGGGTTCAAGTCTCTCTCTCTCTGAAAAAAGTTATAGCCACGGAAAATGCTTATGTCACCCTTAAAAATAAACATCTCTCTCTCTCTCTATCTCTGTCTGTCTGTCTCTCTATCATACATACTCATACACACACACCACACACATCAAACACTAAAGTTAGGGCAGACTTCCAGAGGAGCCTTCATTCTAGGTTAGATAAAGTCAGTTGTCCGTTCGCCAAACCTCAGAAGAAATCCTTCAGTTTTCTCACATAGAGAAACAAGAATTGGTTCTACGAATAGAAACAAGGAAATCTATGGGCTGCTGGTAAAGAAGAGATCAGCACACCAAATTCACCTGGCTGAAAGTAATGCCCACAACAACAAAAAACACCTTTTGCTTGATATGCAGCACTCTACAGTGGAAACCCTGAGACATCAAAATCAGTGGTGGAAACATCACGCAGAGAAATCAGCTGTGCGCGCCGACATTGGTGACTTAAGCGATTCTTAGGAGCTTTGAAAGCAAAACACGGCCCCTTCTACCAGTACCAGATCTGAAGTCCCCAAACGAGTGCAGACGGAAAAAGCTGCTCACGGACCCTTGAGCTTTTGGTCTGAGCACTTTCACATCCTTTTCAGTGCCAGTTACACCATGCAAGTCACAACAGCCAGTGAAGACCGAACTGGATGAGACACCGACCTTCAAGAGATCACGAAAGCGAATGCCGCAGGAATCGATAACGGAAGGATAAAGGCCTAGCACTAAACAGAAAACTCGGCGAGTTCTTTGTCTGATGCTGTGACCAGGCAAGAACTTTCTTCCTCAACAACTTCGAGTTTAGTGTATCATTACAAAAAAATGAGAGAGAGAGAGAGAGAGAGAGAGAGAGAGAGAGAGAAGAGAGAGAGAGAGAGAGAGAGAGAGAGAGAACTCCGACTGCTGCAAAAATCGTGGTATAACCCTGCTCCCTTTCACCGGCAAAATCTTCGCGCGTATGATGCTGAACAGACTATTGCCCTCCACTATCGAACACTTCCCGGGGATCAGTACTGGTAGCTTTATAGCGGAACCGCCGACATGGTGTTCATGTTGAGGCAGACCCAGAAGTGTCGTGAGCAAACCAAAGAACTCAAGATCATCTTTGCCGACCGGACAAAAGCCTTTGGCACCTGGAACAGCAAGGGGCTCTGGAAAATTCTGGAAAAGCTTGGTTGCCCACCCATCCTTATCATGGTCATCCAGTTTCATGAAGATCAGATTGGCCAGGTCAGATACAGTGACAGTCTTAAACAACTGCTTCGTATTACCAATGGTGTTTTGCTAAGACAAAAGAGGAAAAAGAGAAAGAGAGACAGACAAGTAAAAAGAAAACAGGCGTAGGCAAAACGATTGTTCTTTAGAGTTTATAAGCAAAACGCGCATAGGCGAAACGTGGTGCACTGGATGTGGTCTGTTTCTTATGACTACAGTAACTGTTGATAGGCCCATTTTTACGTTCTTCAATTTCACTTGAGAAAGGTCAAAGATACGTTCTTCAATTTCACTTGCGAAAGGTCAAAGCTTTAGATACGTTCTTCAATTTCACTTGAGAAAGGTCAAAGATACGTTCTTCAATTTCACTTGAGAAAGGTCAAAGATACGTTCTTCAATTTCACTTGAGAAAGGTCAAAGAAAAAGCAATCTGAAGTGATCATTCACTTCTGTTCAGCTTTGGTTGGTGGTTTTATTATTGGCTCTGTAGCTCTGTTGATTTTATGACGTCAACGATCAGCTCCCGTGCAACAGTTGCTCGAGGTGAGTTGATTTCATTGTGGATTATCTCAGCAGGAGGATGGCGAAACCAACTTAGAACGTGAAACAAATTATCAATGTAGTAAACTGGTAAACGAATCGACATCTACATTCCCTGGACCTGTGCTTGAATAAGACAAATACAAACAAATTTTCAGTAGGCCTACTTACTTTTCCCAGACAAGACATAGACCTGTATCTGCAAGTGGAAACTGGCAGGAATCAAAGATGACGTTTAATGTTTAATGTATGACAGCTAGAGCGATGGATTTATACGTCATACTGAGAGAAAAACGTCATTTTCACGTGTTTGTGGAGAAAAACAAATTTACGTACGCACACACACACACACACACACACACACACACACACAGAGTCACCCATTTGCATCACTCCCCAACCCATCCCCCACCCCACCCCACATTTCTACCCATTTTTTTCCACGTAAAATGACAACTTTCGAGGGAGAGACCTTGTTTGATTACTTCTGACTTTTTCTTCCTTTTATAATTATGTCCGCTTGAACACGCTCAAAACACTACCGTGCAATAAAGACTACTGTAGTGGTTTTGGCGTAAGGCTTTCATGCCATAACCACTACCGTAGTGACTTTTGCATATGCTGTAAACACTACCTTAGTGACTTTGGCGTACGCTATGAACACTATCTCTAAGCTAAAAACACTACCGCTTACACGCCAGATTGACTACCCACGCCAAAAACACTATCGTCATTCGTCAATAAACACTACTGCGGTTGTTTTCGTGGTTTAGACATTATGCTGAAAACACTATCCCAGTATTTTTAAGACCAGTACCTTCGGCAGAAAAAGCTAAATCGACACAACACACACAGACATGGGGAAAAATGAGAAAAAAAAACAATATTACTTTCGGTTTCTCTTTTAAAATGAGAAACGCAGCCTTACTTACGCTTTTCTTTTCTTCTTGGAAACAAGATTTGGTTTCGGTTTTAAAGATTCCACGAAATGTCCAGCCAGTTTTGCTACACAACACAATGGCTAACAAAGGCAGCATGTTTAGTGAGATTGAAGAGTTTTTATTGAAAGGAAAATATCCCGAGACGTTGAAGGGGCAGCCTGGAAAAAAGACAAATTTCAAACGGAGGGCAAGCAACTACTCACTTTTGGACGGCATACTCTACCGTCGGCATGGACCAGAAAGTAAGTAAATATGCTCACTTTTTAGTTTTGTCATTTATTTTAAAAGAGCCAACTTCATCCTATACAATAGACTGCTTTCGTTGTGCATGGTAGGCCTACATAATGCATTATATTGTCGTCCAAATCTATCAGTTGAAGGACAAGAGTACAGTCAGTAGAATACGTAGGTTATAATATGTATATACTCGTATATGGATGGATGGGTGGTATGTCTGTCTGTCTAGCAGGGCCAACTGGCACACAATTTCGTGTGAGATGCTGTTGTGTTTCCGTGCGATTTTAACGTATGCTAGACCGAGATGATTAGCTCTTGAGCAGTGTATTAGAGGTGACTGAATGGGGACAAAAATACTGCTATTTGGTCCTGATGAATCTTTTTTTTTTATCGTCCATATTTTGCGTAAGAGATCATTTCTTCTCTCAAAAAGGAAGGGTAAAGAAATCTGAAAACAGAAAATAGGAAAGATTTTACATCCTGTTTTATGAGAAAGCCTGCAGTCAACCTTGTTCGCTGAGCCCAGAATACAATCTAAAATCTTAAAAAAAAAATTTAAATGCTTAAAAAAATCAGCGGTGCGATGGATCCAGAAGACAATGTTTTTGTGTTCATCTTCATTTACTGTACAGTGTACACAATCAACGCACGTTTGATTGTGTTTGAGAGAAAAAGTAATCGTTCGATTTTTGAAGCCTATCCAAAAGTACTCCTACAGATACATTTGTGAATTTCAGAATACGGCCTAAATTTGAGGAAAATATAGTGAAGCAACCAACCATTTGACTTGAATATATATGTATGGGGGTAACAGGGATGAGAGTGGAGGTGGGGGGAGAAGGGGCGAGGATATAACGATCAGTGAAATAATGGGTCTGTGGCCTAGCGTGCCTGTCGCATAATTGACCTGTGGTATAGCGGTATGCTCCCCATATAGGAGTGAGGGAGTGGAGGTGGAGGTGGGGGAAGGCTGATCGCGTATAACGATCACTGAGCTTATGAAACTGTGGCATATCTTTGGCATGGTGGGATTGTGTCATAATGGATAGGCCTATCTTTCCTTGTTTCATGTGAGTCATGAAAAATCGTTGTTTGTGAAAAGAAATCTTTTCTTTTGCAGGAAGCTTACGCCAGGTCATCGTGGATGCTGAACAGCAAAAAAAGATCTTGCAAGCCGTTCATGAAGGAAGTGGTAACACTCTGGAATCAAGAGCCCTTGCAGGTCACATTGGCCAAGACAAAACTGAAAGTAAACTACTGGACAGATTCTGGTGGCCAGGAATTAGAGGAGATGTAAGAAAATTTGTAAAAACATGCGAACAGTGCCAGAAAGCTGCAACCCGTTTCATGAAAACAGCACCTGAACTTCATCCTCTTCCAGTGCCTTTTGATCCATGGAAGCAAATTGGAGTTGACTTGTGCAGCATGCCAAAATCAAAAGAAGGATTTACATGCATGATTGTTGTTGTAGACTATCTCACAAAATGGGTTGAAGCAGAGCCACTCCCTGACAAAACAGCAAGTACTGTCGCTGCTTTCCTCTATCGTCTTATTTGCCGCCATGGTTGCGCAAATGTTCAAATCAATGACTAAGGCCGTGAATTTGTCAACGAAATTTCTTCCCATTTGCACAGACTTACTGGTGTACAGCAAAGAATGTCAAGTGCGTATCACCCACAAACCAACGGATTGACTGAAAGAAACAACAGGACAATCCAAACCAGCCTGCTGAAACTTCTGACTAATCCAGATGGAAGTCAGACACCAGAAGATTGGCCACAAGCTCTTCCAGGGGTGCTTTAGCATTCCGAACAAGCAAGCAGGCATCAACAGGGTATACACCTTTTTTTCTGATGTACGGGCGTCATCCATGTTTGCCTGTAGATCTCATCCACCAAAAGGCTGATGAAACGTCAACAGCAATTCCTGAAGTACAGAGTCAAGATGTGATTGATGAATCTTCACCAGAAGAAATCAAGAAGCGATTGGAAGCAATCACATATGTGCATGACATTGCACTGAAAAAAAGCGTCCAAGAACATTGCTGCCGCCCAAGAGAAACAGAAAAGGAGCTATCAAAAAAGAAACAAAACAAAATGCACATTTGCTGAAGGAGATGAGATTCTACTTTGGAATTCAAGACGAGCAGACAGAAAAGGCGGAAAAACTGAAAACCCATGGCTTGGTCCCTATGCCATCAATCGAAAACTGGACAATGGACTTTACGAACTGAAAAAAACATTGTGGTGATGTTCTGAAGAACAAAGCAAATGCATGCAATCTGGTTATTTTGCAGGAGACCAAAATGTATTGTAAAAACAGATGCACAAGAAAGTGACAAAGAGAGCATCACTGATCAAAAGAAAAAGGAGACTCAAGTGAAAGACATTGAGGAGCAAACCACCTTCATCAGTCAAGGAGAACAAATACAAGTTGAAGATGATAGAGAGCCAAAAAATTCTATTGACGAGCAAAACAATGAAAAACAAGATGACACAGAACAAGAAACTGTCAGTGATCAGGAAGAAATGGAAATATGCGTGGAAGATACAGAGGCCACTCATAAGTTTCTACCTACAGACAAAGAGTGGATGGATTATCACTCATGCAGACTTGGCCTCCTGCCACATTTTGAAACAATGTCTCGGTGCAGGCAGGATGTTTTGACTCCACCCAAATTAACCGACAAAATCCTTGGTGATGGAAATTGCTTCTTTCGAGCATTAAGCTTTGAGCTCTCTGGCACTCAATTACATCACCTCACACTGCGATACCAATTGGTCAGTTTTCTCCAGTTTCACAAGGAACCATTTTCAGGCTATGTTGGTAAAGACATAAACATTTATCTTTCAGAAAGCAAAATGGAGACACACTCAACATGGGCCACAGACGTTGAAATTGTTGCTGCTGCAACAATGCTGCAGACCTCAATCTTTGTGTTTACATAGGTAGCTGACAGAAACAGAAAATGGCTTGCTTATGCACCGTTGTTCCACATTCATGACATTCAAACATGGAAAGATCAGAATATCTACTTTTCAAATTTGTGTGCTCACTTTGAACGAGTTACATCTGTTTGAAAGATAACAACATCATCATGTACATTTTCCAGTATCTTGTACACTTCCTGCTGGATTCTGTCTGCAATTTATCTGTGTGCAGTTTGATTTGAATTGGTAGCTTTGACTCTAATTTATCTTTGTTCAGCTGAATTTCCTTTGGTCTCTTTACCTACAATTTATCTTTGTTCAGTTGAAGCTGATTATGTAGGCTACCATTTATTACAGTTTTATCTTTGTCCACTGGATCTCATATGGTACCTTTGGCTACTGTCTAGCAAAAATATTGTCAATATGTTGTGTGCAATAATGTTTGGTAGATTGACTGCATTATTGTACACAAAAGAATCATATCATTATTGTCAATGTACAGTATTAATACTATCTGAATATGATGTTTATAGTTGCTTACTCATTGCCATTTTCTTGTGTGAAACTACCAAACTAGTTTTGGCATGTTTTTGTTCAAATTTCCTCTGACTGTCAAGTAAAGTACAACAGTCTTCATGCCAGTCAGTTGTGCCTCTACTGTTCAATTTGATTTGTTTGTATTGACACTTTTGTGAATAATTATAACAAACAATATATATCCTCGGTCTGTTCCTGTATCCTACAGGATGTCAACAACTTTTTTGATCTTTGTTTAAGTTTTGTTCAACTGGATTTCATAAGGTACGTTTAGTTGCTATTTATTTTTGACAGTGATGTTAACGTTTTCATCTATTAGAAGATGTTTATGCGTTAGTAGTTTGATGTGTGATTTGATGATAAAAGTTCTTTTGCATTAATTTTTGTAATTTTTAGCAAAAATATTGTCAACATGCTGTGTGCAATGTTTTCCAGACTGAATGCCATTATACGCAAATGAATCCATATTAGTATTGTCAGTGTACAGTATTATCAGTATTATTACTGTATGAATATAATGTTTATTGTTACTTACACATTATAGTTTTTCTGTGAAAACTACCAAACTGATTTTTTATGTTTTTGTTTAATTTCCTCTGATTGTCAAGTAAAGTACGGTACAACAATCTTCATGCCAAAGAGTTGTGCCTCTATTGTTCACTTTCATTTGTTTGTTTGTATTTAAACAAAACAATAGCATAGATCTGTTGTAGTAAATCATCAATTCTTTGGATTTTTGTTTCATTTTTTTTACTTCAATAATTATGTCTTCGTATACCTGGTAGCCTATCTCTGTTACACTCCCTCTCTGTTTGTCTCCTAGTTCCTGTTTGTCTTGTTCTCTTTTTGTCTAATTCTCTCTGTATATTTGTCATTGTATTTTTTCTGTATTTTTGCCTGTACCCTTTTTTTCTGTCTGTCTGCCTCAGCATCTGTCTCTCTAATCTCCTTCTCTCTATGTAAGCTATTATAACTAAGAGACTTTGTTTCCCCATACTGGTGACATTTACTGAATTAGCATGAGCTGGTGCTTAAAGCAGAAATGAAGCAAAGACAGTCCGTGTCTTTGATCAAGTTTAAAAAAAGCATTCATTGCAATAAAACAGGATATAGGTAAGTAAATGCCGTGCGGTATGCTTTGTTAACAGAAATTTAGGTTACATAAGGTAACACTACTATCGATACAAGTAATCACTCAACACGATAGCAATTAAATAATACTATTTTACTCTGAAAGAAGGAAATTAGATAAAGTGGACACCATATCATGTTTTATTCATTGCCACAAAGCCAGTCGACATTGCATGCATCAAGGCTTTCCATCAAAAACTAAACTGTGAAAATTAATATTATAACTTGAGTTTTATACAGATTTTTTCTCTTTTTTTCTCTTACCTCAGCTAAACACTCTGAGGACACCAAAGGTGATGATTACGTGTGCGACCGTTTTTGTTGGTTAATCCCGCTACGTGGGCAATCGCACTGCGTCTTCGGGGATTTTTGGGGGACAATAGAGTCTGCACAGAGGTTGACCCTGGAGGAAAATTCCCCCTTTGACCGAGGCAGCAAGCTGGGATCGAACCCGGCACTTTCTGTTTTCGAATTCGGTGTGTTATCCACTAGGCCACCCCGGCTCCCTATACAGATTTGAAACTAAAACGATGGCACTGACAGATCAACGAATAGATAACAAACATTTATTACAATAAATGGCCTACTGTAAGACATTATCGACTTCTACAGCAGAAATAATTACCCGATAGGCTATATGCAATTTTTTCAGCTTCACATTTTCTCGTGTTACGGCAAAATATTCAATAGGAATAGTCACGATAATTATAACGATAATGCTTTATGTGGGTTGATATAGTATTCCATAAAGGAACGAGGTGAGAGTAGCACTTTTGACGTCATGACAGTAGTTTATTTAGCGTGATCATTGATCGGGATAGTGTTTTTAGCATACTTGAATAGTAATTTTTGCTTGAGAATAGTGTCATTGGCGTAGCCAGAAATAGTGTTTTTGGCGTGAAGGCCTGTGCTATAAACACTACTGATAGTGCTTTCAGCGTTGCCAAAATGACTATGGTAGTGTTTGTTGCATAGAGTGATTTTGGCTTATTACACCGGCGTCGCGGGGATGAAGTGTTGACTGTCAGCAGCAAACCAGGAGGCCCGAAGTGGAGAACAGCTGTATGATGTCAACGTCTGTTTCACGCTGTCAATTCCTTGGTTTGCCTCTCTCTTTAAATCCAGATTTTTTTTTTTTTGGTCATAACATGTTGAACCAGCCGGTGAAGTTACACTCCGGTCAAATGACCAAAGCACTTAATTGTCTATTCCAGAACAAGTGTGACTGCCCGCGTTCAAGCAAACAGGAACCAAAAACAAACAAACAAACAAATAAAAAAAATAAATAAATAAAGAAAACAAACAAACAAACAAAAAAACGAAAAAACGAAAAAAGAATAAGAACGCGTATTTAATACAACAAGACAAGACACGCACAAATTTTCGGCCAATTGGTCTTTGTCAAGCGTAAGATCACAAACAAACAAACACCAGATACAAAATTTAGGAGCGAAAGACTGAAACTTCTCTGCTGCTCTGTCCTGTGTGAGAAAAGAAACAAACAAAAAATGAATATGATGAATGGACCGATGTTGTTCCCAACACTTGTCTGATCTTGTTTCTGATCATGCCACGTCTTGTTGTCAGCTTGTCTCAAACAACTCGTCTCACAGGTGGTGATTTTTTGATCTAAGGTCTTGATCAGGGCTAGGCCTGGCACTGGTATGTCAGGGTGCGGATGAAATGGCAGTAATGAGCTTGGCTTTGTTTCAGTAGGCATTTTGGGGTGTTTCATTCCTTATAGTAAAAAGTAAAGTCAGTCCTCTCTCCCCAAGGTCATAGAAATTGAAACAGAAGAGACTGTGGTATGAGTTAGTCGTACTGTCTGTTGCAGACGATTCAAGGGATGTCACCCAGGTAGATGGCGCTGGATGACAAGGGGGACTCTGAGTATTTAACGGTAACTACGGACGCTCTTGGGAGAACGATGCGCCACCGAAACATCGTCGGATATCATCTTCTGTTAGTCCAAGTTCCTGCCTCTTGAATACTATCTCCCAATGTCACAGACTTCAGCTTCACTTCTGTCTCGGCCAGTATTACGAAGGCGGTACCCATCTCCTGTCCCTTGTTGTTTTACCTTCCACAACCCAGGATAGGATCTAGCCAGCTTAGCCAGCCGCACGCACAAAGTTTTTCTTGGACGGGGATGCCCTGGTCTCGTGATAACCTCAGTTTCGGTTTTCTCCACATATGTCGTTGATAAGTTTAAATACCTGGAAACGATCATCTCACCAGACGGCAGATGCACATCAGAAATAGCCAGTAGAATCGGTCACGCCAAAACAGCATTCAAGAAGATGAAAAGCATTCTTACCAACAAATGCCTATCAATTAATATCAGGAAGAGAGTCCTTGAATGTTATATAGAACCAATATTGTTGTACTGTTGTGAGGCGTGTACAGTCAACAAACAAAGCCAGAACAAGATTGAGGCAGGCGAGATGTGGTTTCTAAGAAGAATGTTGAGAGTTCCATGGACAGCAAAGAAAACAAACGAGACAGTCTTGATGGAGGCAGACATAAAAAGATCATTGATAAGGAAGATTAGGAAAAGACAGGCAACATTTATAGGCCGTTTTATGAGGAGGGGGGAATTGGAGCACCTGGTCACAACGGGAAAGCTGGAGGGGAAGAGAGCACCAGTTAGACCCACGGAGAAGATACTAGACGGACTTGCAGAGTGGCTGACCACAAAGAGGGTGGAAGAGATGCTTGAGGCAAGAAGAGATAGAGACAGATGGAAGTCCATGATGGCCAACGCCATGCGGCAAGGCACCTGATGATGATGATGATGATGATGATGATGTCGTGCCTAAAGTAAACTCAGGTTGTACTCTTTGGTGTCAGTGGTTCATGGAGACTGTCGTTGGAGGGCCATGGTGGTGGTCTCCTTTCCGGAGGGCAGGATGAGGACAGTAACATCCCCCCTCCCCTGGTTTCCCTGGGGGCCAAGTGGACAGCATTTCTACTTGCTCCGCATGCTGAACCACTCGGCTTGCCAATCAGTGACAGTTTTATAAAATACTGAGTGATAAGTAGGAAAACACAATGCACACAGCCTAACATATATTTTCAACACACACACACACACACCCGCGCGCGCGTACACACGCATGCGCACACACATACACACACTCATGCACACACTAACATACACACACGCGCGTGCGCGCGCACACACACACACACGCACATACACACACACACAGACATATACACATATACACACATCCACACAGAGACACAGACACAGACACAGACACACACACACACACACACACACACACACACACACACACACACACACACACACTTCACACACTTCACACACAACTCAACGGGCTCGCCAGTTCCTGTAATAAAGCTGTGGACTTGGGGTTTAATATCAAAGTCCTACAATATAAACCGACCTGTTCACTACCGTGTTTCATCTTCCCCACCCCTATTCCCCACCCATTCCATCCCCTTCCATTACAAATGTACTGCTTTCCATGAGTGTTTGTCTGACTTCGTTCAAAGAAGCAGTTCTAGCCCTGATAAGACTCTACGCAGTTGGCTAGGCTTTAAACAACAACGAAAATGAATAAATGAAAATTCCAGCCTTTTGTCTTACGCTGTTGCGTCCATCATCTCATCATTGAATTGCACGTCGACAGTTGTAATCATTGGTGTGTGCGCCATCAGGAGATGATATTTAAGTTTGGACAGTGCCGATACTGAGCTTGCTCCTCCAGTTACTCTCGATCCTTGTCATTGTTGAAAAGCTGTGTTCTCAGCTGCTGTGCATGTTGGCAGCACAAGCATGATGAGTATTAGTTTCAGTCATTTGAAAAATCATTTAAAACTGTTCTCACTTGGTATTTGAATTGCTCCCACGTTTTTTGCTTCTGGGAGCTCAATGGCAGCTTCTTGTGACTGTCTTCAGTCTCAGCCGCCCGCACCCTCCCCCCTCCCGTTACTGTACCAAGGACCATTTTCTGCCAGGATCTCCTCAAAGTGGATGAGGAGAGCATTCTGTTCCCGAACACCAAAATTTTGACCATATCACGACACACCAAAATCAGACAACATGCCTTGTCGGGAAATTTCTTTTGGTAACAACACAGATTGCTTGCCATGAGCCTTTGTCTGACTTCGTGTGTTTGTACATGCGTGTCCTCGTTGATGAGGTTGTGTTTTGATAATTGATCCTGACAGCATAACTGTTTCATGTTTATTTCAGTGGTTCAGTCTTTATCATTAAGTTTAGCAATTTCTTGTTGATGATGCATGCCATTCTTGTTTCTTTTCTAACTAAATTGCTGCTGAAAACTAGCAATAAGTTTAGCAAAACAGAAAACAAAACAAAATAAAACGAAGCAAAGCAAATAAATTGGAAAAAAAATATCGAAAGACTGGATAAATGCAAATAAAAGACGAAATAGCTTGGAGAAGAGAGAGAGAGAGCGCGAGCGAGCGAGCGAGCAAGCGAGAGAGAGAGAGAGAGAGAGAGGGAGAGAGAGAGGGAGAAGGAGAGGGAGAGAGCTAGTTCAATACCAGTTCAAAGGGCGCAGTTGATCGAACACCTGTGTGGACACACACACACACACCCCCCCCCCCCCCACACACACCAACGATCCCATTACAGCCGGATTGAAATCACAAAAACAATACCTACGTGTATTGACTCTGTGGATTAATCACACTCAAGACTATTAACCTGAACGCGACACAAAGGGACAGACACAATCCATAACAAAATTAATAAAGAACTGTCATGACTCATTCACTTAACACCCAGTCCATTCGGATCGTTTGTGGTGTGTGTCAGAAACGTCTGTCGTCATCAGCGTAAGAGCTTAATCTGTATAAACCTATTGGTTCTCAGATTTCTTTTCATAGTGCTGTAGTGATGACAGTGCCCGCCGGTTCCAGAGAGCCAAAGTCCGATTACCTTAGAAAACCTATTTAGAAAAAACATCCGCCCCACCCCCTCCCTGCCGCCTTCCCGCCTACCAAACTTTGGGAGGTGATGCTGGTAACAAGTCTTTCAGATGTGAAGACCTTGATTTATGGATTCATGACTTGTATACGGCAAGCATGTTGCACACGTTTAAGAACCCACGGCGACAACGTTGTTCTCATTGAAGTTCTACGTTAAATACCTTTCATAAGTACATAGAAAAATGGTTAACATACTGGCGCAGTGTGCGGCCCCTCTTCATTACAATACAATAAAAACAATACAATACAATACAATACAATACAAACAACAACACAACACAATACAACACAGTACAACACACTACAAACAACCCAACCCAACCCAACCCAACCAACCACAACACAACACAAACACAACACAACACAACACCAACACAACACAACACAACACACAACACAACACAACACAACACAACACAACAACAACACAACACAACACAACACAACACAAACACAACACAACACAACACAACACAACACAACACAACACACAACACAACACAACACAACACAACACAACACAACACAACACAACACAACCAACACAACACAACACAACACAACACAACACAACACAACACAACACAACACAACACAACACAACACAACACAACACAACACAAACAACAAACACAACACAACACAACACAAACACAACACAACACAAACACAACACAACACAACACA
Source organism: Monoplex corrugatus (assembly GCA_030674185.1). Taxonomy (NCBI): domain Eukaryota; kingdom Metazoa; phylum Mollusca; class Gastropoda; order Littorinimorpha; family Ranellidae; genus Monoplex; species Monoplex corrugatus. The sequence goes on from CM060309.1 coordinate 35,537,918, forward strand.
ACACAACACAACACAACACAACACAACACAACACAACACAACACAACAACACAACACAACACAACACAACACAACACAACACAACACAACACAACACAACACAACACAACCAACACAACACAACACAACACAACACAACACAACACAACACAACACAAACACAACACAACACAACACAAACACAACACAACAACACAACACCACACAACAACACAACACAAACAACACAACACAAACCAAACACAACACCAACACAAACACACTTGTGTTTGTGGTTTGTCTAATATTTTCTCTTTGCAGATGACAAAGAGAACTCCGAAAGAAATATTGTTGTTGTTTAGTTAAAACCAGGAAAGTCGACCTTGCTCGAAGTGCCTGTGTGTCTTTTATGTAGTGATCATTCTGGTCGTGTCGTTGTAGTGATTTTGGCCTGTACAAAGTAATACGTTCCATCATGCGTTCACTGCGTTAATCTCAGTTTTACGCAGAACTTTGTTACTGTTATCAGTGTGAATTACTTTTGTGCAGCGTTGTTCTTTCAGAATATGTCCATTAACTGCGCATTATACGCAGTCAGACTCTTCTGTTGGAGCAGTTAGGCGAGCTGATCACATTCAACTATGTTGTTGCAAAAATCTGCGTCTTTGGTGGGTGCGCACGCTGAGTGTTTTCACATTTCCGTAAGCCAGCCACTGACATGACTTAACCCTTTGACTCCCACGCCCTGTCCGCCATCATCCTGCAATTGTCAACCATGCTAGTAAAGCAAAAATTTAATCCTTTAACTACCTCACCCTATCCACCAGCTTCCTGCAGGATAGGGTGAGGGAGTCAAAAGAGTTAAGTTTTTGCAGTTGGTGTACAGAATGCGGGAATCAAAGGGTTAAAGTAATTTAACGTGTATGTTTTTTTTCTTCTTGTTTTTGTCTGCCGAGATGTGGTTTCTAAGAAGAATGTTGAGCGTTCCATGGACAGCAAAGAAAACAAACGAGACAGTCTTGATGGAGGCAAGACACAAGAAGATCATTCATAAGGAAATAGACACAAGAAAATCATTCACAAGGAAGATTAGGAAAAGACAGGCAACATTTAAAGGCCATTTTATGAGGAAAGGGGAATCAGAACACCTGGTCTCAACAGGAAAGCTGGAGCGGAAGAGAGCACCAGGTAGACCCAGAGAGAAAATATTGGACGGACTTGCAGAGTGGCTGAGGACAGAGAGGGTGGAAGATGTGCTTGCGGCAAAAAGGGATAGATGCATATGGAGGGCCATGATTGCCAACGCCATGTGGCAGGGCACATGATGATGATGAACATGTATGTTTGATATTCTGCATGCTTATACACACGAAGGGGGTTTAGGCACTGTCGGGGCTGCACGCATGTTGACCCGGAAGGTTGGAAAGATCTTCACCCTTTGCCACACCAGATACTCTCGGTGTGTATGCCGATCAAACCTTGGACCTACCGATCGGATGACCGATGTTTACTCACTCGACTACCGCGCTTGTGTGTGTGTGTGTGTGTGTGTGTGTGTGTGTGTGTGTGTGTGTGTGTGTGTGTGTGTGTGTGTATGTGTGTGTGTGTGTGTGTGTTTGTGTGTATGTGTGTGTATATATATATATATATATATATATATATATGATATATATATATATATATGTGTGTGTGGTGCGCGCGCGCGCGCGTGCGTTTGTGTTTATGTGTGTGTGTTTGTGTGTGTGTATTTGTTTTGTGTTTGTATGTGTGTGTGTGTGTGTGTGTGTGTGTGTGTGTGTGTGTGTGTGTGTGTGTGTGTGTGTGTGTGTGTGTGAGAGAGAGAGAGAGAGGTGAAATTATTGCACCCATTCGATTTGACAGTTGCCGTCAATTATTTGTAAGTGTGTGTGTGTGCACGTGCATGCATGTATGTGTGTATATATGTGTATGTGCGTGCATATATGTGTGTGCGTGTCTTTGTATGTATGTATGTATGTATGTGTGTGTGTACGGTCGCACTTAAGTCGAATAAAAAAAAAAAGAGGTAAGGCGTATGTTTATGGCTGTGCCTGTGACCGGTTTCACCCAGGATTGGAACTTCAGTAATGTTGCGTGGGCGGACTCTGTCATCAGCACTAGTCTATGACAATGAATCCAGCGTTGGAGGGGTTGATACGATTAAACCGTTAGGACAATGTGACGACCGTTTACACACACTCCAGAAGATTAGGACGATGATGACAGCCCGTGTATACACATACTCCAAAAGAGTCAAGAGGGCTGAGTGTTTAACCTCTTCACTCTCTCACACTGTTCGCCGTCTGCCTGCATTTCATGGGCAATATTTCCATTATGACAAAACCGAAACCACGAAGCTGGTGAATAGGACAAGGGTGTGGAAGGGTTAGGTTTTTGCAGGTCGTGTACAGGGTGAGGATGTGGAAGGAATAATGAATGAGTCAGGGTATTTCTCTGTTTTGTTCATGGACTGTTTGTCCATGGACAGTATCTCCCAGTTTAACGGTTCGAGTGTACTTAATCCTTAGAGTCAATACATGTGGGTTGTTTGTCTGTGTTCATTGTCGTTGTAATGGGTTTATAAGTGATATGATATATGGGTGTCTTCCGAACACAGGTGTTGAACAATTGCGCCCTTTGATTTCGTATTGAGAGCTGTCTCTCCGCCTCTACATTTCCTTTATCTACATTCTTCTTCCATTAATTCAGGTAAGGGAAAAGATTGTCCCATAACCGTGAGGTCGTAGGGGAACGAGGTGATAGAGACCTCAGCTTTTCTTGAAGCCAACGTGTGCGTGTGCACGTGTGTGTGAGCATGTGTGTGTGTGTATGTGTTGTGTGTGTGGTGTGTGTGTGTGTGTGTGTGTGTGTGTGTGTGTGTGTGTGTGTGTGTGTGTGTATACATACATACTGATCACCAATGCCAGACATGGACATCAAACAAAATCCTGAGAGAGAGAGAGAGAGAGAGAGAGAGAGAGAGAGAGAGAGAGAGAGAGAGAGAGAGAGAGAGAGAGATCACAAGCTGAATATGATATGTCATAAAAGAGGCAGTAGGCAAGACCAAAAGAGACACGGTTAGAAACGAATAGATCAGAGAGATGATTGAAACAAACACCCGTCAACATTACATCACACAACAGCGGATCAAATAGTTTGGCCACCTGACCAGGTTGCCAGTCAACCAGCAAGCCCTTCGAGCTTACAACACCGGATGCTCGGGCTCCAGAACCAGAGGAAGACCACAGCGGCGCGCGTTGGACAGTTCAGTTCAGTTCATATTGTTTATAGCCCAGCCGACTACTAGAGCCGTATCAAGGATAACACCTGGACAGATGGAGTGACAGACATATCGAGCCATATCAAGGATAACACCTGGACAGATGGAGTGACAGACATATCGAGCCGATATCAAGGATAACACCTGGAAGGACAGACTTGGAGTGAACTGACATATCGAGGCCATATCAAGGATAACACCTGGACAGATGGAGTGACAGACATATCGAGCCATATCAAGGATAACACCTGGACAGATGAGCAGATATGGTAGTGACAGACATATCGAGCCATATATCAAGGATAACACCTGGACAGATGGAGTGACAGACATATCGAGCCATATCAAGGATAACACCTGGACAGATGGAGTGACAGACACATCACACGTCTACAGCGTAACTGCACGCCAAGCTTCACATCTAGCTGCGGTAGTAAGAAATTTTGGGGAGAGCAGGTCAGCAGAAGGTCATCGGATGAGAAATCCCCCTATCCAGCAACTGTTTAACTCCTGACACGCTAATAAATGCTGCAGATGCCAAGCTGCTTCTGTCAGCCATACCTCCCGGTACAAGCGGACAGATAAAAGAGAAAGCAATATAAGTAACCCACACAAACACAACAACACACAACACACACACACACACACACAACACACACATACACACGCACGCAGTCACCACACACACACACACAGCACACACACGCACGCACGCACGCAGTCACACACACACACACACACAGCACGTTCGCACGTACGCACGCATTCTCTCTTTCTCTCTCTAAAAACAACACCAACGACAACAAACCATGAGATATTGCTTAATATTGCTTATTATAATAGTAATGCAGCACTGTTACAATACATCGTATACACACTTTATATTGACTGAATTACATCAACACATTCAAAGAATATATTCAACGGCAGTGCTTGTAAACTTCTATAATGATCATGCACTTTATGTATTTCTATAGTATGCATATCAACAACATTGTAAACATTCTAAGAAAAGTATACATAACTCGTTGAAAGGAAGAACACGAACAACTGACAGTAACAGAGTAAAACTAAAGAAATTGAAGCACAATAAAACAGTCAACAACATATTCCATACTTTTATCGGACACCATAGTTCTAAAAGGCATAACACGAGCTCGTGTAGGAAATAAAGTTGAATGCTTGCAAGTAGACGATACCAATATTTACAGGAACATTACATTACAATGATATTGTTTGTATAATTATTTAACTTCAACAGAAACATGCCTCCGAACACAATGCAAATCGCTGCCAGTCTGCATGTAACTGTGCATGTACTGGATAGATGGACACCAGTGCATACATGCATAAATATGTACATACATACTTATATATATATATATATATATATATATACATTCATACATATATATATATATATTTTTTTTTTCGAGAGAGAGAGGTAAGTAGGTAGATAGATAGATAGATAGATAGATGAATGTATGCATGCATGCGTGCTTGTATGTATGTATGTATGCATGCATGTATGTATGTATGTAATTATGTATGCATGTATATATGTATGTAATTATGTATGCATGTATGTATGTACAATGTATGTAATTATGTATGCATGCATGTATGTATATATATAAAAAAAAAAAAAATATATAAATATATATATATATATATATATATTGCATAAACGAAAATAACAAAACATATTTCACAGATAACTAATATAGAGAGCAGAACATACAAAAGTCAGTCAGTTATAGAACTGTGGATTGAAACAAGGGTCTGATTTTGATAGGACATCTTGGTGTACACAACTACATGAAGACTGCACAGTTGTGTATTGTCCTCTTCACTTTGTCACCAGATCGTCTTTGTGTCCACACCATCTGTTGCTTTCCCGAGTGTGTACACAGCCCTGTTTCACTTTCTGTCAACTCAGACGCTTGCTGTCGGTAAATGCTGAACACTAAAACAAACAACTTGCCTAGAATCGTGTGGGCATTGTGAGGTAATCTTGTCTAACCATACAGATGGAGTTTTCTTAGATTCCCACGTCTGTCTGAGATGGTAGCAATTAACCAGTTGCATGCGTCACATTTTCCGTAGGTTTCTTCATAGACAGGTACATATCGTAGACACTGTATTTGCCTTTTCCGATCATATACGATAAATGATTAGTTTAGTTACAATTCTTTTTGGACAAATTCATCCACAGAGAAAGTAAAACATTCTTCACGTTTTCTCCGGTTGCACAGTCTGGGACAAATTTTCATAATGCTGTGATGATGAATAATGATGGGGTGGTAATCACGATGTTGTGGAGTTCAGTTTGGATTGAGACTGTGTGACAGGGGTATACTCCACGCTTCCTGGTGTCAGCCTGGCCCTACAGATAAAGACACCTGCGGTGTTGGTTCAGATATTTAAGCAACACCGTCAGTGACGTCCACGAAGGGGATGAAACTCGCCTGAGTGGTCGCAGTCTTCCCATTGAGCCCTAGCATACTCAGTTGTGGGTAGGAGCCGGTTAGGTGGAAAATCCGACATTGATTTTGACTGGCCTGATGGTACTGGAACCCACAACCATTCGTACCGTGCCACTTGCAAGGCATCGAAATACTGTGACAGTGGCCTTGCCTTTTAAAGACAAAAGACTAGACATACTTTGTATGTTGGCTGCACCAAGGTATAGATAGTTGTCCACATTGATTTGACACATGATAGACGTACTACATACAATAGTTGTACACTTGTACAACATCATTGCCGTTAGTGACATGGTCTACTACATTCATCTGTTGTTTACTTGTACAACGATAAAACTGTCAGTGACATGGTTTAATGCTTACAACAGTTGTATATTTGAACAACATCATTACTGTCAGTGATATGGCATACTGCGTACAACTGCTGTATATTCGTACAACAGTATTGTGCTGCATATTCGTGCAACAGTATTGTGCTGCATATTCGTGCAACAGTATTGTGCTGCATATTCGTACAACAGTATTGTGCTGCATATTCGTGCAACAGTATTGTATCTCGGTGTTGTACATTCGTATAACAGTATTGTATTTTCAGTGTTGTATATTCGTACAACACTATCATGTCATGAGTGTTGTATATTCGTACAACAGTATTGTATTCTCAGTGGCATGGCGTGCTGCATATAACTGTTGTATATTCGTACAACAGTATTGTATCTTCAGTGTTGTATATTCGTACAACAGTATTGTATCTTCAGTGTTGTATATTCGTATAACAGTATTGTATCTTCAGTGTTGTATATTCGTACAACAGTATAGTATCTTTAGTGTTGTATATTCGTACAACAGTATAGTATCTTAAGTGTTGTATATTCGTACAACAGTATGGTATCTTCAGTGTTGTATATTCGTACAACAGTATAGTATCTTAAGTGTTGTATATTCGTACAACAGTATGGTATCTTCAGTGTTGCATATTCGTACAACAGTATTATATTCTCAGTGTTGTATATTCGTACAACAGTATAGTATCTTCAGTGTTGCATATTCGTATAACAGTATTGTATCTTCAGTGTTGTATATACGTATAACAGTATTGTATTCTCAGTGTTGTATATTCGTACAACAGTATTGTATCATCAGTGTTGTATATTCGTACAACAGTATGGTATCTTCAGTGTTGTATATTCGTACAACAGTATTGTATCTTCAGTGTTGTATATTAGTACAACAGTATTGTATCCTCAGTGTTGTATATTTGTGAAACGGTATTGTATCTTCAGTGTTGTATATTCGTACAACAGTATAGTATCCTCAGTGTTGTATATTTGTGAAACGGTATTGTATCTTCAGTGTTGTATATTCGTACAACAGTATTGTATCCTCAGGGACATGGCGTGTTGCGTACAACTATTGTGTACTTGTACAACACTGTTGTATCTTCAGTGACATGGCGTGTTGCGTACAACTGTTGTGTACTTGTACAACACTGTTGTATCTTCAGTGACATGGCGTGCTGCGTACAACTATTGTGTACTTGTACAACACTGTTGTATCTTCAGTGACATGGCGTGCTGTGTACAACTATTGTGTACTTATACAACTGTTGTATCTTCAGTGACATGGCGTGCTGCGTACAACTATTGTGTACTTGTACAACACTGTTGTATCTTCAATGACATGGCGTGCTGCGTACAACTATTGTGTACTTGTACAACTGTTGTATTTTCAGTGACATTGCGTGCTGCGTACAACTGTTGTGTACTTGTACAACTGTTGTATTTTCAGTGACATGGCGTGTTGCGTACAACTGTTGTGTACTTGTACAACTGTTGTATTTTCAGTGACATGGCGTGCTGCGTACAACTGTTGTGTACTTGTACAACTGTTGTATTTTCAGTGACATGGCGTGTTGCGTACAACTGTTGTGTACTTGTACAACTGTTGTATTTTCAGTGACATGGCGTGCTGCGTACAACTATTGTGTACTTGTACAACTGTTGTATCTTCAGTGACATGGCGTGTTGCGTACAACTGTTGTGTACTTGTACAACTGTTGTATTTTCAGTGACATGGCGTGCTGCGTACAACTATTGTGTACTTGTACAACTGTTGTATCTTCAGTGACATGGCGTGTTGCGTACAACTATTGTGTACTTGTACAACTGTTGTATTTTCAGTGACATGGCGTGCTGCGTACAACTATTGTGTACTTGTACAACTGTTGTATCTTCAGTGACATGGCGTGTTGCGTACAACTATTGTGTACTTGTACAACACTGTTGTATCTTCAGTGACATGGCGTGTTGCGTACAACTATTGTGTACTTGTACAACACTGTTGTATCTTCAGTGACATGGCGTGTTGCGTACAACTATTGTGTACTTGTACAACAATAGGACCGTCTGTGACATGGCATAATACATACCTCTCTTTTCATGAAATCAACCGGACCCAGCAGATTCAAAACCATCATCAGCTTGAATTTTACAGTCGGCTGCCATTGGCAACTCTATTATTGCACACTACAGATAAAACGCGTGACGAATGTGTACAACGTACAGACAACAGCAACAAGAATTACTACACATAGTACGCAAAAGTGTAAAATGTGTATAGACAACAGTACAATATTCAATATACTGAAGCATCAGCTAAAAACAACAATAATTATGGTCATACGAAGGCAACTTTAACAGATATTCTGAATACATTGTCAACAATATTTAAAAAAAATATATGAATGCGCACATACAACAAATATGTAACTACAGATGCATCATTTATTCAACATTGTGTGATACAGAAGGATGCTATGTCTAAATGAGTAGAGAAACGTTCAGTAAATATGATCTTACCGTCACTGGGTTGTCAGCTGTATCTAGTAGCAGTGCGATACAGTAGGCTGTACATTTCAACGATTTTTGTTTTCTGATGTGCCTCTTTTCTACTCCTGTTCATTTAGTGGTTTTCATAACGACTATTTTCTGTCGCGCGCGCACGTATGTGTGCGTGTGTGCGCGTGCGTGTATGTGTGCGCGAGCGTATACGTTTGTCTGTGTGTTTTTGTTTATTTGTGTGTGTTCGTTCTTAAATTTAACGTCTTTTCACTTTAAGTGACATTAGACGGGTTTGTGTGTGTATATGCGTGTGTGTGCGCACGCGCAAATGTTAGTTTTCCTTTTCCGTCTGCTCTCTTGGTCGTTTTCTGTCGTTTTCTCATCTTTTCTGTCATTCGTATTCCCATGTAGCTACCCATTCACCTGCATAATTCCCAAACTTCTCCCAACGTCTGTAAGATCACTTTGGCATTAGACACAGGATGTTGAATCTTCAAAAAGTTCAATCTTCAGTCTGTATTGTCCGGTCTTGCCAGACCTTCATGCACTTTAAAGTGACGCACAAAAGCAAACAGCTGCATCAAACAATCTCTCTTTAATTTAACAAATTGTGAATAGCTGTCGACAGATCGCAATCAAGTCCCTATATTGCCAGATGCAACATATTCGGCCCTCAGTCTTTGCTAAATGGCTCAGTATCTCGGCATACAGTAATCGAGTCGAATATAAAGAACTACAGAAAAAAAATGTTGATTTTTCAGACAGTGGTCTTCATGCAATAAGGTCTCGTTGCATGATGCAGAACCTGAATAACCACTACTCTCATGCACTTCAAAACAACAACGAGGACAACAAAACAACAAGAACAACAACAACAACGACAATAACGAGTAACAAGAAGCTTGTCAGCTAGAATTGTGGTGAGTGTATCATTGATACGATGTGAACGTGCTTGTGCACGTCATACTGTCTCCACAGTTTGTAGATCACATGTCCGCGTGTTTAATACCGTGTGTGTGTGTGTGACTCACTGTAGTATTTTACAGAGCCAGCTGGACGGAGAGAGAGAGAGAAAAAGAAAGAGAGAGAGAGAGAGAGAGAGACAGAGACAGATAGACAGAGACAGACAGACAGACAGAGACAGAAGAGAGAGAGAGAGAGAGAGAGAGAGAGAGAGAGAGAGAGAGAGAGGAGAGAGAGAGAGAGAGAGAGTTTCTTGATGACTAGTTGTTAATAACTGATGATACGACTGGGAGATATTTTGGACTAATAATCAGAATCGATGAAGCGTTAAATGTGGGAACTTCTTGACAAGATATACACTGGCACCTAACGGAGATATTGTCGCTATGCCGGTGATTTGGAACCGCCCCCCACCACTTCCTGTTGCACATGTATCCCAGACAATACTAGTCGATGGATTCGGTTGTACCTCACTCATTAACATGTGACCAGCCCACACTAAACACATGTGTCAGCTCTGAACATTAATATAGATGCTATGATAGTTTCGTTCTTAGCTCTTGCTGGTATTTGAAGTCTTGACATCAATAAAACTTTCCGAATGGTAGTTCTCCAACACAGTTCTTGTTTGGCGAATATGCACAGGTATCCAGAAATAAGAAAATAGGGACGGGCAAACGCTTTTATTAGTCTTGAACGCTTTTCTCAACAGTTTTGACACATCTGTTTCGAATGATGGGGATCCATGGAATACTGGTGGGGATAGGACAGTGTTGAAGTCTCGTCGCCCTCAGTGTTGTTAACTTCTCCAGCTTTTTAAGAACCTGACGTGATGAAGAAAAACTGGCATAACACAGGGCACCATGGTTACAACAACAACAACAACAAAAGTGGGGGGGGGGGGGGGGGGGAAGAGGAGAAGATTTTATCAAGATTTTGCGCTATATAAATAAAATATATTATTAAATAAAAAAAAAAAAAAAATATATATATTATTAAAAGACAGACACCAGTCTCTTTTCATTTTCAGATGACATGGCCGTTCATTCCAAGCATGTAACAGTTCTTGGTTCTACTATAAGAGAATCATCATTAGTTGTATACCAGTAAGTATGTCACAGGGACATCTAACACTTCAGGCTTCAGAAGACAATTGTAATCAGCTAGGAAATAAAACCATCAACTAAACCTTCTCTTTCGTAGAATGACTGATAAAATCAGTTTTGCGGGTGTTTGTACACAACTTTGAACATGGCTGTAGTCTGTGTATTGTATTGAGGGGTTTTACAGACTTTACTGGATAAAAACACTCACTAGGGCTACACTGTAGCCAAAAGACACAACGTGTTCATTTCTTCTTTCTGACAATTGTAAAAAAAAAAGGATACAAAACAAAACAAAATATCAAACCAGCAACCCAAAGATCCTGTGAAAAAAAAAAAGAGTGCAGAAACATTAAAGTTTGTTAAGTGTGGTTGACTAAACTGACATGTTTATTTCAATTTCTCTGTTGATACACACTAAATTTCAAAACCACGTTTTCAGTCGTAAGGATGGCCGAACCGAATGAAGTTGACGATGGCGTATATTCCTTTAGACGATTAGGAGACATGGACGAAATCAGTGAATCTGGATGGCACAGGTCGGTACTGTGGTCTGTAAGCTTACTAGAGGGTAGCAGGGCCGGGCAGTATCAGCATGTGGAACAGAAAGCAGACGACATACAGAAAATCACGTGATCTGATCTCAAAGTCACGTGACATCCTCTGACAAGTCACGTGATGTCTACACCATGTATTCCAGCAGTGTGGAGAACTTGGTGTCGTCCTCGCTGAAGCAGGCGTTGAGTGTGACTTTGACATTCTTGTTGCGGTGTTGGTCCAGAGACGCGTTGCCCTCCCACACGTTACTGCTGTCACTGACCTTTTTCAGGTGAAACCACTCACCTGACGCCACCACCGCCACCTGGTTGGCTTTGGGTACCAGCGCCTGTAAGACAGAGTACGGTCTCCGTAAAATGTACATTTAACATGAGAATGCACGCACGAGCGCGCGCGCGCGCAAGCACGCACGCACACACGCACGTACACACCGAACACACACACATACACTTATTCACACACACACACACACCACACACACACACACACACACACACCCCCACACACACACACACACACACACACACACACACACACACACACACACACACACACACTTTCAAATAAGCAAACAACCAAAACGACAGTCAGCCAACCAGCGAAACAATCATTCAGTGAAGACAGACAACCACCTGTGCATCATTTCCAAAACAAAGCGACTAACTGTATTAGATCTGTTTATTCATACACACACACACACACACACACACACACACATACACACACACACACGCGCGCGCGCGCGCGCGCACGCACTTACGCATATATATAATTATATGTATATATATATATATATATATATATTTATATATATTAACACACACAAATGCTTACATACACACAGACACACACCACCCTGTACACACTAATGCATTCTGGCTGTTATAACGTTCTGAATGCTTTTCTGTTGTTCGTTAAATCGTATGATGATACCTCATATGGTACAATGCAAATATGACTTCATGGATTCATCCATCCCATAGTCACCTCTCTATATTCTTTCTTTCTTTATTTAAATATCTATTTATTTGTCCATTCATTTTTATTTATTTTATTTAATTTAATTTTATTCATGTATTTTTTTTTTCGTCTAAAAGCACATATGTGAATGGACGTTAAAAGAAATAACGAACGAATATTTCAAGCAGACTGATGTTAGTCCTTCATTGACATTTCCCAGCCAGCTCTTCCTCTGCAGACTTCTGTGCCCAGCTTACATGTTATCTGGAAGGATCCCCCCGTGGGGATGCTGGGGGCTCTTTCAGTATAAATCGTATCCCCACCTTCTGGAAATTCTGTGCTAGAAATGTCACCTTTTCTGTCACTCTATTTGCTGCTGCCTTGTTCCTTTGCTTTCTGTCAATTCTACCAATCATTTTCTGCCTTGCTGGTCCATTCACCTGTATGTGTCCCATAAAGTCTTACGTACTTTTTCTTAGGATTGATAATTGGGTACATGTATTAAGTGCATTTTTGGCTCTAGGGAGGTGAGATATGCGGGGGCAATTTCAGGTAATTTATGCCTGTTATTAAATGTTTTGGTGTCCAGGTTAGGTATGCTTGAATTTGTACTCGGGTGTGTTTTTTGAATCCCGTGAGCGATATATTGGACAGTGGTCAACGCCAGGGGCATGTCCTTAGATTATGTGCGCGAATGCATTGATATGTGTACTTAATTTTCTTTTCTTTTTTTCTTTTTGTTGAAGTTTTGTATATTTTGAAATGGTTATAGCCCTGATATGGCTCTATGCAGTCGGCTGGGCTTTAAACAACAATAATGATAACAATAACAATCTGGAAGGATGGTCTTAGATAGTGTGTCATGGTCCGTGACGTGATCAAATCATACAAGTTAACATCATTTCACGGTTGCCAGAAGCGGTTACCTTGGGCCCACCGAGGTGTTGGATCTCGTTCCGTACATACTTATTGCTCTTAATTCGATGGAGTATACAACTCAAGCACTTTCATTTCCAAAGTGTGATTTCTCTTTTTTTTTTCCTCTATTTTTGTCCCATTTTCTACGGCACTTTAATGGCCACAGAAGCTGGCACAATTTTTTTTACAATGCGACGATGATGATGTCGATGAGGATGATAACCATGATGCTATAGAGTTCCATCTAGGATTGAAACTGCGTGACAGGGCTGTACTCTACGCTTACTATCATAACATATCCTGGTGTCAACCATGCCCGAGAGATACAGACACCTGCGGTGTTGGCCAGAAGATTTCAGCAACACCCTCAATGACGCATCCGTGAAGCGGATGAGACTCGACTGTGTGGTCCCAGTCTTCCCAATGAGCCCATAGCATGCCCAGCTCTGGGTAGGAGCCGGTTAGAGCCGAAAAATCCCACAATGATTTTTTAAGGGACTGATGGGGATTCGAACCCACAACCTTCCAGTCGGTAGTCTGTTGCATTAACCATTACACCACGGCGACTGGTGTGAATTCTCTTTTTGATTCTACACGTAGTGTTTAGGTTTCACACCTGTAGAGGAGAATAGAGACTAAGAGTGACATGTACAGCCTATACTTGGTGATGAATCTGATGGTGCTGTTTCTCCAGATTCTGTTCAGATTGGCCATTTGCTGTCGCAGTCCTACTGTATTGCTGCGATCTTTGGTCAGGGTAGCTCACAGGTACTTGAAACTATCGAACTGCTCCTGTTTCTGACTATTCATGTTACGCTTTTGATCATGAATTTGTTGGGGTTTTTGTTTCGTTGATAGTTCGCAATCTCTGAATTCCAGAAAGGCCATTTTGTGAGTCTGTCATTTGAAGAATGAAGTTTCGGGCAGTTTCAAGTTCATGACATAGTTAGTCAAAAAGAACTGAATATTTACGTTGTCATAATGCTCAAAATGTATCTGCAATTTCTGGAACTGAATGATATTTAGAGGCTGGCTATCTGGTTTCTGTTTAGCATGAACTACTCTGTGTGCAGCTTCTAAGTTTCAGCTCCGTTTTCATTGTTGTGGTGACACCGAAAATTCATACAGATTACTGGAAATGGTTGTATGATCACTCAATGGAATCGAGTTTCTTCTGAAAAGATACTGACAACAAACTCGGAAACACTGCAGCACAAACCAACTACACAAATGTTTAAATAAATGGATAGTGACAGCTACAGCTGTCAATCCTTACCTTAAAGGTGACATTGTGCAGTCTGGAGGAAGAGTTCAGGATGAGAGGACTGATCAGACAACAGCCATTCCTCCAAGGCGCGTACTGTTTAGGGAAGGGGTACACGGCCTTCAGGGCCCGCCTAACGTCAATCAGGTAGTTGAAGACATTAGGCAGAGACTTGCTTCCATCAGACGTAGGCAGGGCGAACACCTGGAACTTGTACCACCCATGTTCCGGGAAGCGGATGAGGAAGGAAACGTACTCCCCCTCCGTCTGCGTGAACACAAATTCTGGGTACTCCTGTTCCGTGCGAACCTGCAACATGGCGTCAAAAACTTATATATATTTCACATATTTCTATTACAGTGTAATGTTTAGATTGCCTTTACTTTCAGTTTGGTTAATATGGCGTCACTGTGTCCAGATGACAATGTTTTTTGTAGTCATCTACCCGGAATTCCGACTTGTTCGAAGACATCTGGCACAGGGATTGGAACAACCAGAGTGAAAACAACTCTTGTAGATCTGTTTAGACCAGGGTGGAAGTAGAAATGAAGAGGCTGTGCTTAGTAAGTTACATCTGGTTCACTCTTTACTTATCTATTCTACTACAAAAAAGCAAGGAAGCTTCAATGTGCGTGCCTTGTGGCGTGCACCTGAGAATGAAAATTATCACTGAGTGCTGGCGTAGTAACTGAGGATTCTTTTTATGATGTTACATTACAGACAGTGTTTATCTTTTTAAAGTAAGTAAATGTCTTTCATTTAAAAACCCGTAACATCTTAACTGGACACTATTCTGCCTTGCTGGTCCATTCACCTGTATGTGTTGGATAAAGTCTTGCGTAGTTTTTCTAAGGATTGATAAATGGGTATATGTATTAAGTGCATTTTTGGCTCTAGGGAAGTGAGATATGCGGGAGCATTTTTTGGGCAATTTATGCCCGTTTTTATGTGTGTTTTGGTGTTCTTAGGTATGCTTGAATTTGTATTCAGGTGTGTTTTTTAAATCCCGTGTGCGATAAATTGGACAGAGTGGTCAGTGCCAGAAGTATGTCCTTAGATTATGTGCGCGAATGCATCGATATGTGTACTTAATTTTCTTTTTTATCTGTTGAAGTTTAGTATGGTTTGAAACGGTTACAGCCCTGACATGGCTCTACGCTGTCGGCTGGGCTTTAAACAACACTAACAATAACTGGACACCAGAAAGAAAATGCAAGAGGAGAAACCCTAGTGTATTTGACGTCGAGCCTAAGGTCCTGAAATACACCTGGATTACCATACAGAAGCTGGCCTACAACATAGCGGACCCTCGTTGCTACCCTACATAATAGTGAGATGCATATCGGGCAGTCAGAAGTAAGCAGTTCCCTCGACATAACCTGGAATTTGGTGTGTCCTTTGTGTTCCTACACCCAGCCCGCGTCAACGTTTTGAGTATGAAACGTATTTCACATTGTGGCAAACCTATGCGTAAACACTAAATGTCGATGACAAGTTTTTAGATTCCGCTTCAATTTGCTCGCAAAGCTGTTACCGCCAGAATATGATTCCATATTAGCTGCGCCACATCTGTTACATGTTGTTTCGGATAAAATGATCCGGGTACAAACCTGATCCTCTCAGTGACTGTCTACTATAATTCAGGTAAAAGCAGCCGAGGCATCCTGGTCAAAGATGATACTTTGGTCTCTAAGTGACATATGCACCCGATCTTCCGTTGGGCAAGGCCTGTCGTCCGAACATTTTAAAAAGATAGAAAACGCCACACTTATCATAGAAAGCCACACTGAAATGTACAACAAGAATAGAGAAGCGTGTATGGATGGGATCATCCACTTGTATTGACGTCCAGAGACAGATGAAACGAACTTGAAGCTGTAACTGTTGTCTCCTGTCGGTCTGCACTCAGCTCAGTTCAAGCGTTTTCTTTCATTGGCCGTTAGCCAAGACCTTTTGTTTTTGGACGGGTCTTACTAAGACTAATTTGTCTGGCATCCCTCAGAATTCCTCTCTTCTTCTCTTCCCAGGTTTTCATTATTAATTTTTTTTTAATAAAATCTTAAAGTGCCACACCTACCCGACGGAAGGTGAGAATAAAATGTGACAGCAAAACGTTATCAACTGTATATATGCAAATTTTCACACACACTTGTCCACACATCTGGTTCAAGGGGAAGTCGGAAAAACAATTTTTAATGAGCATGACCTAAGTGGTGGTGTTTTTTTTTGTTTTTGTTTGTTTTTCTTTTTCTTTACCATAAATCAACTATGAAAGTATTTGAGCAAGGTGGATTTTCATTAATGTCAATAATTTCATCTTAATTCATACATTTCCACTTAAGTCTACCGACAGCAGGAAAGACAGAAACGTTCTTGTTTCACTCAAAATCTAAATACACGGTCACTTTCGTTAAGTTTGCTTGGTCAGTCCTCTATGAAAGAAATAATAGCAGGGTCGCGTGAAGAGTGCTAGATACACTTCTCATCTCTTGTATTCTTATTAAATCTAGACGTTAAAAAACGGATGTCAAGACATCGTTTGAGATGTCCGGTTTTTAAGTTCTTTGTTGTAACATTATATTCATTTCATCATCAGATAAAAAAAAGTATCGCATTTTTCGTGCATGCTCAATGTTTCTGGCACTCTATTTGAAAGCGCCTGATGAAGGCACTGACAGAGAAGTGTTAATATCACCAAAAATCACTGTACTTGAAGTTCACCCACTAACTTAAATTTGCTACCTATTTCCCAGCAGATGAACAGGCTGAGTCAGTGTGTGTGTGTTTTTTTAAACGCATCTTTTCCCGTATTTCTGAAGTACGTAAGTTTTATCGGTTGATGAAGGGAAAAGAGATAAGGAACGATTTATATTTTCGAGAGTAAAAGGGAAATTGGGAGGGGGAGCAGAAGGGTTTAAAAAAGAAATGTCCTGATAAAGACGGGGGCGGCGAAGCAGAATAATTTCCATTAGCTTTCAGGAGAAAAACACCGGCCTGGTGCCTCTGCCAAGCGTGAGTAAGTGCAGAGGAATTACATATAAACCGGGACCCTTACTCTGTTTTGCTGTTTTCCTACTTCCTGAAACTATTGCCAACAGACGTGCTTTTCTGCATGCCTGCATTCCTCGCCAGTTTGTGCACCACTTTTACGGATTAGGCAACCCCAAATAAAACGTGTGGGGATGTGAACACGCACACACATACAAGAGAGAGAGAGAGAGAGAGAGAGAGAGAGAAAATACTGCAATGTTCGCGAGGAATTCGAAGCAGCTCTCAAACAAACTTGAAGTTGTTCGCTAGGGTTCTCGGGTTGGGGGTGGGGTGGGGGTGGGGGGGGGGGGGGGAAACAACTCGGTAGAATTTCTTTAAATTTCCTTCATTAACTGTACGAGTATAATGTAGTCTAAGTACGAAGAGAAGGTCATTTGGGAAACGAACTTGCCGATTTGTGTCAATTATACGTCTGTCGACATGCAGCCGTTTAGCTGGCCGTACAGGAAGTACCGAAAGGAGCCATTATTAAAACTGGGTGAGGTTCACACCTCACAGATCACTACTATCAGTGTAGTTAACCCTATCGCACAAGTCGCTATATAAATAAACTGACGCCGAAGGTGTGGTGATACGTTACGGTTCGGTTGTGAATCTTTCAAGGTCGGTTTCTTGCTAATGAGGAGCGTGAGGAACGTTACCTTCATCTTTCTTTGTTTTCTTATGTGCTTACCAGCGGATCACACAAATAGAATCACGACGCGTATTTGTTTCAAGAGGACTAGATAAGACAGGCACCAATATGGCCTTTATTAAATACATACGAAAGACAACAGAAGAAAATAAATGCACGAAAGAAAGAAAGAAAAGAAAGAAAGAAAGAAAGAAAGAAATCCAGGAAAACAGTACTAAAAAAAACTGTAGTTATGTGCGTACATTATTTACTTTCTGTCTTTGCACTTTTTCCTTTCCGTATTCTTATTGTTTTTCTTCTTCCACCCCATCTGTCTGTCTGTCTGTCTGTGTCTCTCTCTGTCTCTGTCTCTGTCTCTTCTCTCTCTTCCTCTCTCTCTCTCTCTCTCTCTCTCTCTTTCTCTCTCTCTGATTCGTTTGTTCATTCACTTGCCGATCGATTTATTGCAATGATTGAATATATTATGTGGTGGTGGTGGTGGTGGTGGTGGTGGTGGTGGTAGTGGTGGTAGTGGTGGTGTGTGCGTGCGTGCGAGCATGCGCGCGCGCGGCGTGCGTGCGTGTGTGTGTGTGCGTGCGTGCGTGCGTGCGTGTGCGTGCGTGTGTGTGTGTGCGTGGTGTGTGTGTGTGTGGTGTGTGTGGTGCGTGCGTGCGTGTGTGTGCGCGTGCGTGCGTGTGTGTGTGCGTGCGTGCGTGAGAGCGCGTGCTTCATTGTGCGTACGAAGGGAAATATTGACCTTTCCTCCGTATTTTTTTCACTGAACGCTTTTCTTTTCATTTTGCAGTATGTAAATCATTATTCCGACTATTTCCAATGTTTAAAGCAGTGGAATTAAAAAAATTCCTAAGCCAGGTCGAGAACAGTGTAGCGCCCTGTAATAACCATTTTATTGAACTAGGGCAAGTCACTTTGTTAGGATTGTGCCAGTCATTTTGGAACTCTTTGTTGGGATTGTGCCAGTCATGTTCACATTTTTTGTTAGAATTGTGTCAGTCATTCTGGCACTCTTTGTTAGAATTGTGCCAGTCATGTTCACACTCTTTGTTAGAATTGTGCCAGTCATGTTCACACTCTTTGTTAGAATTGTGCCAGTCATGTTCACACTCTTTGTTAAGATTGTGCCAGTCATGTTCACACTCTTTGTAAGAATTGAGCCAGTCATGTTCACACTCTTTGTTTGAATTGTGCCAGCCATGTTCTTTGTTAGGATTGTGCCTGTCATATTCACACTCTTTGTCAGGATTGTGCCAGTCATATTCACACTATTTGTTAGAATTGTGCGAGTCATGTTCACACTCTGTGTTAGAATTGTGCCAGTCATGTTCACACTCTTTGTTAGAATGTTGCCAGTCATGTTCACACTCTTTGTTAGAATTGTGCCAGTCATGTTCACTTTCTGTGTTAAAATTGTGCCAGTCATGTTCACACTCTTTGTAAGAATTGTGCCAGTCATGTTCACACTCTTTGTTAGAATTGTGCCAGTCATGTTCACACTCTTTGTTAGAATTGTGCCAGTCATATTCACTTTATTTGTTAAGATTGTGCCAGTCATGTTCACACTCTTTGTTAGAATTGTGCGAGTCATGTTCACACTCTGTTAAAATTGTGCCTGTCATATTCACAGTCTTTGTCAGGATTGTGTCAGTCATATTCACACTCTTTGTCAGGATTGTGCCAGTTATATTCACACCCTTTGCTAGGATCGTGCCAGTTATGTTCACACTTTTTGTTAGGATTGTGCCAGTCATATTCACACTATTTGTCAGGATTGTAGCAGTCATTTTTACACTCTTTTTTAGAATTGTGCCAGTCATGTTCATCCTCTTTGTTAGAATTGTGCCAGTCATGTCCACACTCTTTGTCAGGATTGTGCCAGTCATATTCACACTCTTTGTCAGGATTGTGCCAGTCATATTCACACTCTTTGTTAGGATAGGATTGTGCCAGTCATATTCACACCTTTGTCAGGATTGTGCCAGTTATATTCACACTCTTTGTTAGGATTGTGCCAGTTATATTTACACTCTTTGTCAGGATTGTGCCAGTTATATTCACACTCTTTGTTAGGACTGTGCCAGTTATATTCACACTCCATGTTAGGATTGTGCCAGTCATATTCACACTCTTCGGTAGAATTGTGCCAGTCATATTCACCCTCTTTGTTACGATTGTGCCAGTCATGTTCACACTCTTTGGAGTGAGAGACGTCCCAGTAAGGTGACACATTTTTCAATGAATAATGAATATTTCATGATACTGCGGATGATAATCATGGCGCTATGGAGTTCCATCTAGTATTGAGACTGCGTGGCAGTGTTGTACCCTATGCTCCTTATCGTAATGTATCCTAGTGTCAGCCAGGCCCTAGAGCTACCTGTAGTGCTGGTCGGAAATTTTGAACGAAGCTCGTAATGACGCAAACGTAAAGTGGTTGAGACTCGACCGTGTGGTTTCAGTCTTCCCAATGAGCCCACAGCACAGTCAAGTCTAGATGGGAGTCAGTCAAGGCAAAACAACCCTACAGGGGGACTGATGGGGGTTCGAACCTACGACCTTCCAGTCAGTAGTGTGTTGCGTAAACACTTTGTCATGGTCACTGGGCTGAAGTCACTAATTTAATGGTAGTCATTACCGGTATCAGATGTGGGAAGTTCACCTCAAATGCGTTGATACTGAAGCACTGTACTTCTGTCTTACTCGTTGAAAATAGACGCTTGTCAGTCATCACTTGCGTGAAGCGGAAGATGAAATCAGGTATCTAACCACTCAACCTGGCAACGTGGTTAGTGCAACGGACTGCTGACTAACATGTCATGCTTTCAAATCCCCATCTGCCTTTAAAATCATTGTGGGATTTTTTTTTCCTAAAAGGCTACTATCTAGAATTTAGGGTGATATAGACCCAGAAAACTGAGATCTGTCCGGTCAAATCACATCCATTATTCGGATGCTTCATTTGGGGTCTTGCTCAAATTTTCTGATAGATACCTCAAGGTTCTGTATCTATAGGGCCTGGTTGACTCCAGGATATATACTATGACAGTAAGCGTTGAGTACAGCCCTGTCATGCAGAGGTCAGTCTCATGTGGAACTCTATAGCATCACCACTATCATCACTTTTATGTGAGTTTGAATTTGGATGTAAACAATATAAGTAAACGTATCTTAGCATTCCAGCACATAGAAAGATTACAACTGACTGACCTGTATAAGGTTGGATTAGACCAGATAGGTAAACGTACCTTAGCATTTCAGCACCTAGAATGATTACAACACACTTACCTGTATAAGGTTGGATGTAGACTAGATAGGTAAACGTATCTTAGCATTTTAGCACCTAGAAAGTGCGGGCCCCAGTAGCTCAGTTGGTTTGAGCGTCAGATTCACATACTAATCGTTGTGGGTTCGAATCACGGGGTGCGCTACATTAAAACTGGCCTTCTCACTATCCCATCTTAATGTCATTGTTGTTTTGGTGATGTCAGTATAAGATTAGATACGTCCCCCTTCCCCCACTTCCCTGGGATGGTTATCCCCGTCGGCCATATCACGTGAGGTGGGTGTGACGTAAAAACTGAACCAAATCAATCAATCAAGCCTAGAAAGATTACAACTCACTAACCTGTATAAGGTTGGACGTTGACTTGATAGGGTGGCTCACCCTGAACTTGATCTCTAACTCGTTGTCATGGGGGATCTCAAACTCCGCCTTCTTGTGTGACACACACTCCATCTTGAACTCCTTGAATTTGGCCTGCTCGCCCAGGTACCCCTCGGGGAGATCGGTGGGCCGTCCTTCCGACATGATGTGACGCTGAGAGTAGAGAGTTCAAATTCCCAGGGATGCGTTGTGTAGGCAAAGACTAGTCCCTTTGGTATGGGCACAGCACTGGAAGGAGGGTGAGGTATGGTTCAGGGAAGATGAAAGGAAGAAGGAAAATATATCAGAGAGGAATAGAAACACACCTCACCAATCTTTCTCTCTCCGCTGCCGGGGTAGCTATGAAGTTAAAGGCCAATAAGTGTGCAAAGTTTATATGCACAGCGCGTGGAGTCGGGAACGATGAGCGCGTGCAAGAAAAGAACCAATGAGAGAGAGGAACATCGTGAAGATTTGGCCGCGTGCCTTTCTAGAAGTGATTGTTATCAGAAAGTTGTCTGTCTCACCCTCAGTTTTCAAGTAAAACCTGGAAGGAGAACGGGGAGGGTGTGAAGAAGACGACTACTCTGAGTAAACATCAGCAACATTACTGTTTCCAGGCAGTGGAAAGAAGTAGATCTTCTGTTTGGAGAAACTGTCTAGAAACAACAGGCATAATAGTTAAGTGAGATTTATGAGCATTCTTTTCTCGTATTGATTTTCTTACTGTTTTTAAGTGATTTTACACGTTTACGTAGTCGTTATTGGTCATCCATATTGAGTGGGATTGATTTTCTTAATGTTTTTAAGTGATTTTACACGTTTGCGTAGTCGTTATTGGTCATCCATATTGAGAGGCTGTATTTGGTTTAACTTATGTGTTAGTAAGTTTTGGCTGACTTGCAGAATAGAAAAGACACCAAAATAACTAAACATTTACCCGATAAGCTCGTGTGCAGGTGCAGATGACTACATTCTCAATTTCAGATTTTGAGTAACCAGCTGCAGTGAAGATAGACCATCCTCTTTGTAATTCATGCTAAGATAGTTTTGTTGACTGCAGCTATAGCCAGTAGTGTACCATGTTGTGTTAAAGCCCATTAGATAATGATCATTTCAAAAGACTCAGCGTTCAGATGATAGAAACATTTGTCTGAAAAAGAAAAGGAAACGAACACCTAATAACATAGCATCTTGTGTGTTTAGAGACGTGTTTACTTGCTAGAAATGAGATGCCAAATAAAACAGAAACAACTGAGTACACATGAAGACAAAAGCATCTGATCCCAATGTCACACCACATTCAGCAAGGCAGCTTAACCCTGAAGCAGAGAAAACACACCTAAGATTAGAAACACAAATTCCAAAACAGCTTCCGTGTGGAATGGGGGAGCCAGTATTGGCGGTTAGTCTATAATAGTGGTAAGGGCTAAATATCTAGAAGGACGGTTTGATAGGAGCGAAAGTTGGGAGTGAAAGTGGGGGAATGCACGGCAGGAATGGCGAAGAGTGGGGATGGATGTAATAGCTGACAGGTATAGGGGTAGGGGCGTCGAGGCAGGGTGGAGTTGTAGAGCCAAGAGGAAAGTGCAGGTATGTGTAGCCTATGTGTTCAGGCACACTGCCTGGTGTGCAACAGCCAGGTACTTGGAACTGAAAAACATAGATGTGTATCTGAAGAGAGGATGCATGGTGCTCAGTAAAACATTTCTTAGCTGAATCTTTGTAACTTCTTGTGTGAGAGCATTTCATTTATTTATTTATTTATTTGTTTATTTGTTTGTTTGTTTGTTAGTTTAACTATTTTTACGTA
>CM060309.1:35566424-35568924 GCA_030674185.1 Monoplex corrugatus
TGTATAAATTCTTTTACAAAAACAAAGATTAGTTGATTGTAGATTGCAAAATTGGGATTAACATATCACTACTAGTGATGTTTTTGCACAATATAGAAAGTTTGAACAACCACATGAGGTAAACGCATAATTGTTGTTGGACTTTAACAGATTTATTGGATATGTGTTCACAAGATTTAGGCTTGGTATGTCCGATTTATGAGTGCATAGATTAAGACATAAAAGGCGTGATAAAGAGGCAACGAAATGCCCATTATGTAAAAGTGTTACTGAAAACGAAAATCCCTTTACTCTGTTGTCCAGCCCTTGAGGATCTGAGACGCATGCTGAATCAGCCAAAGTATGACAATAAACCAAATGATTTCAGGTTAATAATGCTCATGACTTCAAAAAATGAGCATACAATTAGAAATTTGGCAACGTAGTCTATAACGCTTTTAAGAGAAGAGTTTGCCTCATTATAAAGTTACATTCTTATGATGTATGGCTGTCAAACCTATTTGTATGTTCCTGTTGTATTATTGAAGTTTGACCGTGGGTCCTATATTGTAATTGTTTCAAAACATTTAAAGTATGCGTTATCCAAGAACGACTATGTATTAATATTCTGTGTTAGTATAATGTTTATTACGTGTTCACACCCCTTCAAATGGGGCTTTGGCCTTACTGAATAAATTTCTGATTCTGATTCTGATTCTCTCTCTCTCTCTCTCCTTCCCCTCTCTCTCTCTCTCACGCACGCACGAATGCACGCACATACAACACACACACACACACACACACACACACACTCACTCACTCACACAGTCACACACACACACACACACACACACACACACACACACACACCACACACACAACAACACACACACACACACCACACACACACACAATGCACATCACACACACCCCTTATTACACACACACACACACACACACACACACACCACACACACACACACACACACACACACACACACACACACCACACACACACACACACACACACACACACACACACACACACACACACACACACACACACACACACACACACACACACACACACACACACATCAACCACGACGCGCGAGCGTTAAACAGCGCTAAACTCAACCCATCTACACGAAAAAATTCCTCAGGTATTAAATACTGAAGTGGAATCAGCTTGTGATTTTGTAATAGTTTTGTTGACTGCAGCTTTTGCCGATTTTAGATTTTTGAATCAGGGGAGTGACGTGGTACAGACCTCAATTTTTCTCAGAGTCACTATCATAAAGGTAGTGTTGATCTCGTCTTACTCGTTGTTTTACCTTCCCAAATTTCGAAGAAAACCAGGTATACAGTCAGGTAGATTGAAAGACGAGCACACAGAAAGATAGCACGTGTTTAAACTCGTGCAGCCAGGTTGGAAGGCAAGTGTTCTATCTCTGCGTCAGCTAGGACTATTTATTACGTCACACAAAATCCACTAGATGCACTGATTATTTTAAAAGCCGCCGCATTAGCTTGCCAGCATCGTTTGTCTAGCAAAGTAAAGCAAACGAATACCTGATAAAAGAGCGTCTGGTTGTGTTAAGAGGCGCATTCCGTTGCCAAAATAATGTGCAACAAAACAAACAAAGAAACAAAACAAAGCAAAACAAACAAGCAAACAACAACAACAACAACAACAACAACAAAAAACCCAAAACAAAAAAGACAAAAAAATCTGATCCTAACGTCACACACATTCAGTAAGGCAGCTCGACCTCTACGCCGAGAAAACTCATCTAAAATTAGAACCACAACACCCCAAAACAGCTTCAGCGTGGAAGGAGGGATTGGGGCGGCAGGGGAGTAGGGGCTAGACAGGGGGGCTTGGTTTGTATGGAAGCTGGGGCTGAGAGTGGGGTATGGATGGTGGCATGGGTGAAGAACGAGAATGGCCATGGCAGCTGATGGGTGCAGTGGTACAAGTGGGGAGGAAGCGTGGGGATTTCAGAGCCAAACAGTTTAGATGGTGGGCCATTGGGGAGGAAGCGTGGGGATTTCAGAGCCAAAAGTTTAGGTGGTGGGCCAAAGGAAAAATGCAGGTATGTGTATATCCAGGTATGGAGCCTCGCGTGTGTGTGCAGCCAACAACCTGGCAATAACGTTGGAACGCACTTGGATGTTAAAATAAAATGCTGAGAGAAAAAAAAGCCTTCTTTGCTGACACTATGAAAACATTTATCTGTTATTTATTTATTCGTTTATTTACTTGCTTATTTATTTATTCATGAATTTATTCATCTATTTATCTGTTTATTTGTGTTTTTGTTCATCTGCACTTTGTTTATTTACATTTGTTCTGTTTTACTTTTTCATCTCTTACATATCTTTAATTGAGAAAGAAAACTTATATTGTATTTTTTTTAAAAAGATATGTTATAAAGCTAAGCAAAACTATTCATTATAGTGAGAGGTGCTAATAGGATAGAGTTATGTCTCATTTGATGTGATAAAAAGATCTTAGAGA
>CM060309.1:35573924-35578924 GCA_030674185.1 Monoplex corrugatus
AAAAAAACAACTCTCCCTGCTTCCCTCTTATTTCCTTTAGTGATGCCATGGTAGTTTTCTCACTCTACACCTCCTTTCTCCCAGTATGTATTTTATCTTGCAGGATTGTTGTGGCAAGTTCTGCTAGTGTGGGTCAAAAGTTTTAAAAACGATAACTATCTGATTGGCAGATTGATTGATCGATATCTTATATGTAATAGATCATTACTAGAACGATGAACAGCGGTCCTTAACATACTCGGGTATGTCCACAACTCGGTGTGTATAGGTAAGTGAGTAAGAGAGAGAGAGAGAGAGAGAGAGAGAGAGAGAGAGAGAGAGAGAGAGAGAGAGAGAGTGAGTGAGTGTGTGTGTGTGTGTGTGTGTGTGTGTGTGTGTGTGTGTGTGTGTGTGTGTGTGTGTGTGTGTGTGTGTGTGGTGTGTACGGTAGTGCTGTATGCACTGTAAACAGAATGGATGTGTGTGGTGATGGAACAATTATACAGTCATGGAACAATTATACAGTCATGCATAGTGGTTTACGTGGATGTGTGTGTGTGTGTGTGTGTGTGTGTGTGTGTGTGTGCGTGCGTGCGTGCGTGCGTGTGTGCGTGTGTGTGTGTGTGTGTGTGTGTGTGTGTGTGTGTGTGTGTGTGTGCGTGTGGTGCATATGTATACGGCATGTAAAAGTAAATGTTTACAGGCACGTGTGTAATATAATATAAATGTAGGTATACATATAAATATATGATTATAAAGCCTTGTAGGAAAAGCCCATTGTATAAATTTGTTCATATCTAGACCATTTCAAACATTAAAGTGTTTGGTGTCTTATTGTATTAAGCTCACTTGTGAATAAAACCACGTTAACATGTATACCAGCGGTCGTCAATGCCTTCTTTGTAGTGCTTCTCCATCGCAGTTTTACCTTTCATGTCCAGAAAGTGGTACGTACTCATTTACAGCTAAGAAAACTGGGCAAGTGTGTTGAGGGTTGGGTACGAATCTGCTCACACATCCGTTCAGCATCCATTCACCTGTATGTGTTCGATAAAGTCTTACGTACTTTCTCTTAGGATTGACAATTGGGTACATGTATTAAGTGCATTTTTTGCGCTAGGGAGAAGAAATATGCGGAAACATTTTTAGGTAATTTTGGCTCGTTTTTATGCATGTTTTGGTGTCCTTAGTCATGTTTAGATTTGTATTCAGGTATGTTTTTTAAACCCCCATGTGCTATAAATTGGACTGAATGGTCAATGCCAGGTGCATCTCCTTAGATTATGTGCGCGAATGCATTGATATGTGTACTTGATTTTCTTTGTCCTTTTTTCTCTGCTTAAGTATTGTGTATGTTTTGAACTAGTTATAGCCCTGATATGGCTCATGCAGTTGGCTGGGCTATAAACAACAATAACAATCCGTTCAGCAACACGCTCGATTGCACTTAACATAGCCCTGATATGGCTCTAGTAGTCGGCTGGGCTAAACGCAATATGAACTGAGCTCAACATGGTTTTTGTTTTCTTTTTGGGAGCAAGTGTCCGCTGTATGCCGTCTTTCTGCTGATATAAAGGCATTAAACCATTCAAGCAAGCTTCATGTGATCCCTAAACGCTGACTATTGCTTCTGATATCTGAAATATTCCTCTTCTCACAGTGTTGGTTTATCTAATCACTAGCAGGGCGTGTGATAAAGTTCCAGGCCAGTCATCGTTGTAGGGTCGGTGTACTTTCTATCACTGTACACCGGTTGTCAGCTTTGCACATGGCGCACGTGATGTATGGCACTGACCTCTTGGGGTTATCCCTAGATGTGACCTGCTCTGACCTTGACCTGTCTGCAATATCTAGCATGGGTCGTGTTATAAGATGGAAGACTCCTCTCTTATTCTCCATCTCTGACCCCCTCTCTCATTTTCCATCTCCAATTTTGTTCTCTAATCATATGTAGCAAATGAATCAGATAGTCAATCAATCAGTCCATCAATCAGTCCAACCATTCGTCCTCCATCCATCCATCCATCCATCCATCCACCCACCCATCCATCCATCACTCTCACTCACTCACTCACTCACTCACTCACTCACTCACTCACTCACTCACTCCACTCACTCAATCACCCACTCACTCACCCACCCATCCACTCACTCACTCACTCACTTGTTCGCTTGGTCACTCAATCGACCGACCAACCGACCAACCGACCAACCAATCAACCAATCAATCCAGTTATTGTGGTCTGTCATTGTTGCAGCATTCCGTAGAAATTGTTGCAGCATTCCGTAGAATCGGTTTTTGAGAAAGTCCAAGGACACATAATAATTTTTGAAAGCTTCCTACCACCAACGATGTGTTACTAAAAGAACAGAGAGGGTGTATTTTTTACCACATTCTGTATAGGAACCATCCGATCTTTGCCATGTAACTTTGCTTTTTTAAACACTTTGTCACTGCCGATTTTCTTTATTTGTTTTTTTGAATTTTTAAATACCTTGTCACGACCGATTTTCTCTGTAAAATTCTCTCGTCTCTTTCCAGGGAGATGGTGCATCAACACAGTGTAGCATCACTTTTTCTTTCTTTCTGCCCGAATGCATTTTAATAGTTGCACACAAAAGTGAAAAAAAAGATTTAGTGCACACACACGCACACACACACACGTACACACACACACACACACACTCACACACGCGCGCACACACATACACTCACTCACACACACACAGACACACACACACACACACACACACACACACACACACACAACACACACACACACACACACACACACACACACACACACGTTTCGTTGCGCATTGAGCTGGAGATAATACATTTTTCTCTTTAGAGGAAAGAGGTCACTCATACAATAGTGAACTTGGATTTTCTGTGAAATGTGGAAGAAATGGTCCGATTGTTGCGTGCGTTCAGAGCACGGCACCACGATGTATCAACTCACCTGAAAGACAAGCACACAGATCATCATTCAAAGATTAACAGATGGAGGGGTGGTGGTGGAGAGATTGGTGGCAGAATCTATATTTGTTCTGGGCATTGAGCACGGGACTTCTCATGTGGAGGGTGATAAAAGTCACCTTTCCATTTTGCTCCAAAAGATATTTTCCCTCTTTGATGTAGGCCTATGCTTCTGTTAGCATCCAAGAGTCTGCCTTACTAGGCGACTAACATTCCAGTAAACATTCCTTCCTAGTTTTTTTCCCTTCATTATAACAGTGTTTCCTTTAAGGCCTTAATTGTTCCTCTTCAGTGGTATTACTTACTATGCGACTGACATTCCAGTATACATTCCTTCCTAGTTTTTTCCCTTCATTATAACAGTGTTCCCTTTAAATGTTCCTCTTCAGTAGTATTACTTACTAGGCGACTGACATTCCTGTAAACATTCCTTCTAAGTTTTTTCACTTCATTATAACAGTGTTCCCTTTAATTGTTCCTCCTCAGCGGTATTACCTTTTTAAGTCACTCCGTTCATTTGGGTTTCTCAGCGCTCCACAATGCCCGACTTCATTGCCAAGTGCCATGAGGTAGGGAACCTATCTGTGTCAGTTCTTTGAAAGAGGGAGATTTTCCAGTGCTGGCGGGTTATTTCAGCACCGTTCAGTAGTGTCTGTTTTGATTTACCATAGTTTGTACCATCCACTATGCCCCCTATTGACGACGGTAATTGCTTCGTCATGAAGCCTGAATGGCGTGAGTGAAACCCACCCTCTCTCCCTGCCCCCTGTCCAGTCTTTCCCCTGGTGGGAAAACTGCCATTACGTCCCTTTGCAACCACTTTGTTACGCTGAAATTAACCCTTTGACTGCATGAATAATATTTAGATCACTTGAAATTTTTTCCTGGTGGCTCTGTTTCAGATTATTAATAGTGAAGCAGGCGCTGGCTTTGTAACTCAATTTAAAGTAGAAATGCTTACTCTTTCGAAAAGCGACATTCAATCTTCACTTCCGACTTAGTTACCATCCTAATGGCACTGAAATGTATATTAGATCTACTCACAGCTTTGTGTAGTATCTTATTAAATATTACGAACATGAAGAAAGCAGTGCTTTAATATTCGAGATAAGAAAAAATTCATTGTTTGATGACAAGATCATACACTAGTTAAATTTTGTTGGATTCCATCACACTGTGGTATCATAATCATTATAATGGTTGGGTTGACAGAACAGCTAACGGTGCAGCAATGAATAGGGCTGGCAATACAAAACTTGATTTACAACTCTCTGAACATGAAATGAATGCTATATTAGAAAACAACGAATAATCATAGTGTAAACCACGCTCTTTCATCGTAAACTATCAAGGTTTCACAAGATGGAATTAACTTTAGCTTATAGATTATCTTTCAACTCATTTCGAATTAAATTCAGTAAACCCTAAAATGTACCTGTAGTGACTATATAACAGCTAATCATTTTTTGTACGCACGCACGCGCGTACGATACACACACACACACACACACACACACACACACACACACCACACACACACACACACACACACACACACACACACACACACACACACACACACACAAAAACAAACAAACACACACACACACACACTCTCTCTCTATCTTTCTCTCTCTATCTCTCTCTGTCACATGCAAGGATGTAGGTGACTGGTAGTGTCTTGAAGTTTATGCAAGTTCGTGAAGATCTAGCAGCTGATCATTCTTCTCAGAGACAGAATACACCAGTCCAGGTTAAACGAAATTAATCCTTTATTTGAAGAATGTAGAAAACGTAACAGGAACTGGGTAAAACTTCACACATTCGATGCACCACTCCTAGTTTGCAGAATTCTTCTTCTTCAGCCCTCAAATCTACACACACAGCAACTCCACGAATCTACAGCGACTTCTCTATCTCTGAAAGCAGGCTTATCGCTCTCTCTCAGCTCAAAGTCACGCTTTGTTTGTAACCCCATGGAAAGTTCCCGAATATTCTCGGCTTTTCCCTAAATTTTTAGCCAAACATACCCGCATTCGAA
>CM060309.1:35586424-35596424 GCA_030674185.1 Monoplex corrugatus
CCCAAAATGCTCGTTAAGACTGATTTCGTGGTGGGAGGTCACAAATGCTTTAGAAGACATAAATCATCAAATTGTCAAACTGTCTCTCTCTTGTCATGTGTGTGTGTGTGTGTGTGTGTGTGTGTGTGTGTGTGTGTGGTGTGTGTGTGTGTGTGTGTGTGTGTGTGTTTTTGTGTGTGTGTTGTGTGTGTATGTGTGTATGTGTATTGTGTTGTGTGTGTGTGTGTGTTTGTCTTTGTGTTGTGCGTTGTGGTGTGGTGTGGTGTGGTGTGGTGTGGTGTTGTGCTGTGCTGTGCTGTGTGTGTGTGTGTGTGTGTGTGGTGTGTGTGTGTGTGTGTGTGTGTGTGTGTGTGTGTGTGTGTGTGTGTGTGTATGTGTGTGTGACCTGGCGGAGAACGTCGAGATTTTCATGCTATAAACTTCCATGATTGTGAGACTTTATCAACCCTGTCTTACTTACTTTGGTTGATCTGGCTTTTGTTTTAAACAAGAAATCGTGGAGGGCATATTGACACAAACCAATCTTTCAAATTCAAACACATGATTTTCTAAGGCTCAGCTCAGACATTTTAGTTTCAGAACCAACCCACATCACAGCTCTAAAACAACCAGATCACAGGAGATTACCTTGGCAGTCAGACTGTTTAGATAGGGATCATACGCTTTGCGACTGTCAGTGACTTGTTATGGTGGTACCGACCGTACTGTCCACACCTCATTTTCCTTTA
The DNA here is from genome assembly GCA_030674185.1 of Monoplex corrugatus. Taxonomy (NCBI): domain Eukaryota; kingdom Metazoa; phylum Mollusca; class Gastropoda; order Littorinimorpha; family Ranellidae; genus Monoplex; species Monoplex corrugatus. The sequence goes on from CM060309.1 coordinate 35,587,153, forward strand.
TAGGTAAAGGTGTGTTTAACTTTTCTCCAGGTAAGTGGCTTATCGCTCGTGGAAGTTAGCCTTTCTGTTGGTAAGTCATTGTGGATGGGATGGACCGAAGGTGATCATGGTACATTTTCATGCAGTGACTCTGAAAAGGTAGACTGGAACTGCAGTCAGCATGCAAGCATTTCCCTGTCGCTTGCATCCTTTGAGAAAATACATCAGCCCTTTGACTCCCGTGCCCTTTCCACCATCTGCAAAAACTTAACCCTTTGACTCCCTTATGCTATCCACCAGCTTCCCGCGGGAAGCTGGTGGATAGGGTGAAGGAATCAAAAGGTAGAGTTTTTGCTTCGCTGGCATGATTGACAATGCGGGATGCTGGTGGACAGTGGTGCAGGAGTCAAAGGTTTAAATGTTTCAACACTTACAGACACAGACGCAGACACACACATGCACGCACGCGCGCGCACACACACACACACACGCGCGCGTGCACACATGTACTATATGTATATGTAGTCCTTCATCAGCACCCACCCCACACTTACACAATCAGAATTTTTAATTCTCTTCAGGAAAATGTCATCACGATACTCAGAAAAGTACCAGCCAATAAGCATAAAAAAGGAAGTTTGAACATACCAGATATACAAATGTAGATTGAATCACGAAAGCCTATAAGCACAAAAGAAGACATAAATGCAAAAACATAGCTAGTGAGCTGTAACTCTTTTAACAGAATAAACAAATACGGCCCCGCAAAGCCAATGAAAATTTGTACTAGAAACTTACCTTTGAAGCATATTACTGTTTTCTGCAGTCATAGAGAATCAGTAACGCCAATTGATGCAGTTTCGGAACCAGTCTTATATAATAATTGAAAAAAATGACAATTGGGAATAATGTTATGAAATATAATCGATGAGTTCAAAAAGGAATCCATTGTCTTGGACATTTTTTGACTAATAATGAACCATTTTTGAAATATTGTTAACTCAACAGAAATTACGAGATGAATGTAAGCAGTCTATATGTATTTAGGATTACGCACAGAAAACAAAGCTGAACATATCAAATGCAAGTGCACATAGTATTCCTACAGCAACGAAAGCAATTTACTCTGTATCGGAAGGAGCACGTTTAAACCACGAAATATTAACAACCGATAGTACATTTCCAAAATCTTGTTCCTATTGGTCAGAAAAATATGGAACAGATGTTCCACGCAAAAATGTGTGTATAAGAATTCATAAAATACAAGAACATAAGTTGAAACGACTACAGATGCATATTATACATAGAATTATTGGATTTATTGTCATATTGAAAGAAATGGAACTCGTAAACAACTTTTGCTGTGACTTTTGTTCGGGAACGAAAGATAGTATTGGTCGTATATTTTGTAATCGTTTACGTAAGAACGATTCTTGGGAGGGATCGAAAAATTCTTGAAATCAGAATGTATCACCTGAGCAATTATTAGATTGACTGAAAACATAGTCACTGAGTGATTTGTTTGTCCATCTTGGAAAAAATGTACATTTATAAATGTAACTTTGGAAAGATTGTACCAAGCGTTACCTCATTTAAAAGATATTTTGCCCACAAAACATCACATAGAAGAATGCAGTGCAAAACTGACGTAGGACTTGCACACCTTTAAAACGATGTGGCTGCCATACTTACCATTAATAATGGCCAAATTTTGATACTGTTTACTCAGTTTATAGCTCATATATTGTCATTGTGCATAATGAAATATGATAGTGAATCTGACTTCTTAACAGTGTATCCTTGTGCTTAAACAGTTTTTTTTTGTTTTGTTTCTCATGTTACATGTTTTTTGTTAGTAATCATGTTTTGGGTGTGCAGATATTTGTATTTAAAGTATGTAGATATTTTCTGACGGTGTGATTGCATTTACGCTTGCTATTTTGTTTTGCATTTTTCTGTATTACTTCTTCAGACGAGTTTTAGAGAAAGTTTGAAAGAAAACAAAGATTATCACACTCGCACAGTTCTCTTTGCATTCCATTCACATCTGCAAACAACCATATGTAGATTTCTCAATCGTGCAAAACCCTGTGCAAGCCGAAATCTTGAAATCGATGCGAGACTGAATCAAGATTGTACACCAACCACTAAACTGACTCCATCAAAACAATATGCTCACTTGAGAAAGGCAGGTCCAAGCTTTCTTTTCTTTTTCTTTTTCGTTTTCATCCTAATCGTATGTTACAGGATCGAATTGAACTCAAAGCATCGGGTTTCGACTCCATGTTTTTATCGAAAGAGCCAGTCAATCCACCACAACAAGCGAGAAATGAGAAGTGTTGTTATCTGTGTTTGGACAGGCGAATCTCTTCTCACCATGGCAGGGGCTAGATTCTTTTATCCACAATATATTTACTTGGCTTTGCGGTGAATCATCGTTTATGACCTCTTCTGTACAGTTTTTTTTTCATTCTTTTTCAACCATCTCTGTCTGTCTGTCTGTATATCCGTCCGTCCGTCCGTCTGTCTGTCTGTCTGTTTTGTCTGACACACACACACACACACACACACACACACACACACACACACACACACACACACACACACACACACACACACACACACACACACACACACACACACACATTCTCTCTCTCTCTCTCTCTCTCGCTCTCTCTCTCTGGCGGATAAGATGAGAAAGTGAAAGGGTTAAGTTTTTGCTTTGCTTTTATTGATGACGAAGCAGGATGCTAGTGGATAGGCTGCGGGAGTCAAAGGGTTAAAACAAACATGGCGAAAGTGCAGCTGCCGGCTGACTTTTATGGCAACACTTTGCGTCACATAGGAAGCAAGCGGAAAATGGGAAAATACTTATGAAGAGGTGGAAATGCATTGACTACGGAAAGGCACGCACGACTGACATGCACAGCACGACCTTAAATGTTGTCTGTGAAGTGATGTAAGAGGTATAGACATGTTTCAGTATGCAGTAATTTTTTCTGTAGTTCACATACATTTTGCCATGTCACTAACACAACGAACCTGACATTGTGTAGTTCACAAATATTTTGCCAGATGGACGTCACATTGTATAGTTCACAAATATTTTGCCAGATGGACGTCACATTGTGTAGTTCACAAATATTTTGCCAGATGGACGTCACATTGTATAGTTCACAAATATTTTGCCAGATGGACGTCACATTGTATAGTTCACAAATATTTTGCCAGATGGACGTCACATTGTATAGTTCACAAATATTTTGCCAGATGGACGTCACATTGTATAGTTCACAAATATTTTGCCAGATGGACGTCACATTGTATAGTTCACAAATATTTTGCCAGATGGACGTCACATTGTATAGTTCACATGTACTTTGCCAGATGGACATCACATTGTATAGTTCACAGATACTTTGCCAGATGGACGTCACATTGTATAGTTCACAAATATTTTGCCAGATGGACGTCACATTGTATAGTTCACAGATACTTTGCCAGATGGACGTCACATTGTATAGTTCACATGTACTTTGCCAGATGGACGTCACATTGTGTAGTTCACAAATATTTTGCCAGATGGACGTCACATTGTATAGTTGACATATACTTTGCCAGATGGACGTCACATTGTATAGTTGACATATACTTTGCCAGATGGACGTCACATTTATAGATCACATGTACTTTGCCAGATGGACGTCACATTGTATAGTTCACATGTACTTTGCCAGATGGACGTCACATTTATAGATCACATGTACTTTGCCAGATGGACGTCACATTGTATAGTTGACATATACTTTGCCAGATGGACGTCACATTGTATAGTTTACATATACTTTGCCAAAGGGACGTCACATTGTTTAGTTCACATATACTTTGCCAGATGGACGTCACATTGTATAGTTTACATTACTTTGCCAGATGGACGTCACATTGTATAGTTCACATATACTTTGCCAGATGGACGTCACATTGTATAGTTTACATGTACTTTGCCAGATGGACGTCACATTGTATAGTTCACATATACTTTGCCAGATGGACGTCACATTGTATAGTTCACATGTACTTTGCCAGATGGACGTCACATTGTATAGTTCACATATACTTTGCCAAAGGGACGTCACATTGTTTAGTTCACATATACTTTGCCAGATGGACGTCACATTGTATAGTTCACATGTACTTTGCCAGATGGACGTCACATTGTATAGTTCACATGTACTTTGCCAGATGGACGTCACATTGTATAGTTGACTTATACTTTGCCAGGTGGATGTCACATTGTATAGTTGACATATACTTTGCCAGATGGACGTCACATTGTATAGTTGACATATACTTTGCCAGGTGGACGTCACATTGTATAGTTGACATATACTTTGCCAGATGGACGTCACATTGTATAGTTCACATGTACTTTGCCAGATGGATGTCACATTGTATAGTTCACATATACTTTGCCAGATGGACGTCACATTGTATAGTTCACATGTACTTTGCCAGATGGACGTCACATTGTATAGTTCACATGTACTTTGCCAGGCCACTAACACGATGGGCGTCACATTGTATAGTTGACATATACTTTGCCAGATGGACGTCACAATGTATAGTTCACATATACTTTGCCAGAAGGACGTCACATTGTATAGTTCACATACTTTGCCAGATGGACGTCACATTGTATAGTTGACATATACTTTGCCAGGTGGACGTCACATTGTATAGTTCACATGTACTTTGCCAAATGGACGTCACATTGTATAGTTGACATATACTTTGCCAGGTGGATGTCACATTGTATAGTTGACATATACTTTGCCAAATGGACGTCACATTGTATAGTTGACATATACTTTGCCACATGGACGTCACATAGTATAGTTCACATGTACTTTGCTAGATGGACGTCACATTGTATAGTTCACATGTACTTTGCCAGATGGACGTCACATTGTATAGTTGACATATACTTTGCCAGATGGACGTCACATTGTATAGTTCACATGTACTTTGCCAGATCACTAACACAATGGACCTGACATTGTATAGTTCACATATACTTTGCCAGATCACTAATATGATGGACCTCACATTGTATAGTTCACATATACTTTGCCAGATCACTAATATGATGGACCTCACATTGTATAGTTCACATATACTTTGCCAGATCACTAATATGATGGACCTCACATTGTATAGTTCACATATACTTTGCCAGATCACTAACATGATGGCCCTGACATTGTATAGTTCACATATACTTTGCCAGATCACAAACATGATCATTGTATAGTTCACGTATACTTTGCCACATCACAAACGTGATCATTGTATAGTTCACGTATATTTTGCCAGATCACTAACACGATGGACCTCCCATTGTATAGTTCACATACACTTTGCCAGATCACAAACATTATCATTGTGAACGAACCACATGAACTGAGATGTAGGTTCCCTTTCAGCTGGCGAAATGTTTAACGCACAGTCACTAAAAAAAACAACATGGGTGTTTGGAGTTTTTTTTATTCAGGAAACAAACAAACAAACAAACAAACAAACAAACAAACAAACAAACAAATGTATAAACAAACAAACAAACAAACAAATGTAAAAACAAACAAACAAACAAACAATATGCTATTCTGTTAAACATTTCATCTCACCGGTAATCGGTTATCTTTCAGTGACCTCTAATTAAACATCGAATACATGCGTACTGGTGAGATATGTATAGAGGTTAAATAACGAGTGAATAATAAGCAGTTAAGTCATGGAGTATGTATTTCTTTTCTTTTTCATAACTTAATCCTTTATTCAGTTGTCAGTGAAGCCCAGGTCTTCAGCATTGATGATGTTGACCGTAATGTGACATCTCATTGTCAGAAGTCTTTGTTTCAAGGTTTATTGAGACATTCATACGAATGAAAAACTCCATTTGACAATTTCCCGACGTCATGTAGCATTTTGTAAGGATCATCGCATTTAGGAAGATTTTCTTTGTGCTCACGTTTTTCTTTTTTCTTTATTTTTTTCATCGCATTTTCTACACCAACTTAATGACCACACAATCTGACACAGTTTTTACAGTGTGATGACGATGATGGCGAAGAGGATGATAAATCATGATGGTATGGAGTTCCATCTAGGATTAAGACTACGTGACAGGGCTGTATTCTACGCTTACAATCATAATATACCCTGGCATCAACAAGGCCTTATAGATACAGACACCTGCGGTTTTGGTCAGAAGATTTGAGCAACACCCTTAATGATGCATCCATAAAGTGGATGAGACTCGACTGTGTGGTCCTAATCTTCCCAGTGAGTCCATAGCACGTTCAACTCTGGGTAGAAGCTGGTTGGAGCTGAAAAATCTCACAATGATTTTGCGCTAACCACTACACCACGGCAATTGGTTGGCGTGTAACATTCCAGTAACAGATTTTCTCAGGAAAATGTTTTTTTATAGCAAGTCTGGAAAAGCACTGAACCAGGTAAGCAGCTAATGAACAAGATAGGTGAAAAAGATGTGTTATCATGTGTTTGGACAGTCCCTCATCGTGGCTGATATTTTACATATTTAGTGTCTTGGAAAAGCTATGAATCGTCATGTATGACCTCTGCTGCGGTGTCTGGTTTATTTTTCCAAGTGAGAAGTCTCTATCTCTGCGTCTGTCTATCTGTCTGTCTGTCTGTGTCTGTCTGGCTGGCTGTCTGTCTGTCTCTCTTTCTCTCCCCCCCCCCCCTATGTTCTCCCCATGTACTCTCTCACCCACCTACTTTCTCTCTGTTTTTCTTTCTTTCTCTCTCTCTCTCTCTCCCTCTCTTTCTCCCTAGGTCTCTGTCTATCTCACCCACCTATTTACATACGACACATGTAAACCACAAAACTGAAATGCATCTCATTCATGTATACCTTAAAATTCACGTAGACTACTGAATCTGTGGAATGTGTACATTGCAGCGAATACTGTAGAACTCTAACATCTCACTTGTGTGTATAGCACGGGTAGGGATCTAGAACAAGGCATCGTTTTGCTGACAACCAAACACAGATACATTTCACAACAGCCGCAAGCCTCACTTGGCTGTGGTAACGCTTTCCCATGTGACTATTTAATGGAAAATATGGACAGAAATACACAAAGTTGTATGCATATAGAAGTGACTGCCTCCTCAACAAATTCAAGAAACGATCCCACGAACAACACGACATATTGTAGGAAAAGAGAAAATAAAGTGTATCTATACCAGCCTTTCACTGCAACACTCCAGCATTGAACGAAGTCGGTTTAAACTTGTGTTCGTGCGCTTAATTATGTCCCAGTGTCTTGTGTTTGTGACGGCAGAACGTGAGAAAGAGGTAGAGGGAAAAAGGGAGAGAGAGAGAGAGAGAGAGAGAGGGAGAGAGAGACAGAGAGAGAGAGGGAGAGAGAGAGAGAGAGAGAGAGAGAGAGAGAGAGAGAGGGAGAGAGGGGTGGTGGTGGTGGTGGTGTGTGTGTATGTGTGCGTGCGCGCGTGCTCACGCGTGTGTGTGTGTGTGTGTGTGTGTGTGTGTGTGTGTGTGTGTGTGTGTGTGTGTGTGTGGTGTACGTTTATGAGCACGCGTGTGTGCATGCATGCGTGTGTGTCTGCCTACATTTGTATGTATTTATGCGTGCATGTATTTTGTGTGTGTCGGATGTGCATGTTTAGTATATGTTGTGAGAAAGGAGACAGAGACAAACCTCAACTAAAGAGACTGCCTGGCATTGCAGTTCAACGAAGAGATAACATTGTGCAGACTATAAATTGATTGATTTATTATGGACGACTGCCAAAAGCATAGCTAGCGAGTCGGCGTCAGTGACACCGAGAGAAAAACATTGCAAAAGGTCCTGATATAAATGACACTTCACTCCAAATTGTATCTGAGCATTTCGCATGTACATGTAGTTATTGGAGGAAGCTGAGTTTACTTAGAGTTTGTTTAATTTAAAAGGGATTAAATGCACTCAGGCAATTGCAAACACGCTCCACGCAATCTGCCAACAGTTATATGACAGATTGTCTAAACCTGCGCAAAACCCAGAGCGTTGGCAACATTTTGAAATGGGGAGGGTGGGGGGCCTTTGAAACGCTAAGCTGACGCCAGCAGAATGATGGAAGCGTTAAGATGGGTAGCAAACAAGTCAACGTTTTAACGTCGTGGGCTGGGAATGAACACGAGATATCAGATTATGACTCCACAGCTGTATTTAACCCTTTGACTCCCTCACCCTGTCCACCAGCATCCTACATTGTCAACTTTACCAGCAAAGCAAAAACTTAACCCTTTGACTCCCTCACTCTATCCACCAGCTTCTTGCAGGAAGTGAAAAAAAATGACCTGTCCAGCTTATGGGATTATGTGCAGGCTTCGTGCCATCATCATCTTCACGTGGCACCTGTGATGTTGGTGCATATGGGATTAATTCCGAGTGCGGAGACGTCATCTTGAGAAACTGAAGCTGAAACTGAAACTGAAAAAAAAAATGGATCGGAAAAGAAGATACTATTTATGAAGGATACAGGTAAAGACCACAGGCAGGCACACACGATTAGCAGTCAGTTCAAGCTGTATAAAGACTTGGCGTGTGTGAGATGAAGTGATAAGCGAGGAACTTATTTGATATCTTTATTCTGTTTGAAACGTTTTGTATGTTGTAGTTAATGTACACTTTAATTGGGCTTAAAAGGCTTGCTTTAAAACACATCAACTCAGAATGTGTTGATGGACATAGCGGGTTCAGTTTTCTTGTTTCTTTATTTTTTATCGTATTTCTCTCCCCCCCCCCCCGTGGGGATGCTGGGGGCTTTTTCACTAGAAATGGTAAACTCACCTTCTGGAAATTCTGTGTCAGAAATTTCCTCATTTCTGTCACTCTTTTTGTTTCTGCCTTGTTCCTTTGCTTTCTGTCATTTCTTCCTATCATTTTTTGCCTTGTTGGTCCATTCACCTGTATGCGTTTGATAAAGTCTTATGTACTTTCTCTTAGGATTGATAACACGTATTGAGTGCATTTTTGGCTCTAGGGAAATGAGACATGCGGAAGCAATTTTAGGTAATTTATGCCCGTTTTTTTGTATGTTTCAGCGTCCGTAGTTTTGTTTAAATTTGTATCAGGTATGTTTTTTAAATCCCCTGTGCGTTAAATCGGACGGAGTGGTCAACGCCAGGGGCATGTCCTCAGAATAAGTGCGCGAATGCATTGATATGTGTACTTAATTTTCTTTTCTTACTTTTTCCTGTT
>CM060309.1:35601424-35608924 GCA_030674185.1 Monoplex corrugatus
GGGAGCAGAGATAATTGAAGACTTGTTAATAGACGTGAGTGAGATAGGTATGAGAAGAGACTCCTGAATGAGAGAAGATGGACAACCTGAAAGAATGAGAGAGGGAAAGAGAGAGGGGGGAGGGAGGAAGAGAGAGAGAGAGAGAGAGAGAGAGGGAGGGGAGGGAGGAAGAGAGAGAGAGAGAGAGATGGGTGGTGGTGGTGTTATAACCTAATGTTGAACTGCTGCACAACATGGTTGTTTCCGTGTGCTTCTCAACTGGCTTTCCGCCAGCATTGACATCGCACGAGACAGAATGATTATGACAGTGACGGTGTACTTTATTTTACAACGGTGGAAGCGGTGCGGTGTTGCTGTCTGATTTTGAACTGCTGCGGCAGAAACTACCTGACACAGTAGATCAAGGGCAGATAACAACAGTAAGGTCATTCCATAAACTTAGGAGTTAAAATGGACGGATGCCAAAAACACAGACAGATACATATTTTACGTAAACGCTGCGAATGTGCAGCAGGCTGTTCGTTCTAAAAGTTGTTGTCAATGAAGCACTTTGCAGACGACTGAAAAGCAACAAGAGAGAGAGAGAGAGAGAGAGAGAGAGAGAGAGAGAGAGAGGGGGGGGGGAGGAGGAGGAAAACACAAGCACAGACTATGGAAAGACCTGTACGACTTACAAGCACATCAACGTTCATTTTCATATCTGTGTGATGAAACGCAGAAGAATGATAGAATTTTCTGTGATCAGTATTGAGAGAATTTCTGTATGTCCTGACGATATGAACTCACTTTGTTCTCATATCTGAACCGATAAACTGAGGTTCTGTGTTTGTCTTGTACTTAACACTCAGACACGAGTCCACGACGACCTCAGTGTACAGTGTCTCCTGCCAGTCTGAGTGAATAGAAAAAAAGATTGAATTTTGAGTAAATGAAAAGATGTAGCAGAAAAAAGGCCAGCGTTTAGACGAAAAACATAGGAATGAAACAACAACAACAACAACAACAACAACAACAACAGCAACAACAACAATAACAACAACAACAACAACAACAAAGCACACAACACAACAACACACACACACACACACACACACACACACTCACACACACACACACACACATACACACACAAAGAAAACCCATTCCCCAACTGAGTGTCAAAGCTAGGACCATGCACGCCATTTTCAAAATGGCATAGCCTAACCTCTTGGACATCATTGCACTTTTTTGGGGGGAGGGAGGGGAGGGAAGGGGAGGGACTGTAATTCACTGATGAAGCACGTGAGATAACATCATTCCAACTCGAGGAACGGCAGTCAGAAGTATACAGGTGTGAAAAGAAACGAGGAATATAGACAGACAGGTAGACCTTTGAAGCGACTGATAGACCTGTGGAAAGACTGACAAATTATCAGTGCAGAGAGATAAAGACTTGCCAACAGATTCATGACATGACAGAGAGGAGGATGTTTGACAGCAGTGCACGCAGGGCACAGCTACATTTGAACAGAGCGGAACAGCTGATATTCAACAGGATGGGCACCGCCTTCGTGATACTGGCCCCGGGAAAAGTTGAGGTCTCTGCCACCTCACTCACCTATGATCCCAGGTTTATGGAACTATCTAGGTAAGACCTCAAGACCTAGCAGCTCACGAGTTTATGTGCTGGCTTAAGGCGTGTGGCGTGATCATTCTGGATCTTCTCCATCGCATGGCACCTGTGACGTTAGCGCATATGGAATTCACTCCGAGCGCGGAGACGTCATCTGGAGAAATTGAAACTGAAACTGAAACTGAAACTGAAACTGCCGTTCAACAGGAGAGGGACTGGCAAAAGCAAAACCAGAAGGCCTAAGCGCCTGCGGAAGAACATGTGCCTGTAAGATCGATCTTGTGTCCGATATGAAGATCTACGTGAAATGGTAGTACCAGGAAGCCTGTTCGTCTGTCATATCGACGGGAGAATCCACCATCATCATGAATCATCATCATCGTCATCACCACCACTTTGCTTGTACGGGGGTGAGATTGCGCTGGTGGAGGGGAGTGTGCTTGCTGCAAAGATTTGGTGTGTATGTCTCTGTGTCTTTGTGAGTGTTGTGAAATTAAAGACCTAACAACCTGTAGCAGGAATCCAGTTCGATTCACGTTTTCCTCTTTCCTCTACGCTCTCTGGTTTCATGTGTGTGTGTGTGTGTGTGTGTGTGTGTGTGTGTGTGTGTGTGTGTGTGTGTGTGTGTATGTGTGTGTGTGTGTATGTGTGTGTGTATGTGTGTATGTGTGTGTTTGTGTGTTTGTGTGTCTGTATGTCTGTGTGTGTGTATGTGTGTGTGTGTGTGGTGTGTGTGTGTGTGTGTGTGTGTGTGTGTGCGTGTGTGTGTGTGTGCTCAGAACCACTCACCTTATTTCGAACTTTTGTTTTGTTTTGTTAGAAATAAATGAGCCCGTTATAATTATGTAATCGTGTGCCTCTCTGTCTGCCTGTCTTTCTTTCTGTCACTCACCTGTAGCAGGAATCCAGTTCGATTCACGTTTTCCTCTTTCCTCTACGCTCTCTGGTTTCATGTGTGTGTGTGTGTGTGTGTGTGTGTGTGTGTGTGTGTGTGTGTGTGTGTGTGTGTGTGTGTGTGTGTGTGTGTGTGTGTGTCTGTGTCTGTGTGTGTGTGTTCTCTCTGTGTGTGTGTGTCTGTGTCTGTGTGTGTGTCTGTGTGTGTGTGTGTGTGTGTGCAATTGTCTGTCTGTCTGTCTGTTTGTCTCTCTCTCTGTTTGTCTGTCTGTCTGTCTGTCTCTCTCTCTCTCTCTCTGTGCATGCACGCACGCACACACTGTGTACATGCCGGGGTGCGTGTACGGTTGTTTTTGGATGTGTTAGACAGATACCTAGACAGGTACGTAGGCATGTGGACAGACAGAGTGAGGTGTACGTGCAAAATGTGAAACTATTTGGCTCATAGCCTGTGTCAGACCGCCATGACATAATCGGTAATTACAGTGTTGTGCCTTTATTATTGCACAACTCATCTTTCTACACAAGTAGCAGTTCTGGCTAAAAGTAAGTTCTGGTTAATTAAATAAGCTGGTGGAGAGTTGTGTATGAACTGTCTTAAGTAGATACTGTTGTTAAGTGGACATGGATCTTAGAAATAACAAACGCTCCACCAGTTTGAACGTGTAATGATGAAAACCTATTTATAACACAGCAGGCAGCCGCTGTGACGTTACTGGGGTTGCGACCTCTGTGTGTGTGTGTGTGTGTGTATGTGTGTGTGTGTGTGTGTGTGTGTGTGTGTGTGTGTGTGTGTGTGTGTGTGTGTGTGTGTGTGTGTGTGTGTTATGCGTGTGTATGTGTGTGTGTGTTTGTCTCTCTCTCTCTCTCGCTCTCTCTCGCTCTCTCGCTCTATCTCAACACAAGCGGGTATGCTTAAAGCAAGCAGACGTCCCATCTTTCCTTGTCGGGCTTCAAATAAGCCATAAGGTCAAGGTCGCCCACTAATGTGTGCAAGGAGAACAATCATTTTATTGGATTTTTTTTAAAATTTGGAATTTTAAAGCTTTTATGAATATATTAATGCCTGAGAACTGTTGTTAATAAACTCGCTGCTGTCAACTAAGTTCTTTCATTTCAGTGTTCCTGCACTAAGACATTATCTACCACTTAAGGGTAAGGTCGATATGTTCAGTTAGTGCTTTAACTGCCGTATAATAAGGATTTAGCACTGGAAAGACAGAACTAGTATCTGCTTCATTCTGAAAGCTGGCTTGTGTCTGCAACTCTCGTTTAAAGCGATCACTTACCTTATGAGCCGTAGCACAAGTAGATAATTAGTTTAACGGATAACGTTGTTAGGACATCCTCGCTTGCACGTGTACACACGCACACAAAGCGCGCGCGCTCTCTCTTTCTCTCTCACACACAGACTCACACTCTCTCTATGTCTCAACCTCACACACACGCGCGCGCGTGCGCACACACATACACACACACACACACTCACACACACACACTCACATACCCATCCACACACACACACAACCGCACACACACACACACACACACACAAACACACACACACACACACAAACACACACACACACACACACACACACACACACACACACACACACACACACACACACACACACACACACACGTAGAGGTGGGTACGGTACTTTTCATCGATGTGTTCACAAGCTGTGGATAGCGTAATGTTGACATTATTATCTTTTTTAATGTAGTTGATAGAGCAGCTAAATCCGGTGCCCTCCATTCTGAAAATTCCATAGAATTACATGTTAACACCTCGGTAAAAGAAGCTTACAACTCGCTAGAATTAGCATCATGGATTCGATTTCATGAACATTTAAATGAAAAATTTGTGTCTCAAAAAAGAATCAAACTTTCAGTTCAAAATATCTGTAAAAAATTGCAGTATTCCTCGTTATATCATTTGAGATTAATTGTTATGACATATTTTCGCATTCAACTGAACGCTTTGAAAACAAAATATTGTAACAACGTTTTATGTATTTGCGGCGAACAATTCACATTGTATCACTGTTTGTTTTACTGCAGAAAGCTTCGTTTCTTTTTACCAAAGACGTTTACACAAGGAAACTATCTTGAAACGCATTTTAAAGAAGTAGTATCGGATCAAGTTTTGTTAGTTAAAATTTCAGAATCATTGGTTCACAGTCCTGTTAATGCGTTACTTTAAGATTATTAATATAATTATGATTATTTTTGTTTTGTTTTGTTTTTATGACGATTTTTCTTTTACATTATTGATGTTAGCGTTGTTCTAGTTTCATTTCTCTGTTCATCCATATCCTTTTTCTGAAGACCTTACCGCTTCCTTTAAATTTTTTTACGTCCCTTACTCTGTTCCCCTCTCTCCCCCCCCCTCCCCCTAATTTCATCCTCCATGCCATTTTTCCCCGTCTAATATCACTTATAGTGAAAAGACGTTAAATCAAGCAACGAACGAACACACACACACACACACACACTCACTCACTCACACACCCACACAAACACAAACACACACACACACACACACACACACACCACACACACACAACACACACACACACACACACACACACACACACACACACACAACCACACAACCACACACACACACAACTGCACACACACACACACAGACACACACACGCGCGCGCGCGCGCGCGCGCGCACACACAGACACACACACAACTTCACACACACACGCCAGAAAGGATAAGAACATCTGAAACAGCTGCACAAAGTTGATGAACTCTATTGCCTTCACTGGCTCACACTAAGCAAACGGGACATTCAGAATGGTGCAGTCTAGGAGTCGATATTAGCTTAGATAATAATTTCTATGAGGACACAGATCTCAGAACATATCTATGTGCCACAGGAAACTCAAGATTGGGCTTCATGAGAAATATTGGTTGTAATAAGTTGACATAACAGTTCATTATTTCACACTTCGTGTCCTCCTCCACCTCCTCATTATCATCATTGGTGGGAATATGAATATGTGAGTGACTAAAATATCTTTCAGTTTTTTTTTCCAAATGCAGGCAATCATCGACATTTCCTGTAACATGTATTTGCAAGTTATTTCAATAAAATACGTAAGTCATATGGACTGACCGTCGTGGATTCAGAGCAATCAGTTGTTAAAGGTATACGTTTTTCCTGAATCTTTTTCATCAGGTTGCATTCTCGTTGTTTGTATGTAATACAATTATCTAGGAAATGAAGACCATCTTTAGTCACACTATAGACTGTATACATTTTGTGTCTTCTTTTGGAATGTTTGTACATCTGCCTGTTTAAATTTGTAGGACATATGCACTGACTCGGGGTCATAAAATGCTTTCCTGTTTTAATACCTGTTAGATAAGGCTCCGAACGGTTTGTTGGTTGTAATTCTATTACACAAAAGTAATCTTGATATGTTTTGTATTGTTTTGCTAATTCTAGAAACATATACACTCGTACGCTATTTACGTTTATTATTACATATTTCCGTTTATGTGTATTCGAAGTTGATTTTGGCTTGCTCTATATGTGATTCCATCCTGTATCATTGAGGAGCATCTGATAATAAAATCAGACCAAAGTGGGGTTCTTTTTTGCATTTGTGCGTGTGTGTGTATGTGTGTGTGTGTGTGTGTGTGTGTGTGTGTGTGTGTGTGTGTGTGAGAGAGAGAGAGAGAGAGAGAGAGAGAGAGAGAGAGCAAGCCATTGCATTGCCTTTCTGACACAGAAGGAGAGTTATTGTTTTCTTTCTCATATTATGTAATAAGCTATAACGATGATGTAAGGTTTCTGCATCCAAAAGTAATTGATCTTTCCCCATCTCACTGATTGCAAATGTTCATTTGCGTGAAGCGTGTAGTTTTTTGTAATGTTTACGGATCTTTTTTCATTGTAACTTTGTGTCTATATTTGTATGTGTATATATGTATGTGCACACGTAGATGAGTGTGTTTTCGAATGCACTACAAGTGTGTGTGTGTGTGTGTGTGTGTGTGTGTGTGTGTGTGTGTGTGTGTGTGTGTGTGTGTGTGTGTGTGTGTTTGTGTGTGTGTGTGGTGTGTGCGTGTGTTGCGTGCGTGTATGCGTGTAAGCGTGTGTGTGTGTGTGTATGCGTGTAAGCGTGTGTGTGTGTGTATGCGTGTAGCGTGTGTGTGTGTGTGTGTGTGTGTGTATGTGTGTGTTGTTGTTGTTGTTGTTGTTGTTGGGAATGGGAGCATTTTCATATTTTTCTGAATTTTTTTCTTTGTTACTTATTTTCTTGTTCTGTTATGTTTGTTTGTTTCTTTCTTTTTCTTTCTTTCTTTGTTTCCTTCTTTGTTTTCCGTCCCATTTCCTGTGGCACATTAGTGAAAACAGAATACAATTGTTCACAATGCCATCAGGATGATGACGATGGGGAATGATAATCATGATGCTACGGAATTCCTTTCTGGATTGATCTGCGTGACAAGGCTGTACTCTTCGCTCACTTTCATAATATATCACAGCGTCAACCAGGTCCGAGACATACACATACCTGTGGTGTTTGGTCACGCGATTTGAACAACATCCTCATGACGCATTCGTGAAGGGGACTAGACTTGACGATGCGGTCTCAGTCTTCCCAATGATCCCATATCACACGCTACTCTAGGAAGGAGTGGTTTGGTGCTGAAAAAGCCCATAATGCACTGGACCGGTCTAACGGAATTTGAACCCACAACCTAAATAAGTTTTTTTTTTCTTTTATATTGACATTTCAAATTACGACTATCACTCTTAAAAGTTTCCTGTAGTACATTATGACATTAAACACTTTTCTGTTTGTTGGTTGTTGTTTTTTTTGTTTTTTTTTTAATTGCTATTTAACCCTTTGACTCCCGCACCCTGTCCACGACAGTCCTGCATTATCAACCATGCTAGTACAGCAAAAACTTAACCCTTTGTCTCCCGCACCCTGTCCACGACAGTCCTGCATTATCAAC
>CM060309.1:35613924-35616424 GCA_030674185.1 Monoplex corrugatus
GAATCTGTATGCTGCACCTACATGTTCTACTAAGTATGTATGCTGCACCTAAGTGTTGTACTAAGTATGTATGCTGCACCTACGTGTTGTACTAAGTATGTATGCTGCACCTACGTGTTGTACTAAGTATGTATGCTGCACCTACGTGCTGTACGGGAATATGTATACTGGAACTAAGTGCTGTACTGAGTATGTATGCTGCACCTACGTATTGTACTAGAATATGTATGCTGCACCTACGTGTTGTACTAGAATATGTATGCTACACCTAAGGGTTGTACGAGAATATGTATGCTGCACCTAACAGTTGTACTAGAATATGCATGCTGCACCTACGTGTTGTACTACCGGTAAGTATGTATGCTGCACCAAAGTGTTGTACAAGTATGTATGCTGCACCTATGTACTATACTAGAGTATGTATACTGAACCTAAGTGCTGTACTAAGTATGTATGCTGCACCTAAGTGTTGTACTAGTATATGTATGCTGCATCTACGTGTTGTACTAGTATATGTATGCTGCACCTACGTGTTGTACTAGAATATGTATGCTGCACCTAAATGTTGTACTTGAGTATGTATGCTGCACCTAAGTGCTGTACTAGAGTATGTATGCTGCACCTAAATGTTGTACTTGAGTATGTATGCTGCACCTAAGTGCTGTACTAGAGTATGTATGCTGCACCTAAATGCTGTACTAGAATATGTATGCTACACCTAAGGGTTGTACTAGAATACGTATGCTGCACCCAGGTGTTGTACTAATTATGTATGCTACACCTAAGTGTTGTACTACGTATGTATGCTGCACCTAAGTGCTGTACTAGAGTATGTATGCTGCTCCTAGGTGTTGTACTAAGTATGAATGCTGCACCTAAGTGTTGTACTAAGTTTGTATGCAGCACCTACGTGTTGTACTAAGTATGTATGCTGCATCTATGTGTTGTACTAAGTATGTATGCTGCACCTACGTGTTGTACTATGTATGTATGCTGCACCTACGTGTTGTACTAAGTATGTATGCTGCACCTAAGTGTTGTACTAAGTTTGTATGCTGCACCTAAATGTTGTACTAAGTATGTATGCAGCACCTAGGTGTTGTACTAGAATATGTATGCTGCACTTAAGTGTTGTACTGGAATATGTATGCTGCACTTAGGTGTTGTACTAGAATATGTATGCTGCACTTAAGTGTTGTGATAAGTATGTATGCTGCACCTAAGTGTTGTACTAAGTATGTATGCAGCACCTAGGTGTTGTACTAAGTATGACTGCTGCACCTAAGTGTTGTACTAAGTATGTATACAGCACCTACGTGTTGTACTAGAATATGTATGCTGCACTTAGGTGTTGTACTAAGCATGTATGCTGCACCTAAGTGTTGTACTAAGTATGTATGCTGCACCTGAGTGTTGTACTAAGTATGTATGCTGCACCTACGTGTTGTACTAGAATATGTATGCTGCACCTAAGTGTTGTACTAGAGTATGTATGCTGCACGTAAGTGTTGTACTAGAGTATGTATGCTGCACGTAAGTGTTGTACTAGAGTATGTATGCTGCATGTAAGTGTTGTACTAGAGTATGTATGCTGCACCTAAGTGTTGTATTAGAGTATGTATGTTGCACCTAAGTACTGCACTAGAGTATGTATGCTGCACCTAAGTGTTGTACTAGAGTATGTATGCTGCACCTAAGTGTTGTACTAGAGTATGTATGCTGCACGTAAGTGTTGTACTAGAGTATGTATGCTGCACGTAAGTGTTGTACTAGAGTATGGATGATGCACCTAAGTGTTGTATTAGAGTATGTATGTTGCACCTAAGTACTGCACTAGAGTATGTATGCTGCACCTAAGTGTTGTACTAGAGTATGTATGCTACACGTAAGTGTTGTACTAGAGTATGTATGCTGCACCTAAGTGTTGTACTAGAGTATGTATGCTGCACGTAAGTGTTGTACTAGAGTATGTATGCTGCACCTAAGTGCTGTACTAGAGTATGTATGCTGCACCTAAGTGTTGTACTAGAGTATGTATGCTGCACCTAAGTGTTGTACTAAGTATGTATGCAGCACCTACATACTATAGTAGGTATACATACTGAACCTAGGTGCTGTACTAGAATATGTATGCTGCACCAACGTGCTGTACTATGTGTATGTATATCTAAATGCTGTACTGTTGTTTGTGTTTGTCTTTCAGCGTGTGCATTTTTTTTCCACTTTTTTCAGCGTGTGCGGATCTTTCTAACAATGTTTGGCATTTTCTTTGATTATTTTTATCATTGATGTCATGATACTGGTAATGTGGTGTAAGAATCCAAACCGAATTGAACTCACAGGATCAAGTCATCTACAGCGCGTACTGTCTGTGTTGTACTTTAAAATATTCTTTGGCTGAAAGGAGTTGTTCCTTCTAGATTATACTAAAACAACAGCTCTGGTCCGAGTACATTAATGACACAGCCATTATCTGCAGGTTGCAGCTGATCATTAAAAC
>CM060309.1:35621424-35628924 GCA_030674185.1 Monoplex corrugatus
GCTTGGCTATTCTCGATACAGCAGGATACGCACACAAACACTCTTGTACACAGCGGTACCCGAAATCATCGTATCTTTTGATACCGATACCAACACACTCTGTTCCAAAGAGCCTTGCATCCATCCGTTCACACGCTGTTAGTCCCGACACTAATATGCGTATCATATAGCTGTCTTCTTCATCTTTTTTCGTTTACCATCTACATCGTCTTTGACACACTGTTAGTCCCGACACTAATATGCGTATCATATAGCTGTCTTCTTCATCTTCTTTCGTTTACCATCTACATCGTCTTTCACACGCTGTTAGTCCCGACACTAATATGCGTATCATATAGCTGTCTTCTTCGTCTTTTTTCGTTTACCATCTACATCGTTGTTCACACACTGTTAGTTCCGACACTAATATGCGTATCATATAGCTGTCTTCTTCATCTTTTTTCATTTACCATCTACATCGTTGTTCACACATTGTTAGTCCCGACACTAATATGCGTATCATATAGCTGTCTTCTTCATCTTTTTTCGTTTACCATCTACATCGTTGTTCACACACTGTTAGTCCCGACACTAATATGCCCATCATATAGCTGTCTTCTTCATCTTTTTTCATTTACCATCTACATCGTTGTTCACACACTGTTAGTCCTGATACTAATATGCGTATCATATAGCTGTCTTCTTCATCTTTTTTCGTTTACCATCTACATCGTTGTTCACACACTGTTAGTCCTGATACTAATATGCGTATCATATAGCTGTCTTCTTCATCTTCTTTCATTTACCATCTACATCGTTGTTCACACACTGCTAGTCCTGATACTAACGTGCCTATCATATAGCTGTCTTCTTCGTCTTCTTTCATTTACCATCTACATCGTTGTTCACAGACTGTTAGTCCTGACACTAATATGCGTATCCTATAGCTGTCTTCTTCGTCTTCTTTCATTTACCATCTACATCGTCTTTCGCACTGTTAGTCCTGACACTAATATGCCCATCATATAGCTGTCTTCTTCGTCTTCTTTCATTTACCATCTACATCGTTGTTCACACACTGTTAGTCCCGACACTAATATGCCTATCATATAGCTGTCTTCTTCGTCTTCTTTCATTTACCATCTACATCGTCTTTCACACTGTTAGTCCTGACACTAATATGCGTATCCTATAGCTGTCTTCTTCATCTTCTTTCATTTACCATCTACATCGTCTTTCACACTGTTAGTTCTGATACTAATATGCGTATCCTATAGCCGTCTTCTTCGTCTTCTTTCATTTACCATCTACATCGTTGTTCACACACTGTTAGTTCTGATACTAACATGCCTATCATATAGCTGTCTTCTTCATCTTCTTTCATTTACCATCTACATCGTCTTTCACACTCTGTTAGTTCTGATACTAATATGCCTATCATATAGCTGTCTTCTTCATCTTCTTTCATTTACCATCTACATCGTCTTTCACACTCTGTTAGTTCTGATACTAATATGCCCATCGTATAGCTGTCTTCTTCATCTTCTTTCGTTTACCTGACATCGTCGTTTACACACTGTTAGTTCTGACACTAACATGCCTATCATAAAGTTGTGTTCTTCATCTTCCTTCGTTTACCTGGCATATTTGTTCACACACTGTTAGTCCTGACACTAACAAGCCAACCATATAGCTGTCTTCTTCATCTTCTTTCATTTGCTTTCTACATGGCGAGGGATGTGCCTTTTTTTCTAGTTCCTTCCGGCTGCTATGGAGTATTGTGGTTAGAGTTGCAATCGGTCTGTCTCTTGTCCTTTAATTCGACAGAGACGACATCACTGCAGCTGTTTGGTCCTCTTGACAGCATGGGCAGGTGGATGAATGCGTCTTAACTGTTTGAAAGCCCCCCGTGGGGATGCCCAGGGCTGTTTCACGTATAAATAGTAGCCCCCCACCCCCCTTCAGGAAATTCTGTGCTTAGAATTTCATCTTTTCTGTCACTCACTTTGTTCGTTTCTTCCTACTTTAGTTTCTGTCATTTCTACCCATCATTTTCTGCCTTGATGGTCCATTCACCTGAATGTGTTCGACAAAGTCTTAAGTACTTTTTCTTAGAATTGATAAGTGGGTGCATGTATCAAGTGCATTTTTGGCTCTAGGGCGATGAGATATGCGGAGGCAATTTTAGGTGATTTATGCCTGATTTTATATATGTTTTGATGTCCTCAGGTATGCTTATATTTGTATTCAGGTGTGTTTTTTAAATCCCCTGCGCGATAAATTGAACGGATATATGTGTACTTAATTTTCTTTTCTTATTTTTTTTTCCTGTTGAAGTTTTGTTTTGAAGAGGTTATAGCCCTGATATGGCTCTACGCAGTCAGCTGGGCTTTAAACAACAGTACGGTAACAGAACAACTGTCTGAAAGCCTCATTCATTATCCATTGATTACTTCAAACAACAGTGAGTCAACAACCTACGATGACGTTGTCTGTGATATGTTTATTTGCATCTTATTGTATCATATTGCAAAATATTACATGGTACTGTGTAGTATATTCTGTTTAGGCACAGCCACTTTCCTGTATGTGACAACATGTCTGATATGCTTGTTTGTGTCGTGCTGTAACGTATTGTATAGTATTGTGTGATACTACGTAGATCTAGTGTATAAATTTTGAACAACCGCTTTTCTTTGTGAAGTTCATGCAACTCTGCCTGTGGAGAATACGGCGCCTGAGTACAACACTTCCTATCCCGTCTATCTCCTCTGTGTGTGTGTGTGTGTGGTGTGTGTGTGTGTGTGTGTGTGTGTGTGTGTGTGTGTGTGTGTGTGTGTGTGTGTGTGTGTGTGTGTGTGTGTGTGAGAGAGAGCGCGCGTGCGTGTGCTTGTGTGTGTGTCTGCGAGCGCGTGTGTGCTTGCATGTGTACACGCATGTTAGATATGTTGCGAGTGACAACTCTGATGTTGCTGTTGAGGTTTATACGTGCGCTGCATGCTGTATAGGTTTGTACCAGCACGTAGAGATGAGTCACATGGTTAGGTAAGTCAAAGTGTGAAATAGACACCATCACTAGAGGATTTACAGTTGAGTAGATAAATACAGAAATATCCTACGCTGTCTTGATAGTATGCACCTAGACCTGGTCCGTATGATAACCAAAGATCCTCGTAAATCACACAGTTACCTATGGTAAACCACTTGCTTTGAAAATCAACATATAAATATTTTCCATACAATCCGATTTCTTTTTATTACTATAATTTTTGTTAGAAAAGTGCAAGTGTTCTGACATTTTACTATTTTGTGTGCCTTCTGTGAGTCGAAACACAATGATAATAATTGTTATTCCTCAGCACGAACGCATTGTATGCTCTGCAGACCTTAAGGAAGTGACTCATTTGCAGGAAATGAATGGATTCTTGTACTTTACATTACTTGTGTTTATGGTTACTTTTGTAAAAGTAATGCTTCTTGTCTCCGACAGATGGTGTTTAAGTATCAGTAAGTGCATACTCCCAGTTAACGACCCTAGCGAAAATAAACGTAATTTTTGCAAAGTTACAAAACAAAACAGAACAGAACAGAACAGAACAGAACAGAACAGAACAGAACAGAACAGAACAGAACAAAACAACAGAACAGAACAGAACAGAACAGAACAGAACAGAACAGAACAGAACAGAACAAAACAACAGAACAGAACAGAACAGAACAGAACAGAACAGAAACAGAAACAGAACAGAACAGAACACAGCACAGCACAGCACAGCACAGCACAGCACAGCACAGCACAGCAAGCAAAGCAAAGCAAAACAAAACAAAACAAAACAAAACAAAGCAAAACAAAAATGGCGAACAGATGTTGTTCTTTCAAATACGGTAAACCGAATAGCTTCATAAGGAAACTGCTTCTTGTTCTGATATTTATTGCAGAAAGGTCATTTTGTACTGTATCTCCTAAAGTTATTACCTGATGGGTTGAATCATCAATTAAAACCGGATTGGCATCAATGTAGCAGAGGATGCTAGAGGCTTCCTGTCACAAACAAGGAAGAGTGAAGCCTTCTCTCTTGAAGGTACAGTCAAAGAGAACTAGAATTCAAATCTGTTGACTTAATTCTTAGAACAATTCCAGCTTATCGAGAAGAAGCATTTGACCTATTCCTTACGTAAATTTGGTGGAATATATTTTGGTACCAGAATATTTGATTCACTTATACGAAAGAAAGAGACAGATATAAAGATGCAAAAATGCATTAAACAGTTAAGAATATACATGGCTAGACAAGGTCTTTCCAGGGAGAAACCAAGCATTTATATGAATGATAACACAGGACAAGCAGATATTTCTCGTGAGCATACATGCTTTGATACCGTTGAATTAGTGTTCCATGTCGCAGAAACTAGTACCGGTATTTCGAGAATAACCTGCCCGAATGGTATTTCACGAAACGAATAAAGAAGGTAGATAAACCATTCTGGCAGATATTCTTTGATTTGTAACGGTAGCTGTTTTCGAGCGATAACTGCCTGATATTCAGCGACTATGTCGATAATATAAAGTTATTCATATTGTTCTGGTTGGGAAGGCCGGGGGGGGGGGGGGGGGGGGGGGGAGAGAGAGAAAAAGATTGTTGTGGCTTAAATCAAAAAGAAGGAGATAACTGAACAGTTCTTGCAGCTTCGACAGAAGCTTCTTTTCCCTCTTCTTAAGTATTATTACTTTTTTTTAACACCTAAAGAAATGAAAGCCGACTTTCTTGTTAGCGGACATATTCAAAATTGACCATTTATGACAGCAC
Organism: Monoplex corrugatus; assembly: GCA_030674185.1. NCBI lineage: Eukaryota > Metazoa > Mollusca > Gastropoda > Littorinimorpha > Ranellidae > Monoplex > Monoplex corrugatus. Next base: position 35,626,212 of record CM060309.1, read on the forward strand.
TGGGCCATTGATGATAACAACTGGATTCATTCAGACCGTACATGCAATTATCTAAACATGTCCAAGATATTCTAACCGAAAAACTCATTTAGTCCTCTTCTCCCACTGGACGAAGCAGCAGGGGAGTTTCAGTCTTTTTCTCCTAATTTTGTATTTGGTGTTTGTTTGTGATCTTACATTCACGTTTGCCGAAAATTTGTGCCTGTCTTGTCTGGTTGTATTAAATACGCGTTCTGATTCCATTTTCGTGTTTTTCTGGTTCCCGTTTGCTAGAACGCGGGCGATGGCTCTTGTTTTGGATTTCGAAAAACTCATATTTTAGAAAAACTCATATTTTAGAAAAACTCATATTTTAGTGTTAGGTAAGAACTATGTCATGGATGTGGAGAGGATGGAATGACAGGATAAGGAGAGGGGATAAGCACAAGGGGGGGGGGGGGAGAGAAGGGGTTTAGACAGTACAGGTCGTTGTTCCTCAATGATGAGATAGACGAGACAAGCAATATAAAAAAACTATAGTGCTAGCAGAGGTGAAGATGTTGGGATATTGTGGATCGGGCAGACACACTGACGAACATAGACAGACAGGTAATTGTTATTATTATTGTTATTGTCATTGTTATTTTTGTTTAAAGCCCAGCCTACTGCATAGAGCCATAGGGCTATAACTTGTTTCAAAGCATACGAAATACTTCCAATAGGGAAAAAAAGGAAAAGAAAATTAAGTACACATATCAATGCATTCGCGCACACAATCAAAGGAGATGCCCCTGGCGTTGACCACGCCGTCTCATTTATCACACAGAGATTAAAAAACACACCTGAATTCAAATTTAAACATGTATAATGACACTAAAACATAAGCAAAAACGGGCCTGAATTACCTGAAATTGCTTCCGCGTGTCTCATTTCCCTAGAGCCAAAAATGCACTTAACACATGCATCAAATTATCAATCCTAAGAGAAAGTACAAAAGACTTTATCGAACATATACAGGTGAATGGATCAGCAAGGCAGAAAATGATAGGAAGAAACGACAAAAAGGAAAGGAACAAGGCAGAAACAAAGAGAGTGAGAGAAAAGAGGAAATTTCTAGCACAGAATTTCCAGAAGGTAAGGATACTGTTTACAATGTATGCTAAGAGAGCCCCCGGCATTCCCACGGGGGGTGGGGCGGGGGGCGGGGGCGGGAGACAGACAGGTAGGCAGATATAGGCAGAGAGGCAGACACGACGAGGGTGACACATCAGACAGACATGCAGATAGATAATACCTAACAAAGTTCCAGGTTGGACAACAAGAGTGTTTGCTGATGGCATAAGAAGCGATATTAATAGCTCGTACTGGTAGAAAGCCAGTGGATAGTATACAGAAACCACGACGTTGTGCTGCAGTTAAACATTAGGTTATACTCCCCCCCCCACCCCCCATCGTTGTGTGTGTGTGTGTGTGTGTGTGTGTGTGTGTGTGTGTGTGTGTGTGTGTCTGTCTCTATGTCTGTCTGTCTGTCTCTCGATTGATGGTAGTGTTAATTGACTGGCCATTGGCTATACAGAGAAACTAAATGCTTGACCAGCAGATGGAGGAATGGAACGATATATATATATATATATATATATATATATATATATATATATATATATATATATATATATATATTGTATATATATATATATTTATCATCATCATCACCATCAGGTGCCCTGCCGCATGGTGTTGGCGACCATGGACTTCCAACATCTCTATCTCTCGTTGCTCCCAACATCTCCCCCACCCTCCTCATCCCCAGCCACTCTGCAAGAACGTCCAGCATTCTCTCCCTGGGTCTACCTGGTGCTCTCTTTCCCTCCAGCTTTCCCGTTGTGACCAGGTGCTCCAAATCCCCCTTCCTCATAAAATGGTCTATAAATGTTGCCTGTCTTTTCCTAATCTTCCTTATGAGTGATCTACTTGTGTCTGCCTCCATCAAGACTGTCTGGTTTGTTTTCTTTGCTGTCCATGGAACTCTCATCAACATTCTTCTGAGAAACCACATCTCGGCTGCCTCAATCTTGCTCTGGCTTTGCTTGCTGACTGTCCACGCCTCGCATCCGTACAACAGTATTGGTTCTATATAACATTAAAGGACTCTCTTTCTGTATAAATGTATAATATATATATAAAAATGTTTTTTACGACTTGTTTGATGCCTTAATGCACTTAAGCTTGATGATAGTCAAGTACTGTTTAGTGTGTTCCTTCATTAAATGTTAGATCGGGTCAGCAAAAGAAGGATCTGTTGACTGTTTCACCGACGAAGTATAAACTGAGGAAAGCATTGAAAGTGACAATTTTCGACGATGTATATACATTGCAAAATTTGGGTAAATCACAAAAGCCCTATTTCCCTCCCCACCCTACTGAATATTGTATTGTGGCCTAAGGCCGATGTGCATTAAAAAAAAATCTGAGTTCTGAGTTCTCTCTCTCTCCCCTCTCTCCCCCCCTCTCTCTCTGTCTCTGTCTCCCCCCTCTCTCTCTCTCTCAAAACAACAAGTATGCTGATCCAGTTGAAATTATTGGCGATGTCTTCGAGTATTTTGGAGACTAACTTTGCATTTTTGGCACATTTTTTCAACTCTCTCTCTCTCTCTCTCTGTCTGTCTCTTCTCTCACGCGTTCGAGCGCTCTCTCTGTCTCGCCCTTTCCTCCCCCTCTCTCTGTGTCTCCTCTG
>CM060309.1:35631424-35653924 GCA_030674185.1 Monoplex corrugatus
CAATTAGCCTTCCTGCCTTTCTGAAGTCTTGGTTAAAAAAAAAAGTGAATATGAATATGAATTTGAAGCGAGAGATAGGGGATGGGTGCCGCCCTCGTGGTGCTGGTCCCGGGAAAAGTTGAGGTCTCTGCCACCTCACTCCCCTATGGCCCCAGGGTTATGGAACTGTCTAGGTAGGACCTCAGGACCTGGTCAGGTCACGGGTTTATGTGCAGGCTTAAAGGCATATGCCGTGATCATTCTGGATCTTCTCCATCACATGGCACCTGTGACGTTAGTGCATATAGAATTCATTCCGAGCGTGGAGACGTCATCTTGAGAAATTGAAACTGAAACTGAAACTGGAGCCTAAAAGGGGAATAAACGTTGGCCAGCGGTGTTGGTACGAAAACGAGAGATGCAGAGGAGATGACTATCCGATGAAGAGCGCCACTGTCGCAATGGGAGTATAGAAGTGAAGAAGATCAGTAAGATAGGAGCCAGAGCTTTCACGGATTGAAAGCATAACAGAGTGAGTTTATAGTTAATCCAGTATTATCCCCATGGGGATGCCACGGCTCTTTCAGTGTAAATAGTATCCCCACCTTCTGAAAAGTCTCAGCTAGAATTTTTCTCGATTCTGTCACTCTCTTTGTTCCTTTCTTCCTCCTTTGCTTTCAGTCATTTCTTCCTATCATTTTCTGCCTTGCTGGTGCATTCACCTGTATGTGTTCGATAAAGTCTCACATACTCTCTCTTAGGATTGATATTTGGATACATGTATCAAGTGCATTTTTGGCTCTAGGGAAGTGAGATAAGCAGAAGCAATTTTAGGTAATTCAGGCCCGTTTTTATATATGTTTTAGTGACCTTAGTTATGTTTACATTTGTATTCAGACATGTTTTTTAAATCCCCTGTGCGATAAATTGGACGGAGTGGTCAACGCCAGGGGCATTTCCTTAGATCATGTGCGCGAATGCGTTGATATGTGTACTTAATTTTCTTTTCCATTTTTTCTGTTAAAGTATTGCGTATGTTTTGCAACGGATATAGCTGTGATGTGGCTTTACGCAGTCGGCTGAGCTTTAAACAACAATATGCAATAACCATAATCCGGTTTTTGGTGGGGAGCCAGTGAATCGCATACGCAACTTCAATTAATCCAAAGGAGAAGCGCTCAAATCACCACTAGACCTGTACAGGAGATGTAGGGTGTGGATGGATGAGAGGGGGAATTCTTGTTCTGTCTGGACGTTGATACCTCCCAGCAGGTTTTTGCCACTAAGCCATAACTTCCCTTTTCATGCCCCCCCCCCCCCCCCCCCAACCTATCTTTTATTTTTTTTTATTCCCTATATGAGTCACAAATATTTCTCTGGAAGCATGGCTGGGGGAACATGAGAAATTCTTTACATCAGAGCAATATGTCCGTGTAGAATGACATAAACGATGGGGAAAAAATACAGGAATGTCGCTGTTAAAAAACTGGTTGGCACAGAGATAGAATTCGCGTTTCCCAATGTTACTGCACGGTTTTCATGGATTAGGAACAGTTCTGAGAGAAACGTCCTGCGTGTAGATTCCAATCCGTCTGACTGTGAACAGGTAACAATGTTAGGGGAAGGTAAAAGATCGACAGAGGAGATGGGTGCTGCCCTTTTCTGCTGCCTGGAGGAAAATAGAGGTCTCTACCACTTTACTGTCTTACGACCTCAGGGTTATCGGACTATTTTTACTGTACTTATCGTGTATGCTTTTGTTACAGTCTCACCGTAAGAGCTTGTGCGTGTAAATGACAAAAACACTACACCTTTTGTTGGACAGAAGGCAGCCACACCCTAAATGTATCAGTGGTGACTTGCAATCTAGTGCTTTTATAATGAAATCGTTTTTTAAGCATTTACAAACATTTTGAAATGTATACAATGTATAATCAACAGATCTAACAAAATGTAGAAAAACAAGCATTCATTGTAAACACACACACACACACACACACACACACACACACACACACACACACACACGCACAGCACACACACACACACACACACACGCCGAGTCTGACGCTAGGCCTAACGCTACATCTGGTGCACCGACCACGACTCCCACTGACACGCAGAGTGGGACAACCTGCACAGCGCCTCTTCCCAGCTCGGCGGACTGCGTGAGTACGGCAGAACTAAAAAACATCATACTGGCTCTGCAGGACCAAGTCAATTCTCTGGAAAAGACTGTCCTTACTCTACTCACTAACCAGCAAAAAAAGAACATCACCATGACAACCCGTAACTGTCACACACAGACGGATCTACATGACACACATCCCACCTACGCTGAGGCACTGAAACAAAACCACACAAGCAAGCAGGACGACAAACAGACCCGAAACCTCAAGGCACCAAAACCCAGCAGCAAAACTAAACAGCAAGCAACAAAAGTGCCTGAAAATAAAATAAAAAACAAGAAAGAACAACGTCATGACGTCATACCAACTAAAGACGTCATTTCGCTTCCCAAACATAGGCCTACACCATCCCGTTCTGAAAATATTTCAAAACAACATAAAAAGACCCACGATCTTCCGTACGTTCTCACTGTCCACGACTCTGTGTTGAAGGGTGTCAACTCAAGAAGACTGGGATGATCTTACGGTTTTGAAGGAGACTCGTGCCCTGTGAACGACCCTCATAACATTAAAAGCTCATTAGATATGGCCTTTTCCAAATTTGATGATTCAGCAGACTGTATTGTTTTTCACTGTGGTGTGCATGAATTGAACAGCAAAGATCTCCCTGCAACAACTAAACATCTCGCTTCAGGCATAAAACAAATAGCACAAGAACATCCAAAATCTAAACTAGTCGTTAGTAAGGTTGCCCCTGTACGGCAGGCCCGAATGGAGGTTCAACGAAATCTGTTCAACGCTTTCCTATCTGCTGAACTTGTTGATATGAAAAATATTTCTTTTGTATCACATGAGAACCTTCGTACCACTCAACAATTTCTAAAAGACGACATTCACCCCACCACCAGAGGAAGTAGCATCATTGCAGGAAATCTTGGAAGACACATTCGAGACCTATTTTGGGAGACTCCAAGGAGAACATCAAGATCAAGATCATCACAGCTACACCCTTCCAGATTCTCCAGAGGACAGTACCACCCTTTTGACAACTACACACCATGGTGGCCGTATAATATGTTTTGAAATAACAGTATTACATATACAATACTTAATGTTCATGTCACAGGACTTTTTCTTCGTCATCTCTGACATTTCTTCTGCTGAAAATAAACAATAACTAGGTTTTAGTCCGACTATCAAGACTCGGTCAGACTATACACTCTGTACATTTGAAGACGTGAATGCCATTATTTTGATTTTTGGTTATTTGTTATCCCTTATAATCTATTATCACCTTTATAAGTTATTCGTACGTTGGACTATGTAATTTTCTTTTTATTGATTTTGCTACAATTTTGTTTTCTTTACTTTGTAGTCTAAGTAATTACGTAATTTTCTTTCTGTCCAGTTCTCCTGGACACAGAAAATCAAAGTATTCATTATTATCGACCAAAAATAACAGTTAATAGAAAGTTGGAGATTAACCAATATCAGCAATGCGACAACAATCCCAAGTCAAGTTTTTGCAATGGAATTGTAGATCCCTATCCACCAATTCGGCTTACTTGGAGCATTTCCTAGCATCAAATAGGTGTGAAATTTTGATTCTACAGTCGATGAATGTTGTCGCTACCAAGCTTCCCAATTTCCCCAATTATTATTATCCTCCAGTCTATGAATGTGGGAATCATGGGAAGAAGGTATCCACCGCAATATATATACTCAAAGAGTTACAATACTGCTTACTTACTTCCCCAGTTTTGAAATCAAGCGAAGATTTGCATGCTTGTGCTGCCACTGTCCAATTAAGCAATTCTTTAAACATTAACGTTTTGTCAGTCTACCTGCCAACAGGTCCAAATGACCACAACACAGAATGGCTGCGCACTATCCAAGATCAGCAGCGTGGTAAATGGCTAATAGGTGGAGACTTTAATTCCCACTCCCCATTTTGGGAAAAGAACTGTTCTACTGTTACGAGCAATCGTTTGGTAGAAAATATCGTTGATAGTTCGCTTTACCTTCTAAATGATGGTAGTGTCACTAGGATCCCTGATGTTTCCAAACACAGGGCGACAGCCATCGATTTGTCTCTAATCTCACCAGAATTAGTACTATCCTGTACCTGGGAAACTCACAGAGACACTTTGGGAAGCGATCACCTACCTATCATCATAACCATAACTGACAAAAACATCAGGATGAAAGACAGCTCTCCTGAAATTATTCCAAAATATAATTACAAGCGTGCTGACTGGTCCTTATTTCGAACTGCTCTAGCTAATCAAGATTACAGACATTATGAAAGTGAAAATGTAGACATTATGTTTTCTAAATTCCAAGAGTCAATTTTAGCCGCTGCAGACCTATCGATTCCGAAACTCAAATCTTCTAGATCAAATAATCGATTGGGTAATGTTTGGTGGACAGGGGCATGTGAGAAAGCAGTTCAATATAAAAGGGAGAAATTCAAAATCTACATCAAAAGCCGGAAACCTGAGGAACATGTCAAAATGAAAAAAGCTAACATCCAATGTAACAAAATCATTGTGAAGCAAAGAAAGATTATTGGGCATCATTCTGCACAAAAGAAATTTCAGATTTCAAAGATTTCCATAAAGTCTGGACGAAAATAAAACAAATGAAGGATGGAACCAACTTACCTAGGTGTCCGATAATGATTGAAACATGTAACACATTTCCTTCAGACATGGACAAAGCAGAAACTTTTGTGGATCTGTTCACTGAAAACAGTAAAGTTGAAGGTTTATCTCCTGACTGCAAACATCACAGAGAAATGGAAGATTACAACCCAATCTACACTGATCCAGTACCACAGAATGATCTTTGGTTTAATTCTCCAATCACCTTAGAAGAGCTAAAAAACACAGTACTGTCTCTACGCAACAAAAAGAGTTCGGTAGGTGTTGATGCAGTTTCGACTGAAATGATTAAACATCTCCCTGAAAACTACCTTATTTTCCTACACAAAATTTTGCAGAAATGCTGGGTTACCGGAACTGTGCCACAAATCTGGCAAAAGTCTATAGTTATACCAATCTTAAAAACAGGAAAATCGAAAACCGATAAAAACAGTTACAGACCTATTGCTTTGACGTCCCACACAAGCAAACTAATGGAAAGATTGGTCTTAAACAGACTTTTACACTACTGTGATAAAAATAACGTTATTCCGGTAAACCAGGCAGGTTTTAGAAAAGGAAGATCCGCAGTTGAGCACCTAGTTAAACTTACAACTCAGATCAAACAACAGTTTGCCCGCAGAAAAAGTGTTTTAGCTACTTTCTTTGATGTGAAAAAAGCTTACGATCAAGTTTGGCATAAACGTTTATTGTTCAAGCTAAAATCTGTTGGTTTATCAGGCAATATGTTCAATTACATTAAATCTTTTTTAGCTAATAGAACAATTCAGGAAGAGTGGGAGCTAGTTATTCTTCTTCACGATGCCTCGACAGGGGATTCCACAAGGTTCAGTGATAGCACCTATTTTATTTAATATCCTTATACAGGATCTTCCTAAAGCTCTTTCAAATCGTGTTGTTTTAGTACAGTACGCTGATGATATATGCACTTGGATGAATATCACTTTAAAAAAGACAACTCCACAGAGAACGCGAAATTACATCAGGAAGTTGTATCAAATTGATCTTGATAATCTTGGAAACTATATGTTAGAAAATGGGCTGTCGTTGTCAGCAGAAAAAACTAACATGATGCTGTTTGATCCTGGTGGTAACTCAAATAACTTGCCTACTTTCAAATTGCTTGGTGAAGTGTTAAATTACAAACAGGTCGTAAAATTCCTGGGAGTTTACATCACGTCCAAATTAAGCTGGAATGTCCATTTTGATTATATTTTAACAAAAGCGCGAAAAACCTTAAATTTTCTAAAAATAATAAGCAAATTACCCTGGGGAATGGATACAAATGTACTGATTCATCTGTCAACAGCGCTGGTCAGGTCTAAATTATCCTACGCGCAAGAAGTTTTCTTCAATGCACCCAAATATTTACTAAAAAAGATTCAGAGCTTGGACTGCAAAAGTCTTAAAATTGCACTAGGTGTACCAACTCATGCTTCTACTCTGGAAACGTACAAAGTTGCTGGAATTCTACCTTTAAACAACCATCGTGAGTTAGCTACAGCAAAGTTTGCAATTAGAACTACTTCACAAGTGGATAATTTTGTGAGCAAAGAAATTAAGATCAGGTCTGATACTGACTTTCCAAAACGAGCAAAAAACATTTCATCACAAATTACAGCCGCAACTTACATATCTGGCCTGATCAAACAGTCCAACATAACAATGGATGAAATAGCCGAGAAACCAACGATAATGCCTATTCCTACATGGGAAATGCTAAAGGCCACATTTGATCTCGATTATGCAAAAGTTAAAAAAGATGATAATGTCAACATTACGCTATCCACAGCTTGTGAACACATCGATGAAAAGTACCGTACCCACCTCCACATTTTTACCGATGGGTCAGTCTTAGCAAACCAGAGCGCTGGAGCAGCCTTTTATGTTCCAAAATTTAACATTAAAAAGTCTTTTTTCATTGGGGCAAATGTATCTATATATACAGCAGAATTGGTCGCTGTTGTTCAAGCGTTGCATTATTTAATAAGCCTTCGGCCTGTGTCATTCAAAGTAGTTCTCTTTGTTGATTCAAAATCTGTATTATATGCCTTACAGTCTTTTGATACAGACACAAGACCTGACTTAATTATTGAGGCAAATCATCTAATACATTGTTTAAAGATAAATGGTTCGGAAATCAATTTATGCTGGGTGCCTTCTCATGTTGGTCTTCATGGCAACAACGTAGTTGACAGAGCAGCTAAATCCGGTGCCCTCCATTCTGAAAAGTCCATAGAATTACATGTTAACACCTCGGTAAAAGAAGCTTACAACTCGCTAAATTAGCATCATGGATTCGATTTCATGAACATTTAAATGAAAAATTTGTGTCTCAAAAAAGAATCAAACTTTCAGTTCAAAATATCTGTAAAAATTTGCAGTATTCCTCGTTATATCATTTGAGATTAATTGTTATGACATATTTTCGCATTCAACTGAACGCTTTGAAAACAAAATATTGTAACAACGTTTTATGTATTTGTGGCGAACAATTCACATTGTATCACTGTTTGTTTTACTGCGGAAAGCTTCGTTTCTTTTTACCAAAGACGTTTACACAAGGAAACTATTTTGAAACGCATTTTAAAGAAGTAGTATCGGATCAAGTTTTGTTAGTTAAAATTTCAGAATCATTGGTTCACAGTCCTGTTAATGCGTTACTTTAAGATTATTTTATAATTATGATTATTTTTGTTTTGTTTTGTTTTTATGACGATTTTTCTTTTACATTATTGATGTTAGCGTTGTTCTAGTTTCATTTCTCTGTTCATCCATATCCTTTTTCTTAAGACCTTGCCGCTTCCTTTTAATTTTTTTTTACTTCCCTTACTCTGTTCCCCTCTCCCCTCCATACCCCCCCCCCCCCCTTATTTCATCCTCCATACCATTTTTCCCCGTCTAATATCACTTATAGTGAAAAGACGTTAAATCAAGCAACGAACGAACACACACACACACACACACACACACACATATATATATATATTATATATGTATATATTATACATACAGAGATACATACACATACATGTACAGACATACATACACATTATACACATACATTATAATGAAATCATGTATAATACATGCACGAAAGTTCTGTTTCAATTTTCGTCATCTCAAACCACCTCCAATAATCATCAACAGTCAGGACATCAATACCACAGTCAAACGTCCGCTACTTGGGCAAAACAGTGAGCAGCTATGAATTTCTTGATGCTAAGGTGGTACTGTGTATCTTCAAGTTTAGTTCTACCTTTGGAATGCTGACGGAGAGGCGGTGGCAAGACCATGGCGGTCAGGCTCGACACGAAGTTTGCTGTGTACAGAGCAGTAGTCTTGAGATCCTGTTGTACTGCTGCAGGACCTGGCCAGCTCATGGGTTTATGTACAGGCTTAGGCTTGTGCCATGATCACCATACACATGGCACCTGTGACGTTAGTGCATATGAAATTCGTTCCGAGCGCGGAGACGTCATCTTGAGAAACTGAAACTGAAACTGTACTGCTGTGAGTCCTAGACTACCTATAAACATCAGTTCAGTAGCTGGAATAGGTCCCATTAAAGACGTGTACACAAAATCTGCAACAACATAATAGCAAGATCGAGTGTCCAACCTTTCAGTTTTGAAGAAGTGTCGCTTGTCAAGTACAGAGCGTGTACTTATCAATTGCCAGCTTCGCTGTACAGGACAGGACCGTTTGATGCTCTTTTACGGAGAGCTGAAGCAAGGACATAGCGAACAAGGAGGACCACAAAAGCGATAAAAAGATTCTGTACATGTAAAGGCCAACCTCATGAGATGTGGCATCCACACCATCAACTGAGACGACACTGCCCGCAACAGAATAAGTTGGTGACAGCAGTGCACGCAGGGCATAGTCAGATTTGAACAGTGCAGAACAATTAGTGTTCAACAGGAGAGGGATCGGTGGATGCAGAACCCAATGCTTCAGGATTTTTATCTATGGAGTGTCTAGTGAGGAACATGTGCCTCCAGGTCGGTCTTGTTTCCAACATGAAACCCACCCCAGGCGACGAGGGAGAGACATCATCCCTCATGGAGCGGCATCCACCCCACCACCACCACCACCACCACCACACCACCATCGTCGTTATCATCATTATGATTCATAAAATACTTTTGTGGACTGCGTCAACCTGCATAATCTTTTACCAGCAGCAATATCACCATCACCATAGTTATTATCAGAAACAATTTCTTGCCACCAGATTAACATTAGCGCGCGCGCTCGCCACACACACACACACACACACACACACACACACACACACACACACACACACACACACACACACACACACACACACACAACATCCTCAAAAGGTTAATATGTGAACAGACAAGCTGAATCAAATCTACTCGAACTGTGAAGCACACACACACACACACACACACACACACACACACACACACACACACACACACACACACACACACACACACACACACCCCACACACACACACACACACACACACACACACACTGTGTTTTTTAATTGAGTGAACGATGATGCCAAGACTGCCATTCCAAATGTCCTACTTGCATACTGTGAGCCAGTGAAGATAACCGAGTTCATTGGCTTTGTACAGCTGTTTCACATGTTTTTGAAACGAAAACTGACGAGATGTTCTTGAAACAAAAACAGACGTAATGCCTCTGGCAGCATTGTGTGTGTGTGTGTGTGTGTGTGTGTGTGTGTGTGTGTGTGTGTGTGTGTGTGTGTGTGTGTGTGTGTGTGTGTGTGTGTGTGTGTGTGTGTGTGTTGTACTGTGTTGTGTTGTGTTGTGTTGTGTTGTGTTGTGTTGTGTCGGGGGTGGAGGATGGACTGGAGGAGTTGGGGTGATGGAGACGATGATATAATCGTGTTGGAGGACAGATGGATGTCATTTAACACGTTGTTTTGGGGACTGATTTCTGTGATGTTATTTACAGGATGGTAATGAAGTGAGTTGTGTTTTCATGGCTCTACACTGTCGACTGGGCTTTAAACAACAATAACAATCCATTTCCACTTATTTAGACACTGCAAAATGAAATGTACATATCACGTCAGTGTAGCGTGATATTCTAATGACAGACTGATTCAGTGATAGGATGTGAAACCACTCACTATGGGTAGAATCTAGCCAGCGCATTGGGCTTGTGTGCAGGCTTCAGGCTAATGCCATAATCATGTTGGACGTTCTCCATCACATAACATTAGTGGTGTCAGTGCATATGGAGTATATTCTCAACACCGAGATGTTGTCTAGAGAAGCTGAAACTGGAACCAAAACTATGGAGTGTGTGACCATTCCTCACAGATGCTCCATCAGTGTGCGTTTCCTGTTGTTTCCAGTGATTCATTGCTGCACTCACAGGCCATGCCGGCTGCCATGTCGAGTTTGACATAACCCTATGATGAACGCTGCACAATGTTGACATACAACTCTGTCTGTCTGTCTGTCTGTCTCTCTTACTCTGTCGCTATCCCTGTATCTGTCTGTCTGTCTGCTCTCTCTCTATGAGAGATATACAGGAGAGAGAGAGAGAGAGAGAGAGAGAGGTGTGTGTGTGTGTGTGTGTGTGTGTTCTGCAAATAGTTAGGGAGAACCGAGGTAGGGTCAAGACAGAAGATCCTGAGACATTTGAGAGGTTTGTAGGACATGAGGGTTTCTGACATAACGTTGGTGTGGTATTAGAACGTAGTCACTGAAAGCATAGTGTGGCAATTTTATACTCAATTCTGGCTTTGATTGGAAGACACTGTGGGTTTTGCACTAATGCTCCTCCACTGCACTGTTTGCTCTTCTGTATAACAAGTCGAACTGCACTGTTCTGGATCCGTTAGAGTGATGATAGCTTATCCAAAACAAGTGTGACCGCCCGCGTTCAAGCAATCAGGAACCAGAAAAAACACGATATAAAGAATAAGAACGCGTATTTAATACAAGAAGCCAAGACAGGCACCTGCCTCGTCTCGTTGTATTAAATACGCGATTTTATTCTTTTTTCGTGTTTTTTTTTTTCTGATGATGATAGCTTGTCATCAAAAAGTCCAGCTAAGAGAGAGCTACAATAGACTAGTTAGAATGAAAGACAAGCACAGCTTGTTCGTGGTTTCAACAGAAAGAAATGGGCAATTTAGCTTATTCTGTGAAGTTAGAGATAATTAGGGTCCAAGAGATTGAGCCATATGTAAGAACGGACTCCACCGCTGCTCGGAAGAAGTTCCTTTTCAGGTTGTCTGGTAGATTGGATTTCCAGATTTTGTCCAGTTGATTTAGTGCGCCCCAGGCATTTCCGAGTCTGGTGTTGACGTCTTGTTCTGTGCAGTCAAAGACCAGGACGTCCACAGAAGACTTTCATCGACCAACTGATGGATGATACGGGCCGTCAGTATGATGAACTACCTACTGCAATGTCTGACAGAGAAGGATGGAAGAAACGTGTCATAGGTAGCCGAGCAAGCTCGACATGATGATGATGAGGAGAGATAATTATATAATTTTGCTCAGTTGGATAACCCTCTGACTCCTGCACCCTGTCCACCAATTGCAAAAACTTAACCCTATGATTCCCTCACCCTATCCATCTGAGGTGAGGTGAGGGAGTCATAGGGTTAATTTTTGCTTTGCTAGCATGGTTGGCAATGAAAGATGCCCATGGACATGGCTGTGAGAGTCAAAGGGTTAACATGAGCTTTCATGGACAGGGTTTCACCAAGAAAAACTCCCAAGTTTCCTTTGCAGTGTACAGCTGGGTATGAATGCATGCAGGCCCGGAACTGATCTATGTGTCAGTTTTAAGATGATCTCCTGATCGCCTTTAGACACCTAGATAACTCGACGGCCTTGGGAAGAAATCACGTTCTTGAGAATATCTATTCTTCTTCATCTCTTTGACCAGGCTTTTGTTTACCCTTCAACGCTTTTTCACACGACAAAAACTGTGGCTTAAGATCTGTAAGAATGTACATGGAAATCATTTTTGGACTATACCTGGGTTTACACCCACAGAAATAAAAAGACACGTAGCTTCGCTACGGGTCCAGGGGCTCAGTAACTCGGTTGAGCGTCGAATTCACATGCTCATGGTTGTGGGTTCGAATCCCGGGGTCGCTACATTAAAACTGGCCTTTTCACAGTCTATCTAAACATCATTGTTGTTCTGGTGGTGTCAGTATAGGATTAGATAACTCCCCTTTTCCCCACTTCTCTGGGATGGTTATCCCCGTCGGCCATATCACCTGAGGTGGGTGCCGACGTAAAAACTGAACCAAATCAATCAATTAATCAATCAATCAATGAATCAATCAGCTACGGGTCGATTTATACCGCCTCTCCAGCCTTACACTCTTCCATTTTAACCCTTTCGCTCCCTCATCCCACCCATCACCTTCATGCAGAAATCTGGTGAATAGAACGAGGAAGCAGTAGTATTAAAGGGTTAATATAGACCAGTAGAGAAGAGTTGTGTTACCAACGCCACGTACACAGGTGTTTGACAGGGCACAGTGCTTATCTAGACGAGCGCCAAGTCCTACAGCCTTGATTCTCATCTTGCTGATTAAAATCAAACACCTCCATAATCATGGAGAGGGGAGAAACTGGATTTTAAATTTCATTTCGTTTTATGTCGATGCAACAGGTCTGGATGAAACAGGAAAGTGCGTTTGTACGTGTGAGTGTTTGTGAGATGCACGGTTTACTCATTGGCGGATGCCCATGTGAAAAGAAGTAGGAAGGTGCGTGTGCACGTGTGTATGTGTGAATGTGTACGTATGAGTGCTTGTGAGATGCAGGTATACGCGTAGGCGGATTCCCTAGTGAAAAGAATCATCACTTTGTTAAGGTGAATGGATGATGCCCCAGTGAAGAGAATAAGTAAGCTTACTTTGTGAATAGTCAAACTATACTAGCAACAGTGTCAAGTACCATTTCAAGTGCAGTTAGACACATCAGACGCAGTTCTCGTCAACTTAAACGCGACCCATGCATGTGTAACTCAATTTCAAGCATAAGACAAAGACACCGTCAGCAGAAACAATGGCTGGCAAACAGAAATCAGATCCTATCACACTATGTACAGAAACAGAAACAATGGCTGGCAAACAGAAATCAGATCCTATCACACTGTGTACAGAAACAGAAACAATGGCTGGCAAACAGAAATCAGATCTATCACACTGTGTGCAGAAACAGAAACAATGGCTGGCAAACAGAAATCAGATGCTATCACACTGTGTACAGAAACAATGGCTGGCAAACAGAAATCAGATGCTATCACACTGTGTACAGAAACAATGGCTGGCAAACAGAAATCAGATGCTATCACACTGTGTACAGAAACAATGGCTGGCAAACAGAAATCAGATGCTATCACACTGTGTGCAGAACCAATGGCTGGCAAACAGAAATCAGATGCTATCACACTGTGTGCAGAAACAGAAACAATGGCTGGCAAACAGAAATCAGATGCTATCACACTGTGTACAGAAACAGAAACAATGGCTGGCAAACAGAAATCAGATGCTATCACACTGTGTACAGAAACAGAAACAATGGCTGGCAAACAGAAATCAGATGCTATTACACTGTGTGCAGAAAGAGAAACAATGGCTGGCAAACAGAAATCAGATGCTATCACACTGTGTACAGAAACAATGGCTGGCAAACAGAAATCAGATGCTATCACACTGTGTACAGAAACAGAAACAATGGCTGGCAAACAGAAATCAGATGCTATCACACTGTGTACAGAAACAGAAACAATGGCTGGCAAACAGAAATCAGATGCTATCACACTGTGTGCAGAAACAATGGCTGGCAAACAGAAATCAGATCTATCACACTGTGTACGCAGAAACAATGGCTGGACAAATCAGAACAATACATGTGTCAGAAACGAAACAATGGCTGCAACAGAAATCAGATCCTATCACACTGTGTGAAACAAAACAATGGCTGGCAAACAGAAATCAGATCCTATCACACTGTGTACAGAAACAATGGCTGGCAAACAGAAATCAGATGCTATCACACTGTGTACAGAAACAATGGTGGCAAAAGAAATCAGAAATCTATCACACTGTGGTACAGAAACAATGGCTGGCAAACAGAAATCAGATCTATACACTGTGTGCGAACAGAAACAATGGCTGGCAAACAGAAATCAGATGCTACACACTGTGACAGAAAACAATGGCTGGCAAACAGAAATCAGATATGCTATCACACTGTGTCAGAAACAGAAACAATGGCTGGCAAACAAAATCAGATCCTATCACACTGTGTACAGAAACAAAAAATGCTGGCAAACAGAAATCAGATCTATCACACTGGTGCAGAAAAAATCAATGCTGGCAAACAGAAATCAGATCTATCACACTGTGTACAAGAAACAATGGCTGGCAAACAGAAATCAGATGCTACACACTGGTACAGAAACAAAATGGCTGGCAAACGAAATGATCTACACATGTGACAGAAACAGAAACATGGCTGGCAAACAGAAATCAGATCTATCAACTGTGTACGAAAACAGAAACAATGGCTGGCAAACAGAATAGATCTATCACACTGTGTCAAAGAAAAATGGCTGGCAAACAGAATCAGATCTATACACTGTGTAGAACATAATGGTGGCAAACAGAAATCAGATCTATCACACTGTGTACAGAACAAAACAAATGGCTGGCAAACAGAAATCAGATGCTATCAACTGTGTGCAGAAACAGAAACAATGGCTGGCAAACAGAAATCAGATCCTATCACACTGTGTACAGAAACAATGGCTGGCAAACAGAAATCAAATGCTATCACACTGTGTGCAGAAACAATGGCTGGCAAACAGAAATCAGATCCTATCACACTGTGTGCAGAAACAATGACTGGCAAACAGAAATCAGATCCTATCACTCTGTGTACAGAAACAATGACTGGCAAACAGAAATCAGATGCTACCACACTGTATGCAGAAACAGAAACAATGGCTGCCAAACAGAAATCAGATCCTATCACACTGTGTGCAGAAACAGAAACAATGGCTGGCAAACAGAAATCAGATCCTATCACACTGTGTACAGAAACAGAAACAATGGCTGGCAAACAGAAATCAGATCCTATCACACTGTGTGCAGAAAGAGAAACAATGGCTGGCAAACAGAAATCAGATGCTATCACACTGTGTACAGAAACAGAAATAATGGCTGGCAAACAGAAATCAGATGCTATCACACTGTGTACAGAAACAGAAAGAATGGCTGGCAAACAGAAATCAGATCCTATCACACTGTGTACAGAAACAGAAACAATGGTTGGCAAACAGAAATCAGATCCTATCACACTGTGTGCAGAAACAGAAACAATGGCTGGCAAACAGAAATCAGATCCTATCACACTGTGTACAGAAACAATGGCTGGCAAACAGAAATCAGACGCTATCACACTGTGTACAGAAACAATGGCTGGCAAACAGAAATCAGATCCTATCACGGACTAACAAGTTGCTTTGTTCAAAACACCATATTGGATCCTGTTCTTGGCTGAACATGAAAACGGCAAATGCGGCTCAGGCGCAAGAAGAGACAAGGGTAGAAGTAACATGTGGAAAAAGTTTCCTTTGTCAACCCATAAGTAAATCCAAAACAAGTGTGACTGCCCGCGTTCAAGCAAACAGAAACCAGAAAAAACACTTAAAAAAAAAAGAAGAAAAAAAAAAGAATAAGAACGCTTATATGGTACAAGACAAGACAGCCGCAAATTTTCGGCGAACTGGCTTTTGTCAAGCGTAAGATCACAAAGAAAGAAAGAAAGAAAGAAACAAACAAACACCAGATACAAAACTTTTGTGTTTGTTTGTTTGTGATCTTACACTTGTCTTGTTGTATTAAATACGCGTTCTTATTCTTTTTCCGTGTTTTTTTCTAACCCATAACTATCTTACGCTATCGCCTTTTTGTGTAAAGGTGGAAAAACAAATCCGGGGTGATTTACATTGGCCTTGTCACTTATCCGTCTTTATGTGCTGCTGGTCGTCCTGGTGGTGTCAGTGTAGTGTTACGTAATAGAGATCTACCCGTAAGTCATACCACCCGAGATGGGTAGCCACGTAAAACCGAATTAACCTCCATTTTACCTTGCTTGCCTTCTTAGTTTCTTGTTTTTGGTTGGCTGGTTGATTGTTTTTATCTCTCTTTGTATTGTTTTTATCTCCGGTTTTATTAAAAGGGGGTGTGGATTATTTAAACTGATAGATTGATACGTAGTTCTGTCTGTCTGTCTATTCATGTGTGTATTTCATCGTTTCGTTTGCAAAACAATTTAAGAACATTGATGACTGAGCTGGCGTTGTGTTACGAACTTGATATACATAAATTTGTATGTGTCAGCTTATCTCAGTATGGGTATATGTTCATAGCTAGATCAGTTCCAAGGTTACCGCTAACAAACAGGGGGTGGTGTGAGAAAATGTTCCTGATTCCGTGGTCTTTCAGTCCGTGCTGTTAGAGACTTCATTTTTTCCCTGCTGCTTCCAGGCTTAAGAAAATTCGTATTGGTGTCTTCGCTGTTGGGTGGGAGAAGAATGAGGGTGGGGGGGGGGGGGGGCTGCTCACTCAGTTTGATTTGCAACTTATTGTTTTCTATCATAAGTAGGGGGCTTAGTTTATGGCATCAGAACAGATAACCTACTACTGACCCCCTCCCCCCCTCGTTGGGATGCCGGGGCTTCTTTCAGTTTAAATAATATCCCCACCTTTCGGAAATTCTATGCTGGAAATCTCCTCTTTTCTGTCACTGTGTTTGTTTCTTTCTTGTTCTTTTATTTTCTGTCATTTCTTTCTGTCATTTTCTGCCTTGTTGGTCCATTCACCCGAATGTGTTCGATAAAGTCTTACGTACTTTTTCTTAGGATTGATAATTGGGTACATGTATTAAGTCCATTTTTGGCTCTAGGAAAATGAGATATGCGGTATGCTTATGTTTGTGGTCAGGTGTGTTTTTCAAATCCCCTGTGCGATAAATTGGACGGAGTGGTCAACGCCGGGGGGGGGGGGGGGGGGGAGGGGGGATGTCCTTAGATTACGTACGTGAATGCATTGATATGTGTACTTAATTTTCTTTTTTTTTACCTTGTTGAGTTTTTCCCCAATAGTGACCTGGCAGCAGTGCGTTCTCTTTTGACGGGTGGCCCAACGGTGGCTGGATATCATTGGATCCTGTAGACTATGAGGCACTGCGATATCAAATTGAATGAAGTTGGGTTGTGAGTGTGTTGGGTCCAAATTACCAGAATGGGGGCAATGTTAGGAGGGGGCGTGGAAGACGGGGCAGAAATCCAGGAAAACAAAAAGCCAGGAAAACACGATGCTGGATGCTGCTGAAGTCTGCAAACAGATCTACGCAGGGGCGGTGAAAGTAGTGGGACGTTTCAGTCGTCAAGTTGCACATCGTGCTGTCTGACATTTCACGCTATACTCCAGCACGCTCCCTGTTTCCTTTCACAGCGCTAAACAATTTCGCAGCATGAAGGCACTCCTTATACCTGGGAACGATCATTTCACCAGACGACAGATGCATATCAGAAATAGCCAAAACAGCATTCAAGAAGATGAAAAGCATTCTTACCAACAAATGCCAATCAATTAACATCAAGAAGAGAGTTCTTGAATGTTGTATAGAATCAATACTGTTATACGGTTGTGAGGCGTGGACAGTCAACAAGCAAAGCCAGAACAAGATTGAGGCAGCCGAAATGTGGTTTCTAAGAAGAATGTTGAGAGTTCCATGGACAGCAAAGAAAACAAACGAGACAGTCTTGATGGAAGCAGACACAAGAAGATCATTCATAAGGAAGATTGGGAAAATACAGGCAACATTTGTAGGCCATTTTATGAGGAAAGGGGAATTGGAGCACCTGGTCACAACGGGAAAGCTGGAGGCAAAGAGAGTACCAGGTAGACCCAGGGAGAAGATACTAGACGGACTTGCAGAATGGCTGAAGACAAAGAGGGTGGAAGAGATGCTTGATGCAACAAGAGATAGAGACAGATGGAAGTCCATGATCGCCAACACCATGTGGCAAGGCACCTGATGATGATGATGAAGGCACTCCTACCAAAGACACGAACAGAGAGACCGGCTATTACAGGATGTCGTTTACCGTCATGAAGTCGATTGATAGACGCTAACAGTCAGACATACGTCTTAGAGCAACAAGAATTTATAATTCGTGTGTCCGGAACCGCTTGCTGCTCCCTTTGTGCGACAGTCACAGTCCACAGAGGGACAAAGATAGACGTGGTGCTGTGAAGTAAACCTATCTCTCTTATCATATCTCTGATTTCAACAGTCTTGCTCCCACTCCATCTCTCTTGCTCGCTTCACTCTTCCTCCTTCGTTGCTGTTTTTTGTTCTCACCAGTGGTTCTAAAAGAAATGGAATTATTCAGACTGACTAGATGTTAAATGAATAGGTATGTGTGCGTGCGTGTTTGCAACAAGTTCAAAAATGGATGTGTGTGGCTGGTCTACACGTAAAGACATAGGAGATTAAAGTCATATTGATTATCTTCCTTCCATGTCATGTAGATGATGGATGACAGACATACAGTTGACATCAAAAAGAGCCCAAGATCAGTGAAACTTACCTTGGGCTCTTTTGATATCAACATTTCATTGTAAATTACTTTTCAGTTATGAAAATAAAACAAAGCAACAAAAAAGGCTGTGAGCATTCCGTTTGAAATGTTAACTGCAGAGAAGACAATCCAGAATCTGTGTTCCTCCTGATCACTGTGACCTTGAGGACTCATCAAACAGAATGATACTCGACGTGAAGCGAGGACAATAGTAGAATGTCACAACAGTAGAAACAGATTGTAAATATTTTAAAGTTTTGAAATAGTTAAGTTCACACTCATTCACAGAAAAATGCTGTCGCAAAGCTTTGTTTGTTTGCTTGTTTGTTTGTTTTTTTGGTGTCCTGATGACCTTGACTATAATGCCATGACTTCTCTAAACGTCTCAGCAGTCCATACATTTGACGCAGATTTGGCATAGATCCGTGCATGAACAGCTGAGAAAATCTTGCTAAAACATTTCTGTTTTACACACACACACACACACACACACACACACACACACACACACACACACACACACACACACACGCACACGCACACGCACACATGCGCTCATCCTTCTCCAGAGGAATCTCTGTTTTGGCGTGTATGTGTATGTGTGTGTGCGTGCTGCGGTTAGTCGTGCGTACGTGGTTGTGTGTTGTGCGCATACATGAATGTTTCTGTACGTGTGTGTATGTGCTGTACATATACATGTATTATACATATGTGTGCATGCACATATGTATTTGTCGTTCCGCGCGAGTGCTTGAAAAGGGAGATTTAAACATGATAGAGATCAGAAAATGTATGTTTTTGGTAGGATTAAATACAAGACACAGGTTGGTCATACCGTATCGATATTCTTCCTGTTGTATAGACAATAACAAAAATACAGGTGATCTTGAAAATAAGTCAAGGTCAATGAACGTCTTATTAATTAAAAGTGGATGTTCGACTTTTCAAACCAGTAATTACACGTGACTCCTAAGTCTCGGAGTCATCATGATTTATGTATATTTGAAGATTCTTGTTGTTGTGGATGCTTGGCCTTGAAATTATGCAAACATCACCCAAACCTTGTCATTCGTGATGAAGCTAGGACAACGGTAAAATGTCACAACAGTAAAAAGTGCTGTTCACACATATTTCTGAGAAAGTGCTGATTTAGGTACTTCTTTTTTTTAGGTCCGTGTAATCTTGACATTTCTGCCATGACTTCCAAACTTATGCATTCGTAATTCCTCAGTGATCCACCCTATGACCCACATTTGTAAAAATGCATTCATAGAACAGTTGAAAAAAACCTTGCCGACACATTTTTATCACAAGTTCACAGACACACAGACACATCTCCGTCTTCGATCGATATAGAACAATCTATTCGAAATAAGGAGATTAAAAGAGTAAAGATAAAAGAAAAGAAGCCATCCACCTTTACCTCTATCAACTTGGAGATTCATTACAACCGGACAACTTTAGCCTACTTGTCACCATGAACATGAGCCCTACAGAATTAAAACTTGAAGCATAGACAAGGATAAGTGCACAGAAACAATGGCAGGTAAACATTTTGTCAGCTGGATCCTTAATGGGAAACTCAGTGTTTTGTTTCGAAACAGCAGTGCATCCTGTTGAGGACTGAACATGAGAATGCAAAATACGAGAAATAAGTAGGAGTGGTATAGTTGAAGAAAAGTTTCAAGTGAAATGTCTCAGTTAACATCAGTCGCCGTGGCGTAGTGGTTAGCGCAACGGGCTACCGACTGGAAGGTTGTGGGTTCCAATCCTCAAAAATTATTCTGGGATTTTTCGGATCTAACCGGCTCCTACCCAGTGTTGGGCGTGCAGGCTCATTGGGAAGACTGGGGCCACATAGTCGAGTCTGATTCCACTTCACAGATGCGTCATTGAGGGTGTTGCTCAAATCTTCTGACCAGCACCGCATGTGTCTGTATCTCTCGGGCCTGGCTGATGCCAGGATATGTCATGATAGTAAGCGTAGAGTACAGCCCTGTCATGCAGTCTCAATCCTAGACGGAACTCCATAGCATCACCACACACACACACACACACACACACACACACACACACACACACACACACACACACACACACACATACACACACGACACACACACACACACACACACATACACACACGTGTACACACACACACACACACCACCACCACACACGTACACACACACACACACACCACGCACGCACGCACGCACCACACCACCACACACACACACACACACACACACACACACACTTCGTCACGTACTGTACTCAAGTGACTGGCGGTCAAACGTGAGGCAGACAATAGTCCTGTTTTGAATACCACAGACGTTCTACTTTCTCTCTGTCTCTGTCTCTGCCTCTCTCTCTGTCTGTCTGTCCATGTCTCTGTCTCTCTGTCTGTGTCTCTGTCTCTCTGTCTGTCTCTCCCTCCCCCTCTTTCCTCTCTCATTTTATGATCTCTCCAAAAGCTCATGAATCAACGTTTTTCATATTTTCTTGTCCTCGTGTGTCATGTTTTGTGGTCCTTTTTTGCAGCCACTTTCCATGCATAAATTTGTGTCAGTATATAGGCAGCCATTTCATCACATTGTTAATTACCACTAACCTCCTACCCCACCGCTTGTTCGTTTTAATCTTTGTTTTTTCTTCCTTCTAATATTTATGTGTGTTTTTAATGCTTCTGTAATTCATCTTCATTTTATTTGTATTCTTGTGATTCATGAATCTCATTTTTATACTTGCATATTTACATTCTGTGTGTAGATTGGCAATAACCAGCTTTAAGACAGATCCACTAAAACCTGGTGCTGTCTGTGTGTAATAAGGTGTTTTCAAGCTTCATCTCTCTCTCTCTCTCTCTTCTTCTGTCTGTCTGTCTGTCTATCTCTGTCTCTCTCTCTTTCTGTTTGTCTGTCTGTCTGTCTCTCTGTCTTTATCTCTGTCTCTCTCTGTCTGTGTCTGTGTCTGTGTCTCTTTCTGTCTGTTTTGTCTGTGTCTGTATCTGTGTCTGTGTCTGTGTCTGTCTGTCTTCTCTCTTGTCTCTGTATCTGCCTCTGTCTCTGTCTCTGTCTCTGTCTGTCTGTCTGTCTCTCTTTCTCTCTCTCTCTCGGTCCTTCCCCCTTCTCTCCTCTTTCCGTCGTGAAAATCTGCAAGATATGTTGATCAATTGAATACCGTCATGTCACTAAATCAATTGAAGTGTTAAATCACTGTCTGCCGCTACAAGGTTTGACGTCACAACATTTCAGTAGTTTTGTGGAAAAGGGTGTGTATGTGTGTGTGTGCACGCGTATTTGTGTGTGTGTGTGTGTGGGTGGGGACGGGTGGGGCGGGGGTACAGGCAGTTTGTATAGATTCCATAAGTACCATGCTATTCCCTTGTGTTTGAGCTTGTATAGGTATCTGCCTACGTGTTTGTTTGAGCAATGTGTATATCCATTCGTATTCTCTCTGTCTGGCCTGTCTCTGTCTAGGTTTCTGTCTGTTTGTCTGTCTGTCTTCTCTCTGTCTCTGTCTGTCTGTTGTTCTGTGTTGTGCAAGTCTCCACTTTCGAGTTGTAGCATGCACTCAGCCCACTGGAAAACACGTCACGTACTGTGCAAACATGAGAGGAGACATTCTGAACTTACCTGACACCATTACCCTGACGCCCGACATTTACACACACACACACACACACACACACACACACACCACGCACCACCACACACCACGCACGCACGCACGCACGCACCACACACACACACACTCAGACACACCATACACACACACACACACTGACACTCTCGCCACACACACAGAGACTCAGACACACACAACGCACACATACACATACACAGACACACACACACACAGACACACAGACACACACACACAGACACGCACACACACACACACTCACATACACAGCACACAGACACACGCACACGCACACGCACACTCACACAATACTCGCACACAGTCACAGACACAGACACACAGACACACACACACTTTCCCACACTCACACACACACACAGACACACACACACACACACACAGACAACAACACACACACACACACACACACA
>CM060309.1:35663924-35673924 GCA_030674185.1 Monoplex corrugatus
TGATGACCGGACCATTGTCACCTGACCAGGCCTTACAGATGTAGTGGCCAGCATCCTGCATGGTGACGTTGTAAAAGGTCAGGTAGGCTGTGGCGTGGTACGGGCTGGTGGGAAACTCCACGTAACGGTAGGGACTGGACGGGCCCTGAGTGTCCCCTACACTCAGGTCCACTGAGGGATGATCGCCTGTCGCCTGTAAATTATCCATTTCTTGCCCGTACAAAACAGTTACACAAATGAACAGCTGAACAAACAAACACATTTTTAGTTTGGTTGAAAACAACAACTTCAACAACAACAACAGTACATCAACTGACTAAATGCCAATTGTCAGCAGTGAATATAGAGTTGCACAGCTCAATAAAGGCACAGAGATGTAAAGGGTACCATTGTACGTGTCAATATAAAACATTAGAAATCAGAACAGTACGCTAATAAACATGACAGTACGATACAGTGTAATACAGTATGGTAAAGTGTAATACAATATATCACAGTGTAATGCATTATAAACACTAGCCCGCCTCACACAAAGGGTGTGGACAAATCCCAAGCTGACCACAAAGACAAAGATGGCTGTATACAACGCCTGTGTCCTCAGCACCTTGCTGTATGGCAGCGAGGCGTGGACCACGCATGCTCATCAGGAGAAAAGGCTCAAGAGAAGCCTACGGCGCACACTTGGCATTTCCTGGCAAGACAAGGTGACCAACACCGAAGTCCTAGCCTGCGCTGGCCTCCCAACCATGCATACCATGCTGAGACAGCGTCGGCTGCGCTGGTTGGGCCACGTTCGCCGCATGGAAGATGGTCGCATCCCAAAAGACATCCTTTATGGTGAGCTTGCCACAGGGCAGAGAAACATTGGCCGCCCACAGCTGAGATACAAAGACGTTTGCAAGCGTGACATGAAGGCGCTTGAGATCAACACTGAGTCCTGGGAGGACCTCGCAGACGACCGCAACAGCTGGAGAACTACTCTCAAGAAACAGCTGCGGATTGGTGAGGACAAACTGTCAGCTGCTGGCAGCAGAAAAGCGAGTTCGCAGAAAAGGGATGACAGCCAACAGACCAGCATCAGCATACACATGCGACCGCTGCGACAGAGACTGCCTCTCTCGCATTGGTCTGTACAGTCAGGCGACGCTGCTTGGACCAAGCAGACAGCCCATCTAGACATTAGAACGGATGTACTTTGTCCATGGTCAGTCATGACCGAAGGAGGCCTACTACTACTAATGCATTATAAAAACAATGTTATGAATGCGTTCAAAAATTTAAAGGTTAAGACATCCCTCAAAACGGTAACTTGGCCTTAGGTTCCCGACTGTCTTGGAAACGCGAACTAGAATCCAGAAGAAGAAAAAATGGCGACAGCAGAAGGTCGCTCAGCAGTTACAACTTGGATGCGGCCCGGCCCATTTAGAGTGTGAGCAGTTTTGGGTCTAAACGCTTGCTTGATGGTGGCCTCTTTTCCGAGGACTTTCTGCTCTCCAGCTCCTCCAGGAGTTTCTTGTTACTGACACATGGCTAGACCACTGACTTTGAGAACAATCTGGAGGACGTCCTGTGAAGACTGGATGACACTGGAATAGACTAGATTTTTGGACTCCGTGGGATGCCTACCCACCTTGTATT
The DNA here is from genome assembly GCA_030674185.1 of Monoplex corrugatus. NCBI lineage: Eukaryota > Metazoa > Mollusca > Gastropoda > Littorinimorpha > Ranellidae > Monoplex > Monoplex corrugatus. The sequence continues at coordinate 35,665,563 of CM060309.1, forward strand.
TCTCCAATTTGCCTCTACTTTCATAAACGAAAAATGGTTCGGGAATTCACTGAAAGGAGGAGAGAAAAATAAATCCATCAGTGCACGTCGACCACGACTAGAAATTCACAATGGACCGTGAGTATGGAGAACAAATGGAATTCCAACCTGTCTCTGGAAGCTGATTATCAACCGAGCGCAACATTAAAATTCACACGACGAACTAGGGTTGTATGAAGACTGATGAATGAGCAGCAACACACTGCGTGAGTAGAAAACAAAGAGCATGAATCAAGCCACAGTACCAAAGACATCCATACTGATAGTTCGGACAAGGAATGTGTACAGGCTCTTGACGTTAAACGCCAGGAACTAAACGCCACCCCAAGTGCAAAAGAGGAATGGGGCAGGCTAGATGAAAATATAGTGTACAAATTGAATGCACTGATAGGAAAGAGCACCCTGGAACACAAACTAGCTACGTTCAGAGATATTGTAGAAACGCCTATGAAGTGAAACAGCCAACGGTGAAAACCCTGAGAAATTCAGACGTCAACGAAAGATGGATAAGATTCAGAGGGGAAAAAAGGTATCAAGAAAAATTAAAGCTGCTTCGGAATCTGAGAACCAAGGGTTAGAAGCACTACGTAAAGACCTGAAAGCTAAACACAGTGCCCTCAGCAAAGTAGAATCAGCAAGGAGGAGAAAGAGCAAAAGCAAAAAGACCCAAGATTGCCTCTTCAGAGGCCCTTCCAGTTCGCCGGGAAACTATCCAAGCAGCCAAAATCTGGGGCACTTACAATGGACAAAGAAGTTCTGGAACAGCGTCTCAGGAAAATATATTCCAATCCTCAGAGTGGGACACTACTTGAACTTCAGGATCTGCTGCAGTCTGCAGCACCAGAGAAAATGTTTAATGACAAGGCACCAACACAGGATGAAGTTGAGAAATTCATGACGATGTTTGCATCTCGCCTGTCTTCGGGAACTGATCTCTCTTCCCAGCAATGCCAGATTAGCTCACGAGGATGGCTCAGAAGCACTGGTTTCCCGCACTGAATCATTTTAACAAGAGTGCCGTCTTTGCCTGGTTCCTTGCCTTGAGCAAGTAAGTCAGTGTCCTCTCTTGGGGGCAGATCCAGCTCATCCATGAAGGCAGACCGGTAATGCTGGCTAGGGATGACTCAGTGACCACACTGTCAGTGGAGTACAGGTTCTGGTAATGTTTGGCACACATCTCTATTTGCTAGGCATGGCCTTTGACGACTTCACCTTGGACTTCTGTAGAGCGATCTTGCCAGCGATGGACTCGAAGGCTTTCTTCATCCCCTCATACATGCCTTCTGCCTTTCCGCTTTCGGCCCAGAACTAGATGGTCTGGTACATGTTCTGTTCGTGGTCGTTTGTGCAGGGCCTAGCTGTTCAGTGCACGTTGTTTCTTATTGTTCTCAGCGCAGCAAGTCTTTTTTTTCTGACAGATTGCTTTTGTAGTCGATTAGAGGTACTCTCTTGATGACAGGTTCCATCCAAGACAGGTGAATCTCAGTACAATCATGGTTTTTCTCTTCTTCCCAAGGGATGACATGGCGATGTTGTAGATGGTGTCACGAATAAATTCCCACCTCTCCTCGATGGCTGTGGATGCATTTACTTTGATAGTTTGCTCAGTTTGGTCGTTGAGTCTTGTGAAACCTCTGGGCTGGTTCCTCCTGTAATGTTGATGCGAGGGCATCCTTTCTGCTTGGTGTGGTGGATCGTCTTTGGTTCCATTCAGACCGGACTTCGCTTTACACCATGGAATGGCCTGTGTCACAGTCAGCACGTGGAAGCTGTGTGTGAAGAAGCACACGGTTGAGGGCAGCTCTTTTCATTATGATTATGTCCAGCGAATGCCAATGTCCAAACCATGGGTGTCTACAGGCGACATTACGCCAAGGCTTTGTCTTGAAGAACGTGTTGGTGGTGCACAGCTTGCAGTAGGAGCAGAGCTCTTGCGGTCTGTGGCTGTTGTCATTCATCTTGCCAAAGCCGAAGTGTCGAAGACAGTCTGGCCACGAGCTTTGATCTAATTCGGCTCTAGTATTGAATTCATTGAGAAGAATTATATGATAAGATTCTGGAACCCAGCTTGTGGTAGCATTAAAATCATCATACAACTGATTTTTGTTTCTCGAGGTGGGCACAGCGATGGGGCTAGACATTCAGAACGTTCACTTTGCCAGTTGACGTTGAAAGGCTGAGGGCAAGCATGCGTCCTGAACCACTGTTGGTAGGAACTTTCTGAGATAGCAGGCTGTTTTATTCTTGACTGTAAGGCCGACGCCATGCATGCGAGGTTTTTTAGGGAATCTGCCCTGCCAGAACTAGGTATAGTCCTTCATCCGCAATCCGCAGCGTGCTGTCTACAGCAAGCCTCGTTTCTTGTAAAGCCCCTACATCGTTGTACATCGTCCTCAGCTCGGAGTCGATAGTTGCTGTTTTGTTGCTGTCATGATCTACTGCAGGTCGTCTGAGAGGCCATGGCACATGGTCTTGATGTTTTAAGTGCCAGTCGCCTGACTGATTTCTTCTTTATTCACTACGGTTTGCCTGATGCAGAAAAAAGCTGTGCTCTTTTCGATCAATTCTAAGCTCCATGCACCCACTGAAACAGGCCGACAGTGGCGGATCAGTTACCTTATTGTCCAGGCACTGCCCGGATTGAGGCGAGTGGTAGATGATCAGTGACATGCAGTGATCTTTCCCACTATTAGAGGCAGCCGTTAGCGGTCCTACTTTACGCTATTTCAGTTGGACTTATAACTCGTAAATACTGCCTCTTATGCTGATTTGATGCTATGCAGCAGCACCACAGTAACCTTGCTAGGGCGCAGATCTTGGTGATGAGTATGGAGATTTCTGAGCTGCTCATACATCATGATCCCATTTCAGCTCGTTGATGTGGTCCAGAGGAATATGTTCGACATTGGCTTTGCTGCACAAACACAGCACAACACACTACACACGACATATCAACACAAACACAACACACTACACACGACATATCAACACAAACACAACACACTACACACGACATATCAACACAAACACAAACACTACACACGACATATCAACACAAACACAACACACTATGCACGATAAATGAACACAAACACAGCACACTATGCACGAATAATGAACACAAACACAACACACTATGCACGATAAATGAACACAAACACAACACACTACACACGACATAGGGACAAAAACACAAACACACTACACACGACATATGAACACAAACACAACACACTACATAGGAACACAAACACAACACACTACACACGACATATGAAACAGAAACACAACACACTATGCACGATAAATGAACACAAACACAACACACTACACACGACATATCAACACAAACAACAGACTACGCACGACATATTAACACAAACACAACACACTACACACGACATATCAACACAAAACAACACATTATGCACGATAAATGAACACAAACACAACACACTATGCACGGTAAATGAACACAAACACAACACACTACACACGACATAGGGACAAAAACACACACAATACACACGACATATGAACACAAACACAACACACTACATAGGAACACAAACACAACACACTACACACGACATATGAACACAAACACAACACACTATGCACGATAAATGAACACAAACATAACACACTACACACGACATAGGGACACAAACACAACACACTACACACGACAGATGAACACAAACACAACACACTGCACACGACATATAAACACAAACACAAAACACTACACACGACATAGGAACACAAACACAACACACTGCACACGACATAGGAACATAAACACAACACACTGCACACGACATATAAACACAAACACAAAACACTACACACGACATAGGAACACAAACACAACACACTGCACACGACATAGGAACACAAACACAACACACTGCACACGACATATAAACACAAACACAACACACGACATAGGAACACAAACACAACACACTGTGCACGATAAATGAACACAAACACAACACACTGCAGATGACATATAAACACAAACACAACATACTACACACGACATATGAACACAAACACAATACACAACACACGACATAGGAACACAAACACAACACACTGCACACGACATATAAACACAAACACAACACACGACATAGGAACACAAACACAACACACTGTGCACGATAAATGAACACAAACACAACACACTGCAGATGACATATAAACACAAACACAACATACTACACACGACATATGAACACAAACACAATACACAACACACGACATAGGAACACAAACACAACACACTGTGCACGATAAATGAACACAAACACAACACACTGCAGATGACATATAAACACAAACACAACATACTACACACGACATATGAACACAAACACAATACACAACACACGACATAGGAACATAAACACAACACACTACACACGACATAGGAACACAAACACAACACACTGCAGATGACATATAAACACAAACACAACACACTACACACGACATAGGAACACAAACACAACACACTATGCACGATAAATGAACACAAACACAACACACTGCAGACGACATATACACACAAACACAACACACTACACACAACATATAAACAAACACAACACACTACACACGACAGATGAACACAAACACAACACACTATGCACGATAAATGTACACAAATACAACACACTACACACGACATATGAACACAAACACAACACACTACACACGACATATGAACACAAACACAACACACTACAAGGAACACAAACACAACACACTACACACGACATATGAACACAAACACAACACACTGCAGACGACATATACACACAAACACAACACACTACACACGACAGATGAACACAAACACAACACACTATGCACGATAAATGAACACAAACACAACACACTACACGACATAGAACACAAACACAACACACTACACACGACAATAACACACAAACACAACACACTACACACGACAGATGAACACAAACACAACACACTGCACACGACAGATGAACACAAACACAACACCGGACATATGAACACAAACACAACACACTACACACGACAGATGAACACAAACACAACACACGACAGATGAACACAAACACAACACACTACACACGACAGATGAACACAAACACAACACACGACATATGAACACAAACACAACACACTGCACACGACAGATGAACACAAACACAACACACGACATATGAACACAAACACAACACACTCCACACGACAGATGAACACAAACACAACACACGATAAATGAACACAAACACAACACACTACACACGACAGATGAACACAGACACAACACACGACATATGAACACAAACACAGCACACTACACACGATAAATGAACACAAACACAACACACTACACACGACAGATGAACACAGACACAACACACGACATATGAACACAAACACAGCACACTACACACGACTGATGAACACAGACACAACACACGACATATGAACACAAACACAGCACACTACACACGATAAATGAACACAAACACAACACACTACACACGACAGATGAACACAAACACAGCACACTACACACGATAAATGAACACAAACACAACACACTACACACGACATAGGAACACAAACACAACACACTGCACACGACATATGAACACAAACACAACACACTACACACGATAAATGAACACAAACACAACACTGCAGACGACATATACACACAAACACAAACACAACACACGACATATGAACACAAACACAGCACACTGCACACGACATATGAACACAAACACAACACACTACACACGATAAATGAACACAAACACAACACTGCAGACGACATATACACACAAACACAAACACAACACACGACATATGAACACAAACACAGCACACTGCACACGACATATGAACACAAACACAACACACTGCACACGACATATGAACACAAACACAACACACTGCACACGATAGATGAACACAAAGGTATATTACCGAGCATGGAATGGAGCAATCCTTCAGTTCGTTGCCAACAAAACAAGTCAAGTGTCCGTCCGTCTGATCCCACCGTTCTCGTGTTTCCTTTAAAAAAACCTACAAAACCGTCTGGGTAGGGACCCAAGCGGCCCACTGGATAGAAGATTATGTGTCCGCCGGTAACGTAGGAGGACACGAGACAGGTGTGGGAACAGTTCATGAAGGTCATCAAGATGAACACTATGTTACCTGTCGGCCTTTCTGCAGAATACGGAATGTGAAGACCAAACACCTTCCGTCCTTCAGAGTCCTCTGTCATGTCCATTTGGACGTCTTCGGTCTGTTCATGCAGGTCCATGCCTGGTATCAGCAAGAACTGGTTCACCACATGTTGTTCAGTGTGGACCGAAGCTGCAGAGATGTGTAGTTCATCTGGTAGTCTATCATGTTCTCCGCATCTTCCGTGTTGACCCGAAAACCGACGTTGAGGTCATGTCCTGTCGGATACATGACCTCACTTCCTGGTTCTACCGTCACTCGGATGTTGGGGAGATGTGCATGGTCGCGGCTGTCTGGTTTTAGTCGAATGGATATGGAGGCAAAGTGGTCTGAGAGTTGGAAGGTCAGATCTAACCTCACAATTTGACCTGATTCCGTGTGTGGTTTCTTAAACTGGACGTTGATGACTCCAAAGTCACCGTGCTTTATCAGGGCCGGCTGACTGGTGGCTGTGACAAGATGTTTGAAACTCAGTTGTCATAGTGTTCCTCTCTCTCTCTCTCTCTCTCTCTCTTATATATATATATATATATATATATATATACATACATATACGTATATATACATACATATATATATATATATATATATATATATATATATATATATATATGTACGCATATATATCTATCTGTCTCTGTGTCTGTCTGTCTGTGTCTGTCTGTCTGTCTGTCTCTTAAAGCAAAACACACTGAACCACTCTCAGGACGTGTCCCGAACAAACAATAGATAAAACCAAAATAAATTATTCAAAGAAAGACAAAATCAAATAGGCCAAAATGTGATATCGTCACCACTATCACGACCATCAGTAATACTAAAACATGTGTTCTGTTTGTTTCGGTAAAATCTACTTGATGTTCAGACTAGCCAGCAGGTGTTTATTACAACCTATTACAACCTTCTGATATTCATTTTTCCTACTGGACTCAGTATAACCAACTGACTTTATCAAAACCGATTGGTGTTCGGTATAAACGAATGATATATATTTTTTTTATAGCCTACTGGTGTTAAGTTCAGCTCCTTGGGGTATTTGACTTACGTGATGACGTGTCCAAAACGTAGGGTACTTCAGGCCCTATATAGCGAATAGTCAGCATGAATGATGTCTCCGTCTCTGACTTCGTCACTTCCGTCACCTGGAATCGACTGGCTACCTGTGCCACAAAAATCCTGTTAAGAACAATCATGATAAGAAGAGTGAGAGAGAGAGAGAGAGAGAGAGAGAGAGAGAGAGAGAGAGAGAGAGAGAGAGAGAGAGAGAGAGAGAGAGGAGGAAGAACAGTGTGGTTTTGTCGAAGGGAAAGGAACTATTACTGCCATGTTGTACATCCTAAGAACTATCATACAGAGGCCAGTCGAGATGAATAAGGATTCATTTTTATGCTTTATATACTAAGGCTTTCGCTCGAGTAATACATGAAGAATTGATCAACCAACTAAAAAGGCTCAATATTGATGGAAAAGATTTAGAATAATTAAAATAAAGTATTGGGAACAAAGAGCAGCAATGAGAATGAAAACGATATAAGCTTTTTCCAAAATATCAAAAGAGGGGTCAGGCAGGGTTGTGTTCTGTCACCAGTTTGTTTTCACTTTACAGCGAAACCATCATGAGAAACCTAGATGTCTGCCACGGGATTAAGGTTGGAGGAAAAATGATAAACAGCATTTTTTACGAAGATGACACCGTGCTAATAGCTAAAAATGAAAAGGACCTAAAAAAAAACAACCTTGTAAATATGATAGAAATAGAAAGCAAAAATAATGAGCTGGTGCTAAATAGCAAGAAGACTGAAGTCATGGTAATCAGCAAAAAAAAAAAAAAAAAAAAAAAAAAATCCCACGAAATCCCCTCATGCAAAATTACAGCAAATGGCACAACTTTGAGACAGGTTGATAAGTTTAAATATCTGGGAACGGTAGATGCACATCAGAAAATAGCCAGCAGAATCGGCCAAGCCAAAACAGCAAGAAGATGAAAAGCGTTCTTATCAACAAATGCCTATCAATTAACATCAGGAAGAGAGTTCGTGAGTGTTAGATGGACAACAAAGAA
>CM060309.1:35676424-35686424 GCA_030674185.1 Monoplex corrugatus
ATTTCTGTAGACTATAATCTATCCCACACACATTTTTGTCTTGAAATATTTTTTTAATCAATTTCAAATGGTATTTTAATGCACTGATCGCAGCAGAAAGAACACAATTTCCTACCAAAAGTACCTATTTTTATCTCTTATTATGAACTGTAACCTGTACAGTACCCGCACATGTAATATACTGATGAAAAACTCTTTGATGCACCTTTCAGATAATGACAGCGAAAATAAACAAACTGGGGGCAAAGCCACCAAATAAAGAAATTTAAGGAAAATATGCAGGAGAGCACACAAAAACTTTAGAGGCCGTTTTCTCAAAATGGCCGTCATACAACTTAATGACTTTAAACATACATAACTTCTACATTTTTTTTTGAGTACAAGCTTTATTCAAGTACCAAATAATCAGCAGAATGTACACTTTCCAGTGATATGTATATCTCAAAGTGCCCAAAATGCTAGTTAAGACTGATTTCGTGGTGGGAGGTCACAAATATACCTGACTAACACCAACAATAGCCTGCATGCACATACACACTCACAGACCCAAACAAACACGCACACACACACACAAACACATACACACACACACACACAAACACACACACGCACCCCCCCCCCACACACACAAACAATCACACGCACGCACGCACACACACACACACACAACACACACACACACACACACACACACACACACACACACACCCCTTACTAGCACCAACAATAGACGACAGACTTTGGAGACGATCAGCTTGTCTGGTCATTGCTTCAACACGCTCACTGATGGTCTGAACAGCCCTCAGTGTCTCCAATACAGCCGCCAACTCTGTGTCTTCACCATCCTGAAATATACATTACATGTATGCAGATTGTAATCACTCTGTAAAGTACATGTGTAGGTTGTACATAATCCTGTAAATGAATGTCCATGGGCTGTCATCTTGAAATATACATCTGTAGGTTGTAAATCACCCTGACATTTACGTCTGTAGGTTGTAATTACCCTGAAATTTACATATGTAGGTTGTAAATCACCCTGAAATTTACATCTGTAGGTTGTAAATCATCCCGAAATTTACATCTGTAGGTTGTAAATCACCCTGAAATTTACATCTGTAGGTTGTAGATCAACCTGAAATTTACATCTGTAGGTTGTAAATCACCCAGAAATTTACATCTGTAGGTTGTAAATCACCCTGAAATTTACGTCTGTAGGTTGTAGATCAACCTGAAATTTACATCTGTAGGTTGTAAATCACCCTGAAATTTACATCTGTAGGTTGTAGATCAACCTGAAATTTACATCTGTAGGTTGTAGATCAACCTGAAATTTACATCTGTAGGTTGTAGATCAACCTGAAAAGTACCTCTGTAGGTTGTAAATCACCCTGACATTTACGTCTGTAGGTTGTAAATCACCCTGACATTTACGTCTGTAGGTTGTAAGTCACCCTGACATTTACATCTGTAAGTTGTAAGTCACCCTGACATTTACATCTGTAGGTTGTAAATCACCCTGAAATTTACATCTGTAGGTTGTAAGTCACCCTGACATTTACATCTGTAGGTTGTAAATCACCCTGACATTTACGTCTGTAGGTTGTAAGTCACCCTGACATTTACGTCTGTAGGTTGTAGATCACCCTGACATTTACATCTGTAGGTTGTAAGTCACCCTGACATTTACATCTGTAGGTTGTAAATCACCCTGACATTTACATCTGTAGGTTCTAGTCGCCCTGAAATGTACATCTACAGGTTGTATCTTGCCCTGAAACGTACATCTTTAGGTTGTATCTCGCCCTGAAATGTACATCTATAGGTTGTATCTCGCCCTGAAATGTACATGAAGTCAATATTTTATCATAATTCGTTTTCATAACTTCTTTGATATTGTATGTGTGATGGTTGATCATTGTTTGTTTGTATTATATAAGCCCAGTAGGAATTAATGATACTGTCGTTGAGTAACTTTTTTTAAAATTCTGAAATTCTGAACTTTGGAAGGCGGACTAAGAGGCTATTGCAAGACTCTGTAGCATTAGGCTGGCCTCACAGATTGCTTATGGCCTCGAGACTCATCTGCCTACTGACGACACATTCAGCAGCCGGACACAGTTCCATCAAACATGTCGGTGGAAGATTTGCATTACCACGAAACAAGAGCAGGTATCCAACCTTTAAGTTCTAAAGTGATGGGACATGCCAAGCATTGAATGTCTACTCCTCAAGTGCCACCTCCATTGGACAGGTCACGTTATAACCGCATTCCAAAGACGTTCATCTACGAAGGTCTGAAGCAGTGACACCGTGACCAGGGAAGATTACTAGATCGGTACATGACACTCTGAAAGCCAAGTTAATCAGCTTCGGCATCAACACCACCTACTTAGGAAGACATCACCCCCAGCAGAGTTTTGTATATTTTGTAGCGGTTATAGCCCTGATATGGCTCTATGCAGTCGGCTGGGCTTTAAACAACAATAACAATAAACAGTAATCCCAAGCAGAGCTTGCTGGTGACAGTAGAGCATGCAGGGCACCATCAGATTTAAGCAGTGCAGAACAACATGCTATTCAACAGAAAACAAACCACCCGAAGCAAAATCCAAGGTTGTAGACTGTTTCCCATGCAGTGTCTCATGAAGAACGCGTACCTCCAGGACTGGTCTTCTGTCACAAACGAAGACCCATAACAGGTGCTGGAGGCCAGTATGCCTACTCATCTGTCGTATCGAGGGGGGAATCTATCATGATCACGTGCAGTCAGTCAGTAGTCGATGAACATAGAGATTACACGAAAACTTAGTCGTAGAACAAAATAAATTACTATTTGGTGAACAGAACAGGTTAGTGAGAGAGTGAGCGTGCGAACGAGCAGGAGAGAGAGAGAGAGCGAGAGAGAGGGGGGGGGGGGGTAGGTAAGTAGGTAGGTGGGAGATAGGTAGGTAGGTAGGTAGATAGACAGATAGAAAAATAGATAGATTAGATAGATTGACGGATAGATAGATAGATAGATAGATAGACAGACAGACAGATAGATAGATTGACAGATAGATAGATAGATTGACAGATAGATAGATAGATTGACGGATAGATAGATAGATTGACGGAAAGATAGATAGGCAGACAGACAGACAGATGGACGGACGGATGGACGGACAGGCAGAAGATAGACAGACAGACAGACAGACAGACAGATGGATAGATACACAGATATACAGACAGACAGATATACAGACAGACGGATATATAATTATACAGACATAGACAGACAGACAGATAGATAGATATACAGATAGACAGATTTATAGACAGACATGTAGACAGACAGACAGGCAGACAGACAAATAGTTTCCTGTCCAAGTGCCTCAGATAATGATCTATGCTGTTGCTTACGTGATGAATTTGTTCAGCCAGAGCACAGCGCCATATTATGCACACGACAACGACAAGGCACAGCCACTGTGGCCAGAACAACATGGTAGGCTGCACTGAGATCTGTAGCGTCGGTGGTCAGTGTTTTCTGCTGGCAAGCCCTCGATACTGACACGCGGGCCCTGGCCCTGGCCCTGGGCTGCTTTTTTTTTTATATCTCCCCTTCATTAATGAGGGGTGAGGATGGTGGTGGGTGGTGGTGGTGGTGGGGTGACAGGGATTGATTCCTGGTCATCCATAGCGTCTGTCAGTTTGGTGTCTTTGGTTTGTTTGTACATTATATCAGTATGACGATGATGATGATGATGATGATGATCATGGTAGTGGTGGTGGTGGTGGTGGTGGTGGTGGTGGTAATTAATTTCATTAGTAATATTGTTATTATTGTTGTTGTTGTTGTCGTCGTCGTCGTCGTCATCACCATCATCATCATCGTCGTAGTCATCGTCGTCGTCGTCGTCATCATTATCATCATCATCATCGTCGCCGCCGCCGTCGTCATCATCATCATTATCAGCATCAGCATCATCTCAGTGTGGTATTCGTCTTCATTTGTTATCCTCCTCTTTATTGTATATTATTATCATCATTAACAGCAGTAGTAGTACCAAACCTTGGTTGCATTCAGATTATATTGCGTACTATTTTTATCTTCCCTCCTTCCCCCCTGTCTCTTCTCTCCCATCCTCCTTATCTTCTTTCTTTGTTAGATGTCATAAGACTTTTTTTATTTAGTTCGTCTCTTTAATCTGAAAAGAAAAAAAAAACCCTCTGTGTGCGTGCGTGCATATATATATATGTGTGTGTGTATATATACATAATATCACTTATAGTGAAAAGACGTTAAATCAATGAACGAAACGAAATAAGACACCGTGCAATACGACACCATACGATATGACACAATAGAATACAATAAAGAAATACTTTCTACGACAAAAAAGGATTGATGATGATTTCAGTCAGTGAGTCGAAACCTGTAAATCAACACTGGTTCCTGATATTCAGTGTACATACTTAGATTATGTTCTTTAATCATCATCATCTTCATCATCATCATCACCATCATCATCATGTGTAGCACGGTGATCCATAACAATGAACGCGGAACGATTCATAATAACACTAGTAATAACATCAACCCTTACGTAATGCGGTGCTCCAAAAGAATGATCTCAGAGCGAATTATGACAATCAAGTAAACAATAAGCTACCGATTACGAAATGCTATACTAATACAAATCTACAAAGTGACAAACAAAGAGAACGTCTATACACAGAGATAAATCAAATACATCGGATTTCTGACGTTCGTATGTCAACGTGGTGTTATATGGTTTATATGTCAGTGTGCTATTGTGTGGTTCATATGTCAGTGTGCTGTTATACGATTCATATTTCGATATGGTGGTGACTGTGTAGTCTGAGGTTCGAAGCGTCAAGCTATATGGGGCACTGAAATTTTGGCGCGTTTGGGAAACAAGCAAGCAAGCAAGCGCGCACACTCACACACACACACACACACACACACCACACACACACACACACACACACACACACACACACACACACACATATATATATATATATATATATATATATATGTATAATTTATATATATATAAATATATACACACACACACATTATTGTATTTGTGTGTGTGTCACAATTAATTTATTTGATATTTGGGCCCCTCTTCCCAGAAAAAGCTTGTTGCCGCAATGCAGGGCTTCCCATTTTTCTTTTCTTTTACTGTATGTGTGTATTTCTGTATACCTATGAAAAGGGATTTTTTTCTACAGAATTTTGCCAGAGACGACTCCAATGTTCCCCGGGGGATTTTTCAGTATAAACGGTATGCCCATCTTTTCGAAATTACGTGCTAGAAATGTCCTTTTTTCTGTCAACTCTTCGTTTCTCCATTGTTCCTTTGCTTTCTACTGTCTCTTCCCATCGTTTTCTGCCTTGCTGATCCGTTCATCTGTTGCTTTCTACTGTCTCTTCCCATCGTTTTCTGCCTTGCTGATCCGTTCATCTGTTGCTTTCTACTGTCTCTTCCCATCGTTTTCTGCCTTGCTGATCCGTTCATCTGTTGCTTTCTACTGTCTCTTCCCATCGTTTTCTGCCTTGCTGATCCGTTCATCTGTAGCTTTCTACTGTCTCTTCCCGTCGTTTTCTGCCTTGCTGATCCGTTCATCTGTTGCTTTTTACTGTCTCTTCCCATCGTTTTCTGCCTTGCTGATCCGTTCATCAGTAGCTTTCTACTGTCTCTTTCCATCGTTTTCTGCCTTGCTGATCCGTTCATCTGTTGCTTTCTACTGTCTCTTCCCGTCGTTTTCTGCCTTGCTGATCCGTTCATCTGTTGCTTTTTACTGTCTCTTCCCGTCGTTTTCTGCCTTGCTGATCCGTTCATCTGTAGCTTTCTACTGTCTCTTCCCATCGTTTTCTGCCTTGCTGATCCGTTCATCTGTTGCTTTCTACTGTCTCTTCCCATCGTTTTCTGCCTTGCTGATCCGTTCATCTGTAGCTTTTTACCGTCTGTTCCCGTCGTTTTCTGCCTTGCTGATCCGTTCATCTGTTGCTTTCTACTGTCTCTTCCCGTCGTTTTCTGCCTTGCTGATCCGTTCATCTGTTGCTTTCTACTGTCTCTTCCCGTCGTTTTCTGCCTTGCTGATCCGTTCATCTGTTGCTTTCTATTGTCTCTTCCCGTCGTTTTCTGCCTTGCTGATCCGTTCATCTGTTGCTTTCTATTGTCTCTTCCCGTCGTTTTCTGCCTTGCTGATCCGTTCATCTGTAGCTTTCTACTGTCTCTTCCCGTCGTTTTCTGCCTTGCTGATCCGTTCATCTGTTGCTTTCTACTGTCTCTTCCCGTCGTTTTCTGCCTTGCTGATCCGTTCATCTGTTGCTTTCTATTGTCTCTTCCCGTCGTTTTCTGCCTTGCTGATCCGTTCATCTGTTGCTTTCTACTGTCTCTTCCCGTCGTTTTCTGCCTTGCTGATCCGTTCATCTGTTGCTTTCTACTGTCTCTTCCCATCGTTTTCTGCCTTGCTTATCCGTTCATCTGTAGCTTTTTACCGTCTGTTCCCGTCGTTTTCTGCCTTGCTGATCCGTTCATCTGTTGCTTTCTACTGTCTCTTCCCGTCGTTTTCTGCCTTGCTGATCCGTTCATCTGTAGCTTTTTACCGTCTCTTCCCGTCGTTTTCTGTCTTGCTGATCCGTTCATCTGTTGCTTTCTACCGTCTCTTCCCGTCGTTTTCTGCCTTGCTGATCCGTTCATCTGTTGCTTTCTATTGTCTCTTCCCGTCGTTTTCTGCCTTGCTGATCCGTTCATCTGTTGCTTTCTACTGTCTCTTCCCGTCGTTTTCTGCCTTGCTGATCCGTTCATCTGTTGCTTTCTACTGTCTCTTCCCGTCGTTTTCTGCCTTGCTGATCCGTTCATCTGTTGCTTTCTACTGTCTCTTCCCGTCGTTTTCTGCCTTGCTGATCCGTTCATCTGTTGCTTTCTACTGTCTCTTCCCGTCGTTTTCTGCCTTGCTGATCCGTTCATCTGTTGCTTTCTATTGTCTCTTCCCGTCGTTTTCTGCCTTGCTGATCCGTTCATCTGTAGCTTTCTACTGTCTCTTCCCGTCGTTTTCTGCCTTGTTGATCCGTTCATCTGTTGCTTTCTACTGTCTCTTCCCGTCGTTTTCTGCCTTGCTGATCCGTTCATCTGTTGCTTTCTATTGTCTCTTCCCGTCGTTTTCTGCCTTGCTGATCCGTTCATCTGTTGCTTTCTACTGTCTCTTCCCGTCGTTTTCTGCCTTGCTGATCCGTTCATCTGTTGCTTTCTACTGTCTCTTCTCGTCGTTTTCTGCCTTGCTGATCCGTTCATCTGTTGCTTTCTACTGTCCCTTCCCATCGTTTTCTGCCTTGCTGATCCGTTCATCTGTTGCTTTCTACTGTCTCTTCCCATCGTTTTCTGCCTTGCTGATCCGTTCATCTGTTGCTTTCTACTGTCTCTTCCCATCGTTTTCTGCCTTGCTGATCCGTTCATCTGTTGCTTTCTATTGTCTCTTCTCGTCGTTTTCTGCCTTGCTGATCCGTTCATCTGTTGCTTTTTACTGTCTCTTCCCATCGTTTTCTGCCTTGCTGATCCGTTCATCTGTTGCTTTTTACTGTCTCTTCCCATCGTTTTCTGCCTTGCTGATCCGTTCATCTGTTGCTTTCTACTGTCTCTTCCCATCGTTTTCTACCTTGCTGATCCGTTCATCTGTTGCTTTCTACTGTCTCTTCCCGTCGTTTTCTGCCTTGCTGATCCGTTCATCTGTTGCTTTCTACTGTCCCTTCCCATCGTTTTCTGCCTTGCTGATCCGTTCATCTATAGCTTTTTACCGTCTCTTCCCATCGTTTTCTGCCTTGCTGATCCGTTCATCTGTTGCTTTCTACTGTCTCTTCCCGTCGTTTTCTACCTTGTCGATCCGTTCATCTGTTGCTTTCTACCGTCTCTTCCCGTCGTTTTCTATCTTGCCGATCCGTTCATCTGTAGCCTGTGTTTTCTGTAAAGCCTTCCATATTTTCTCTAGAATTTGATAACTGGACACATGTATTTACTGAATTTCTGGCTCGAAGAAAATTGTAATGTGCTGAAGCAATTGTATGTAATGTTTTACATGTCTCACTGTACTTAAATTATGTTTATATATTTGTACTCGAGTTTTTTTTTTAACCCCCCCCCCCCCCCCTAATGAATTAGACGGAGTGGTCAACGCATTTCTCTCTGTGCAGTTGGCTGGGCTGTAAACGATAGTGATAACTGATACTTGTCGCTGTCAGAGTCTTTAGTGTTCTGTGCGTGGATTCTCTGTATATCTTCTCACTCAGATAAGTAGCGCTTAACCCTTTGATTCCCGCACCTTACCCACGAACTGCAAAAATTTAACCCTTTGATTCCCTCTCCCTATCCACCAGTTTCCTTCAGGAAGCTGGTGGATAGGGAGAGGGAATCAACGAGTTAAGGTTTTGGAAGGAAGCTGGTGGATAGGGTGAGGGAGCCAAGGGTTAAGTTTTTGCTTTGCTGGCATGGTTGACAATGGAGGAAGCTGGTGGACAGGGTGCGGGAGTCAAAGGGTTGATCTGTGGTGGAGGAGGAGGGAGAGAAAAAAACCCGGTCCCGTCTTTGGTTTACACTGGGGTTTCTCCCGTCCTAGGTAGATACTGTAGCCGCTTGATCACAACTGGCCACGCCATCGTCAGTGTTAGAATGTTACTCAGGCATGGAAGGTAGTTACAGGGCTCCCAATTTTTCGATTTGTCTCGGAAATCCGAGAAAATCCACAGGCTGCTTTCCAGAAAAAAAAAGTGATTTCCGGAAAATAAAAAAAAATTTCGGACTGATAATTTTTTCTTCTTCTGCGAAATAGTTGACTGTTTGTCAGTCTGTTGAACTCGTAGCAGACGACGAAATTTCGGTAAGGGGGATAAATCCGGTATCATTTTCCGCTAGTCATTTCCGGTGTTTTTTGTTTGTCAGGCCGGTCTGTTTTCAGAACTGATTGCAAAACTTTTGAAGAGTGTGACCATGTCTCGAGCCAATACTGTGGAGAGAGGGTCTGCGGCAGCAAAAACGTTTGACAAAGACTGCAAAAATAAGCGGTTTCAGGGGCGGATTTCACGAAAAATTGATGTAATGGAAATGAGCACATGGCTTTCAAAAATAACAGAGGCTGGCATAGCTTACTGTATCTTGTGCCGCTGTGAGCTCAATTAAAATAACTATAGTCGAGCAAGCATCCACAAACTTTCAGACCATTTCAAGTCAAAGAAGAATCAGATGAGGCAGAAAACTGCAAAGAATCTTGAAGCTGTCCAGTCTAGGTTTATTTAATGTTTGTTGGAGCATACATTAGAAAAATACTCACGAAATTATTTTTCTTGAAATCTGAATCAGTATGCATAAATTATTTGCTTCAGTACAAAGGATCATAAACAAGCCTAAACTTGTGCCAGATAGTGTCAGATTGCACTATTTTGCATCTATATTAAAAAAAAAAAAAAAAATTCCGGGGGAGCATGTCCCTGGATCCTCATAGATTTTCAGAGATTTATTTCATTTTGCATTGGGAGACCTGTAGTAATCTATATGGCTGTGCTATGCGGGGTAGGACGAAGGGGACCCAGGATAACCAACCAGTGAGGGAGAAAGAAACGGTGTGTGAGGGGAGAGAGTGTGTGGTGGAGCAAAGAGAGGGTGATGCTCTGAATGTGACGAACGTTTTGCCGCCAACTACACGCTAGACGCCTGAAAGAATTATAGAACTAATCGTCAGTTACCAGAAAAAAACATGAAAAAAGAATGAGAACGCTTATTTAATACAACAAGACAAGACCGGCGCAAATTTTTGGCCAACTGGCTTTAAGTACCTCAGTGAGCTTTAAAAACATACATGAAGTTCTAATCCACACTGTCTAACCTTAAACACCAGACAAACAGTTTATTGAGTTTATTCCTTTTCTCACACTGGACGGAGCAGCAGGGAAGTTTCAGTTTTTTTCCTCCTAATTTTTGTATCTGTGTTTGTT
>CM060309.1:35691424-35696424 GCA_030674185.1 Monoplex corrugatus
CGGACACCAAGGAAATGATTTCGTTGCAGGGAGGCATAGAGTTTGTCTTCGGCAAATGCTTGTGAATCTAAGGACACAAAGCAGCACACAACAGGTATCAGCACAGTGGATTGGACATGCGTCCTGTGCAAATTATATTTGATGGGTAGATGTGGCTAAACATATCTTTGTACCCACGTTACGTGGCATCTTAATTCTGTGAACATGTTCAAACATGGATAATCTCTCTCTCTCTTACCACAGAAACATCTCGGGTAGAAACAGGCCCATACCTGTACTTCAGTCTGAAACAGGATGTTGACAATGACTGACAAGCCAGACAAACTAGCCTCTCGACTGAAGGCTTGGGATTAACCAACATCTAGCAGCATAGCTCTAAACATCCCCACACTCTAAAACATCACCCAAAATCCTTCCCGTGACTCTCTCTCTCTCTTTCCCTCCGCCCCTTCCCTCCCTCCCTCCCTCCGTCTCCCTGACATTATGGTGTATCTAACGAAATTAAGTCAGCTTTCTGTTTCATGTTATCTCTGCACAAACTGAAATAGTAAGTGGCATTTTTATACACTTTTTGTGTTGTGTTCAGTTTCTGCATTCTCTAGTTTATGCTTCCCAGTATGCTTCACAATTAACGGCCCATTGATGTGCACTTTGTACATCTCTTCACCTCGTCTGGGACTTAAGTTCAAAGCGCACGACAACATCATCAACAACAACAACAAAATACATAATATGTACATCATACATGCGTACATACATACATACATACATACATATATACATGCGTACATACATACACACATACATACATACATATATACATATATACATACATACAAACATACAAACATGCATACATACATACACACATATATACATACATACATACATACATACATACATACATACATACATACGAGTACATACATACGAATGCATACATACAAACAGAAAGACATAATTACATATATGTGTACACACATAGATAGACATACATGCATACATACATACATGTACATACATACATACATACATACACACATACATACATACATACATACATACATACATACATACATACATACATACATACATACATGCATACATACATACGTACAAACATGCGTACATACATACGTACGTACGTACATACATACATACATACATACATACAAACATGCATACATACATACAAACATGCATACATACATACATACATACATATATACATACATACATACATACATACATACACACACATATACATACATAGACAGACAGGTAGGTAGGTATAACTGCAGAACAGTGGAACGTTATAGATGTTAAGACAAATGACCGATAAATGATTTCATTCTGCCCAGATATGACACGAACGGTTTAAAACAGAAAAAAAAAATGTTCCTTAATTGCGCCCACGCGCGTATGCAGGCATGCGCGCGCAGTCATAGAGACATACACAGACACGCACACACACACACATAGACACAGACAGACATTACAGACACACAGACACACACCCAGACACACACAGACACACACACAGACACACACACAGACAGACAGACAGACAGACACACACACACACACACACACACACACACACACACACACACACACACACACACACACACACACACACACACCACACACACCGTCAGTACTTTTTGACAAAGGACGTGTGAACAGCCCATTATCGGGAACATCCATTAATTAATATTTAAAATCTTATTCGTTGTTCTGACAGTCCGTCACTGGCCTCGATGCACGTCAAGTTTTATTTCAGCTGGAGCTTCTTCGGTGTTATACATGTAGAAACCTGGTGAATTAGAAAATCTGTATTTTCCACAGTGGTTTTTGGACATGGAAGAGGGATTGTCAGAAGGGGTTGACTGTTTGTCATGTTCAACATTGCCGTTGTTCCTCGACACAGTCGCGATTGTAACTGTATCAAATGAAATGAAGCACATTTACGTGGTGGAGAAGAGAGAGAGAGAGAGAGAGAGAGAGAGAGAGAGAGAGAGAGAGAGAGAGAGAGAGAGAGAGAGAAGAGAGAGAGAGAGAGAGCGCGAGAGAGCGAGAGCGAGAGAGAGAGACTCAGAGAGAGAGAGAGAGAGAGAGACTCAGAGAGAGAGAAAGAGAGAGAGAGAGCGCGAGAGAGAGACTCAGAGAGAGAGAGAGAGACTCAGAGAGAGAGAGAGAGAGAGAGAGAGAGAGAGATCTGCCATCTCAGTGGAGAGCATAATACCAGGGACATTGTCAACTACAGTGACATGTTTGAACACATCACCGTCACATACTTGATGATCACGGAGCTGTTATCACACAGACCTTCACTCCCTGTCCACATTAAACGTGGATTCGGACACTTGTGGTTCACAACATTATAAAAGAACAATCCAGTGGGACTGATTTAATTCGAGTCAGTTGAAATAAGATCTGCTGTCTCCTGTAAAGCTTGTTCCATAACCTTGGTCTTGTTCTTACGGGAGTGTGGTAACAGAGAGACCTCAACGTCTCTCCAGGTCAGCGTTATGAGGATGGTATCCATTTCCTCTCCCTGGCTGCTTTATCTTCATCAACCCTGACAGGATCAGATACCCAAGTACAGCTGGGTGGACTTGATTCCGCACGCACGATTTTTTTTCCCTCGAGCGAAATTTACACCCATGCAGACAGACTTACGCAGCCGTCAGGTCTCTGAAGATACGAAAATTAATGCGTATTTGCATCAGCAGATTCGCATTCGCGTCATCGGCACCGACACAACTTGGTTGGGGGTTGGTTGGTTGGTTGGTTGGTTGGTTGGTTGGTTGTTTCGTCCGTTCGTTCGTTCATTCGTTTGCTCGCTCGTTCGTTCGTTCGTTTGTTGTGTCTAATCTTCCGCACAATTTCAGTGAATTTCCGCTCACTCTGCCCAGTTCGGGTCTGCACCATAGCAACATGCAAACGCTTATTTTACTGTACGCTCATTGTCATGATCCACAAGCTGTCATTTATGCCAAAACTCCACTAGGATACACTCCAGAGGAGTTAAAACTGTGGGATGCATACTGATGAATGGGTTTCACTATGTTCAGTCATATGCGTGTATACATACATGGAGACACACAGACACACATAGAAACACGCGCTGACGGGCGCACTTACAACCGAATGAATGTGTTTGTCAACAATTTAGTGGGTTACTTCTTTTTGGGGCTGCCATCATTTATGAAACTTATATTAGGACACAAAGGAACGGTCACAGCCCTAAAGCGCGAACTTTTTATTTTCTTCTTAGTTGTGCATGTATGCAAGACGATAGCTCAGAAGTTGTCCCCCAGATCGCTCAAAAGCGCAGAAAGCCGATGTCTCCCAAGCCCGTTAAGCTGATCCTAGCGTGGGCAGTAAACCGATTTTACTATACATACACACACACACACACACACACACACACACACACACACACACACACACACACACATATATATATATATATATATATATACACCGTGTCCTGTGTACATATATCATATGTGTCTATGCCGATATCCAGTAAAAATAATCGCTATCATTGTCGTCTGTGTAACCAGATTATCTAGCATAGTTATCAGACGACATATCAGAGTTACACACAAACATAGTGTTAAAGCATTTAGACGACTCGCACCAACCGGCACTGCACGAGATACGAAGGCCTATTTGAAAAGAGCTTGAGTGAATGAAATGGCCGCTCAGTCGACCGGCGTGCTTTTGGATAATGTGTGATCAAGGTTTTGGTCTGACCCAGATCGCACTTTTGAACTATTCAAAGTTCAGGGATCGCGCTGTAGGACGATTCGTGCCACTGGACTGCCCCAAAAGAAACATGTTCCCAGACCACCGTCGACAAAGGAATTCAGATCTGTCTACATTCTCGTCTTAACTTAATTTTTCTTTTCAAATTTCCTTCTTCACATTTTGTCGAGTGATATTTGACGACAGACGAATACTAGGTTCTATCAGTTGTTTTTGAAACACACACAAGCTCGTGCGCACACACTATTCCCCCTTCTTCCCTCTCTCTCTCTCTTACTGTTTTTAACCGACTGGAGAGACATACTAGGTTCTACCACTTGTTCTTGAACACACACACACACACACACACACACACACACACACACACACACACACACACACACACACGCACGCACGCACGCACGCACACACACACACACACACACACACACACACAATCTCTCTCTCTGTGTCTCTCTTTGTCTCTCTATGTCTGTCTGTCTGTCTGTCTCTGTCTGTATGTCTGTCTGTCTCTCTTTCTTTCTCTCTCTCTCTCTCTCTCCCCCCCCCCCTATCTCCATTTTATGGCGTTTAACCGAATTATGTTGTGATTATTTGATTGGGTGATTGACAAATGATTAATGGTTGGATGGATATATTGTTTGATTTAATCACTGATCGATGTGAAAATTAATTGAATTTGTTTGTTATTTGATGGATGGACAATTGATCGTCATGCGTTGAGTAATGAATTGTATGGGGAAATAATTTATGTTTTGAATGATTCGTAGACAGGTAGACTGGTTAATTTATTAATCAAAATCAAACACATTGGCATGTAGAAATACATTGATGTGGTGCAAATGATCGATAGTTCCTACGTTTCATAGATGGTGAAAAATTGTGAAATATATATCAAATTAACAAGCACACAAAAACATCCGTATCAGCTCCCCTAGTTTCTACTTTTTATGGAGTTTGAAAAATTATAAACTGTATATGAAATTAATGAATCCACAATTCCATCCTCATCTACATCCCCTTGTTTATATTGTGGCCCAAAGCTGATGTATGTTAAACTTTTTTTGAGTCGTCTCTCTCTCTGTCTCTCTCTTTCTGTGTCTCTGTCTGTCTGTCTGTCTGTCTGTCTGTCTGTCTGTCTGTCTGTCTGTCTCTCTCTCTCTTTCTCTCCCAAATACACACGCGTATACAACTGCTATCTTTTATCACAGGGTCACATTGGT
>CM060309.1:35708924-35718924 GCA_030674185.1 Monoplex corrugatus
CTGCACATGGCTTATGGAAACATAACACCCTAACTGCACATGGCTTATGGAAACATGAGAACACCCTAACTGCACATGGCTTATGGAAACACGAGAGCACCCTAACTGCACATGGCTTATGGAAACATAACACCCTAACTGCACATGGCTTATGGAAACACGAGAGCACCCTAACTGCACATGGCTTATGGAAACATGAGAACACCCTAACTGCACATGGTTTATGGAAACATGAGAACACCCTAACTGCACATGGCTTATGGAAACATGAGAACAAACTGCACATGGCTTATGGAAACACGAGAACACCCTAACTGCACATGGCTTATGGAAACATGAGAACACCCTAACTGCACATGGCTTGTGGAAACACGAGAGCACCCTAACTGCACATGGCTTACGGAAACATGAGAACACCCTAACTGCACATGGTTTATGGAAACATGAGAACACCCTAACTGCACGTGGCTTATGGAAACACGAGAACACCCTAACTGCACATGGCTTATGGAAACATGAGAACACCCTAACTGCACATGGCTTATGGAAACACGAGAACACCTAACTGCACATGGTTTATGGAAACATGAGAACACCCTAACTGCACATGGCTTATGGAAACATGAGAACAAACTGCACGTGGCTTATGGAAACACGAGAACACCCAAACTGCACATGGCTTATGGAAACACGAGAACACCCTAACTGCATATGGCTTATGGAGACATGAGAACACCCAAACTGCACATGCTTATGGAAACACGAGAACACCCAAACTGCACATGGCTTATGGAAACATGATAACACCCTAACTGCACATGGCTTATGGAAACATGAGAACACCCTAACTGCACATGGCTTATGGAAACATAAGAACACCCAAACTGCACATGGCTTATGGAAACATAACACCCTAACTGCACATGGCTTATGGAAACATAGCACCCTAACTGCACATGGCTTATGGAAACATAGCACCCTAACTGCACATGGCTTATGGAAACATGAGAACACCCTAACTGCACATGGCTTATGGAAACATGAGAACACCCAAACTGCACATGACTTATGGAAACATAACACCCTAACTGCACATGGCTTATGGAAACATAGCACCCTAACTGCACATGGCTTATGGAAACATGAGAACACCCTAACTGCACATGGCTTATGGAAACATGAGAACACCCAAACTGCACATGACTTATGGAAACATAACACCCTAACTGCACATGGCTTATGGAAACATAGCACCCTAACTGCACATGGCTTATGGAAACATGAGAACACCCTAACTGCACATGGCTTATGGAAACATGAGAACACCCTAACTGCACATGGCTTATGGAGACATGAGAACAAACTGCACATGGCTTAATGAGAACACCCTAACTGCACATGGCTTATGGAGACATGAGAACAAACTGCACATGGCTTAATGAGAACACCCTAACTGCACATTCACCGAAAAAGGAGTACGCAGGCTGTAAAAGAAAATGCAGCCTGCACAGTGTGGATAAAACAAAAAATGGTGGGATTGATACCACTGACGTCATATACTGCAAATGTATGAAGCTTCCATTCTGTTGATTGATATCTATGAGACTGAAACTGAAACTGAATGCCAAAAAGACCAAAGTCATGCACATAGAAGGATCAGCTAACCAGCCACAGCAGAGCATACGAATAGATAAAACAAAGCTTGGAAAACGTGGACAACTTTAAGTACTTGGGCTCTGTCTAAACCAACGCAGGATCTTGCAGCAAGGACATCAGATCAAGAATAGGCATGTCCAAGCAAAAAATGGTCCAGTTTAACAACATATGGAAAGACAGAGGCATACCAACGAAACTGAAAATAAGAATTTTATGCTGCTTGATTTGGCCTGTTATCATGTAAGGATATGAAGCCTGGACTTCGAAGAAAGATGACAAAAATAAAATAAACACAACAGAAATGTGGCTGTATAGGCGTATTCTCAGAGTAAAATGGACAGACAAAAGAACCAACGAAAGCGTGGTAAAGGAATTAGCTGTCCAACGTAAAATGCTCCCAGAGATCAACAAAAGAAAAATGAATAGAAATACAAGAACCGACTTGATGACATCAGTCCTGCAAGGGAGAGTCGAGGCAAAGAGAAAAGAAGGAAGGCCAGCAAAATCCTTCATGGACAACATCGCTGACGCCTGCAAACTGGGGCTCCATGACATCATACACAGGAGCAGAGACCGTGTCGCCTGGCGATTCTTCGTGACAAAAGAGTGGAGCTCCCACCGTCGTATAGGGCGATGGAGATGGATGGTGATGGATGATGATGTCATGTTGTGTCATGTTTGTTGCCAGATCCCAGTGGGAGTGGTATGCCCGGGCAGGATAAACACCAAGCCGTTCCCACAGATCCCTGACCGCTTCTCCTTTATTGGAGAGGTCTTGGATTACCGTGATAAAGTGACAACCTACCTCGAGGTCAGTAGGCGTGTGTGTGTGTGTGTGTGTGTGTGTGTGTGTGTGTGTGTGTGTGTGTGTGTGTGTGTGTGTGTGTGTGTGTGTGTGTGTGTGTGTATGTGTGTGTGTGTGGTTTGTTTTTGTGTGTGTGTGTTTGTGTGTGTTGTGTGTGTGTGTGTGTGTGTGTGTGTGTGTGTGTGTGTGTGTGTGTGTGTGTGTGTGTGTGTGTGTGTGTGTGTGTTAGCATGATATTCTGAATTGTCAATGGTTCTTTACCAAATTGTGGTCAAAAGTGTGCACCGTTGGCAACTCGCGAGTGCGTGAATTAAAAGGTCAAGGTGTCTAGGTGAAGGTCACAGAGTGGGGGAAAAAAAAAACGCCTGAAATTAGCACTTTTCATAAAAGTGTGTGAACAGCATAATTTCTTGCACTCACACTCGCGCGCACACAGACACAAACATGGACAGACACAAGTGTACATGCACACGCGCGCACGCCCGTGCGCATGCACACACCTTTTCCCATACTTATCCCTTTGTTAAGCAGAAGAAACCAGACGTATGACAAAAGATTCTATTAAAAATAATCATGATGAGGACAAGGGATGAAACCAAATCAGAAACAGCACAAGAACAGTGTGGATTTGTTGAAGGGAAAGGAACTGTTAATGGCCTATATATCCTTATAACTCTCATAGAAATATCCAGGATTTCTATTTATGTTTTGTTGATTATACTTAAGCTTTTGATCGGGTAAGACAGAAAGAATTGATCAACCAAAATGGAAAAGATCAATTTTATTGAAAATATTAAAGAATAACGAGAAACATGTACTTGGAATATACAGCAGCAGTGAGAGTAGCAAATGATATCAGCTCTTTTCAAATTATCACAAGAATGGTCAAGCAGGTATGTGTTCTGTCACCAAATTTGTTTTCACTTTACAGCGAAAACATCATGATAAACCTAGGAAAATGCCCTGGGATGAAAGTTGGAGGAAAAAGTATAAACTGTCTTTGGTATGCAGATGACACCATTCTAATTGTAAAAAATGGGGAAAAAAACTACAAGATCGTTGTATATAATAGAAAAAGAAAGAAGAAATGAAGGCTAGAGCTAAATAGTAAAATCAGAGAAATCAGTAAAGAGCATGAAATGACCTCCAATGGCACAAAACTGAGAAACCGTTCTTACCAGCAAATGCCTATCAAATAAAACCGTTCCTACCAACAAATGCCTATTAATTGACATCATGAAGAGAGTTCTTCGGTGTTATATAGAACCAGTACTGTAGGATGCAAAGCCTGGACAATTCAAGAAGCAAAGTCAGGATAAGATTGAAGCAACTGAAATGTGGTTTGTAAGAAAAATGTTAATGGTTTGTAAGAAAAATGTTAAGAGTTCTTTGGACAGAAGAGAAAACAAACGTGACAGTCTTGACAGAAGCAAAGACAAAAAGAAAAGTAATGAAGAAGATAGGAAGCGACAAGCAACAGTTATAAGACATTTTATGAGGCAAGATAAATTAGAGCATCTAGTCACGACAGGAATGCTAGAGGGAAAAAGACCACCAAGTAAACCTAGGGAAAATACTAGACAGTTTTGTAGGGTGGATGGGGACAGAAAGAGTAGGAGAGAGACTTGCAGTAACAAAAGATTAATTCGTATGGAGGGCCATGATAACCAACGCATTGCGGCATGACACATAATGATGATCATGATATCTCTTTGTACAGAAGTAATTGTAAAAGAGTTTTCAGGTTCCGTGTTTGTTTTATGTTGTTTTCAAAAGAAAATGGGGATTATTTGACTGTTTGACCCACATTGTGTACTTTTGTGTTCGTTTTTTCAAAGTCCATTACACTTGTATATATCATTTTGTTAGCAGAGCTATTCATTTTGCTTAAAGATCTGCACTGCTATAGAAAAGCTTTAGTCGTGGATCCAGTATTAGGAATGTACATGACTGATTTCGTGAAACATAGTGATTTCTCCCATTATCATGGACATTGCATATAACGTACACCAAAGTATAACAATTATGAACAACTTTGTTTCTCAAACTGCCAGATCCTGCTACTATCATCTCCATCGTATAAGGCTGATCAGGAAGTATCTCTCTATCGAAACAACTGCAAAACTCGTTCTCTCCTTCATAATGTCTCGCATTGACTATTGCAATTCACTCCTGTCTGGTCTTCCTGCCTCCACCATTCACATCCTACAGCGCATTCAAAACAATGCTGCACGCCTTGTACTCAAAAAGAAAAAAGCTGACCACATATCTCCTCTCCTGGCACAACTTCACTGGCTCCCTGTATCAAAGCGCATACAGTACAAACTAGACACCATGTGCTACAAAAGCCTCAATAACGCAGCCCCCGATTACCTGTCAAGCCTACTTGAGATCTATCTTCCCTCACGTACCCTCCGCTCTGCCTCCGATCCTCTGACTTTTCGCTTTCCACGCACTAAGCTCAATACCTATGGTCCACGAGCCTTCTCTGTTTCTGGTCCACTCTCCTGGAACAAACTTCCTCTCTCAGTCCGTCAGCAACCTACTTTTGTCTCCTTCAAGTCCGCTCTCAAAACTCACCTTTTCTCCTCCGCATAAAATCCTAACCTCACTCAACCCCCCCCCCCCCCCTCTGCAGCCTGTCTCCGCTCGGAGGGAATCACATGGTTATAATATATAATTGTATATGCTATGCTCTCTATAATTTTCCATTGGTTTTATTCTTGCTTTTATTGCTTTTATTCTTTCTCCCCCATTTATAGCCATGCGTGTGTGTGTGTGTGTGTGTGTGTGTGCGTGCGTGTGTGTGCGTGCGTGCGTGCGTGCGTGCTTGCGTGTGTGTCTGCTTCAGCGCTTAGATTTGATTTTATCAAGATTTTGCGCTATATAAATATTGTAATTATTATTTTATTATTATTATGTCACCCACAAGTTTTAAAAAAAATATTTAGATAGTATAACCAGGAACACATGCAAACATCACTACGTCAACAAAATATTCTCTAATTGTTCTTGGGTCCAATAGGAGCGCACCATGTATAGATGACAAAACAAACAAACACAACAAAACAAACAAACAAACAACACCCCCCCCCCCCCCGCAGTATATGTCATTATAACGTCAGACTTCCTACAATGCAGATAGAGTTGACCCAACAAGTGGTTAACTTGTATTAAAACTGTCGCTTCTTCTCGTGATGATAAATGTATTTGTGCAAAGACGAAACGCTTGCGATCCCTTCCTCATCAACCATGTCACGCACACAGACATATGCAAAGACACACACACACACACACACACACACACACACACACACACACACACACACACACACACACACACACACACACACACACACACACACACACCACAACACACAATTTGTTCACACTTATGTCTTTACAAAGAAGTAATCTGAAACGTCTATTGGTTGTTGTTCTTGTTTTTCCAAAGAAAAAGGGAGCTTTTTTTGGATGGCTCGACTGTTTAGTTTTTCGTTGTAGTCGTCTAATTCTTCGTTGCTTATTTCTTTTTTCTTATTTTTTCATTTTTACGTTTTTCGTTTGGTGTTCTCTGTATTGTGTCACTGTTTGCAGTGATAAGAGGATAACACGTGTCTTTATGCAGGAAAGCTATGACGACTCTGCCAAAATCAACGTCTTTCGGTACAAAGATTCCGGTGACCTGCAGGATTTGACGTCTGTCGACCGCATGCTACAAGTCAATGATTATAACTCAGGTACACCATTCCGTTATAGTAACTGTTACAACAAACTGCGGTTTCTTTAAAACACTGCAACTCAGAATAGCTATTGTATGTTGTTTGCATGCTGCAATGATGATGTTATGACTGACAGAATGAAGGAACTAAGAAACTTGTTTGTGCTGGTTTATGCATTTTTGAAGATTCTGGAACCTGAATCTTGACACGATGGTTTTGAAATTTTAGTCTTTCTATTATATGTATGTCGTTTAGTTTGGTTTCGAAATTTTGAGAAATGTACGTGGATGAAAAAGCCCTCAGCAAGGATTGATGTAATGTAGTAATCTAATTCATTGTCCTTTATTTTTGTCAAATAGAGGAAGGAACTTGTCTGTATATCTGTTACTGTGAGAATCCATTGCGTAACTGGAGACATGACAACTGACCTCAGGTCCAACTGTCATTGTCTACATGTGTCGGTGTCAGCTAACACACTGGCACTCAGCAGGGTGCGACTCGTGTCATCAAAGGCGAACTGCATCAGGTCCAACTGTCATTGTGTCTACATGTGTCGGTGTCAGCTAACACACTGGCACTCAGCAGGGTGCGACTCGTGTCATCAAAGGCGAACTGCATCAGGTCCAACTGTCATTGTCTACATGTGTCGGTGTCAGCTAACACACTGGCACTCAGCAGGGTGCGACTCGTGTCATCAAAGGCGAACTGCACCGGGGAGCAAAGATGACGTCGCGGAAAATGTCCGTTTGACAATCTGTGGCATGATCCGTAGCATAGGGCTGGATGGGGAGGGTCAAAACAAGCCAGACGGGGGAAAAAACTTGATTTAACTTCGTTTGTTGACGGTTCAGTCAGTTTAGGTCAGCCCTCCATTCGACGCAGTTAACTTATTAACCCTTTGACTCCCGCACCCTGTCTACGCAACTATAAAAATTTAACTCTTTGACTCCCGCACCTTATCCACCAGCCTCTTGAAAGAAGTTGGTGGATAGGGTAAGGGAGTCAAAGAGTTAAATTTTTGCTTTGCTAGCATGGTTGACAATGCAGGACGCTGGTGGACAGGGTGCGGGAGTCAAAGGGTTATTAGCACGTTGGCGTGTACAAAGTTTTGAGACATTGGGCGAGGCTGGCCATTATCTGTCTTCATACATACAAGATGATGATAGTTGGGTTACCTCTGACCTCGATTTGATAGGAAGAAACTGACATTTCTTGAAGCATGTGTTCAACATGGTTTTCAAAGGCAACGGGGATCAGTTACCTGGTATAAAGAGACGAAATTCTTGCCCCAAACCACAGTATATGGGTCAACTGTTTCTGGGTTTGCGTCCTGCTGGATGGCCCAGCAAGGGAAGCATCCCGAACATAAGGATGTAAGCTTGTCTGGTAAAGCTGCGTTAAGAAGTGCACTTCTATAGAAGGAAGAACAACGTGCACACAGAGAAAAATGGATGTCGCCGCGCTATGGCAACGTGCTTTACCTGGCGAGAAGCACCTGGATTTCATGTGCAAGAAACGCTATCTTAACGTACGATGAAAATGATGATAACGATGATGATGATAGTAATAATAACAGTAATGATAATAATACTCATAATAACAGCAATAATAATGATATAACTATATTAATAATACTAATGACAGTAATGATGATGATAATAACAATAAAGAAAACAATAATCATATTGACAGCAACAGCTATAACATACTACTACTACTTATACTGCTACTACTACTATTACTACAGCTGCTGCTGCTACTACTACTACTGCTCTACTACTACTGCTACTACTGCTGCTGCCACTACTACTACCACCACTGCTGCTGCTGCTGCTTCTACTACTACTACTACTACTACAACTACTACTAGAACTGCTGCTGCTTCTACCTCTACTCCTCTACTACTACTGCTATTACTACTACTGCTGCTGCTACTACTACTCCTCCACCACTCTGCTTCTACTACAACTACTACCACTACTACTACCACTACTACTGCTACTACTATTGCTGTTGCTGCTGCTGCTACTACTACTATTGCTGCTGCTGCTACTACTACTACTACTACTACTCTACTACTACTACTACTGCTGCTACTACTACTACTACTGCTGCTGCTACTGCTACTACTACTACTACTACTACTAAGAACAGCTGCTGCTACTACTACTACCACTGCTGCTGCTACTACTACTGCTGTGGCTACTATTACTACTGCTGCTGCTACTACTACTGTTTCTAACTTCTACTCTGCTACTACCGCTGCTGCTGCTGCAACTACTACTACTACTATTACTACTACTACTACTACTCTACT
Organism: Monoplex corrugatus; assembly: GCA_030674185.1. Classification (NCBI taxonomy): domain Eukaryota; kingdom Metazoa; phylum Mollusca; class Gastropoda; order Littorinimorpha; family Ranellidae; genus Monoplex; species Monoplex corrugatus. Next base: position 35,717,425 of record CM060309.1, read on the forward strand.
TCTACTACCACTACCACCACCACCACCACCACCACCTCCTCCACCACCACTACTGTTCCTTCACCTTCTCCACCTCCTTCTCCAGTTCGATGCAAAATGTGTGCTTCCTTCAGGTGTGTCCTACATCATAGACGGGAACGTGGGCAGCTGTCAGGTGAGCCAGCTGGGCAAACAGGGCGTTTTCTTCCTGCACTATGTCACGAACGGCAACGTGGTCATGAAGACACCTGCCCAGTTCTTTGCTGATGACCACACGCGGTACACCTACGTCGGCGTGGTGAGAATCTTCAGTTTACATACAGTCCGTTTCTGGTTTAAGTTTCTTTTGTTTTCCTTCAAATTTATTGTTTAATTATTGAGAAAGGAAAGGTGAACTTGTGACTCTTATCAATCGCAAGAGAAGAAAAATAAAAAATGAAAAAAACAAAAACAAACAAAAAAACGAAGAGAGAAAGAAAGAATGAAAGGAAATCATGTTTTACGGTATCGTTCATGAAGTGCTGAAATCAGGGCCGCTTGTTATGGTCTCCAGTGCAAAGCCTCCATAGATAGTTGTTTCTTTAATGATTTTGATATTGTTGATGGTGATGATGATGATCATGATGATGATGATAATAGCAATAATAGTAGTAGTAATGATGATATAATGATGATGATGATAACAACAACAACAACAATCATCATCGTCGTCGTCGTCGTCATCATCATCATCGTCGTGGTCGTGGTCGTCGTCATCATCATCATCGTCGTCGTCGTCGTCGTCATCATCATCATCATCATCATCATCATCATCATCATCATCATCATCATCATCATCATCATCATCATCATTCATCATAATTTGATGAGAGATCTCTGTAAACCACCATCCCAATAAGCATGCTTCTCGCTACTGTGCCCTTGAAGTGTGTACGTGTGCGCGCGCGCGCGCGTGTGTGTGTGATAAACGTAAAAGAGTTCATTACATACCTTGTCAGCTAAGTATTACCTGTGTGTCTGTTCACCAGGGAATAGTTCATAGCACACCTGGAAAACTGTGTACAGCTCAGTATATTACACAAAGAAGAAGTTATTATATACCTTGTGACGGGGTGATAGTCTAGTAATTAAGACGTCAGATTTACAATCGGAAGAACTGGGTTCGATTCTGCCTGGGCGCCTCCCATCTATTGGGTAAAAGATAGAGATTTCGTTCCATCTCCCAGGCTCAAATGTGTGCAGACCAGTAAGTACCTAAATCCGCATCGTAGGTATAGGCACTCAGAGAATCAAATAATTATATAAAGTTTCAGTTTCAGTTTCAGTTTCTCAAGATGACGTCTCCGCGCTCGGAATGAATTCCATATGCACTATAGTCACAGGTGCCACGTGATGGAGAAAACCCAGAATGATCACGGCACAAGTCTTAAGCTTGCATATAAACCGAAGAGCTGGCCAAGTCCTGAGGTCGTACCTAGATAGTTTCATAACCCTGAGGTCCTAGGCGATCTAGGTGACAGA
>CM060309.1:35723924-35793924 GCA_030674185.1 Monoplex corrugatus
ACAGGTCTGGCCCGAAAGGGCTATGACAACCAGCACATTGCCAAAGGGTCTTCTGGATGGAGCAGTCGACTGGGAGTGTACAGCAGACCTCCCAGAGTGGAGAAATTACCCAGATGTCATCAGCAAGACAGGCATGAGACCAGACATCGCTCTCCACTCTGACTCCTCGAAACAAGTGATTCTGATAGAACTCACTGTGCCATACGAAAGCAGAATGGAAGAAGCACATATCTACAAGACCGAAAAATACGCCGGTCTTGCCAGCACCCTGAAGAAAGCAGGTCTGCGGGTCAAAATCTTCGCCATAGAGGTCGGGGCAAGAGGGTTTGTGGGCACCTCCGCTTATGATCTCATGAAACAACTCGCCATTTCTGGGAAGAAGAGGACTAGAGCCCTTAAAGCGATGGCAGAGGCAGCAGAAAGGAGCTCAAGCTGGATCTGGGCAAGGAGGAACCAAAAAAGTGAACTTCATAAGGATTAAATTCCCTACAAATGATGTGTGCCCCGTTAGCACATTGGTAAAACCGCGTACCGCAGTTCTGAAGCGCAGAATCGCCCAGGTTCGATCCCCGGCGTGGGAAAAAAAAAAAAATAGACAACAGCAGAAGGGCATCCAGGAGTCATGACCTGGATGTGGCCCGGCCCCCCGAGAGTGTAAGGAATTCAGGGCCGAAACACTTGTCTAAAGGGGGTTACTTCTCTGAAGACCTTCTGTTGTCTAGCTCTCCCTAGAGTTTCTTTCTACCTTTCTACCTTGTTATTGTTTTTGTTGTGATGATGATGATGATGAGGAGGAGGACGACGATGACGATGACGACGACGACGACGATGCTGCTGCTGCTGCTGCTGCTGCTGATCATCATCATCATCATCATCAGTAGAAGTAGTAGTAGTAGTAGTAGTAGTAGTAGTATTAGCAGAATACTTTCCTTTATGAAATTATGTGCCAGATCTTTGTCTAAACGCTTTGTGCATAGAGACTTAGATTGATGACACTGAGCACTAAACACAAGCAGACGATTTGTCAAGCACAAAATTATGAGTATGCCTCTGACGACAGACCGATACATTAAAATGAGAGGCTAAAGGAAACTCACAAATTAACCCCCTTCCCTCATCTAACCCCCCTCCCCCCCCAAAAAAAAGACTGTTGTCTTCTACTGGCTTTGTTTCAGTAAGTATTCTCTGTCTCTTATTTTGTGTGCCTGTTTGGTTTCTACTGTGTTCTTTTGATTTGTTGTGTTCCATTTTGCTCTGGTTCGCTTCTTGACCGGCCTCTTCATTCATGTCAGTGCCAGGCAAGAACAAGATGATCAAGCCATTGTAACATTCTCACTTCTGATGCAACAATTATTAGAGAAAATCCAGATTTTGTACTTGTCAAGGTCACTGTGAAGATGAAGACTTTTCAGTTAAACATAGAACTCGACGTGCATGGAGGACATGGTAGACTGTCACACCAGTGGAAACAGATTATTGGATATTGTCAAAAACAGTCTGACAAAGTGCTGTTCACACTCCTCTTTGAAAAGTATTAGTTCCAACGTTTGGGAGATGGAGGGAGGGGGAGAGAGGGAGGCAGATCCGTGTGACCTTGATCTTGGTTCTCTGCTGTAATGTTTTTAATATTCATTTCAGTAGTTTGATTCTCATCATCCCATTTTAATTTGTGACGAAGTTGCTAGGTTACTTGGTGATAAAAAGGACGAGAGCCCGGATGTTTATTACCAATTTGTAGTTGGGCATGTATCAGCAGCAGCCATATTGTCATCATTGTTGAGTAGTGTAGAAAGGTTTTGTTTGAATGCACAGTCTGTATTCAGCGGTGTTGATTTACTGACACTGGTCATTATTAAACGCACATAACAGCACATTGACCTTCCAAAGTACGCTTTTGTGGGTCTCAATAGTCCCTATCTTTGGACGGCATTTGGTAAAGATCCATCGGTGGAGAGCAGAAAAACCTTATTCATACATGTTTCTTAGAGCCAGAAATGCGCACGCGCATACATACACGCGACCCCGCGCACACAAACATGAAGAAGCAGACAAACACACACTCACAAACACACACACACACACACACACACACACACAACACACACACACACACACACACACACACACACACACACACACACGCACGCACGCACGCAAGCACGCACGCACAGAGATACACACACACACACACACACACACATTTCCGATCGACATGAAATAATCTCTCTACTCACCCACCCCTCTCCGCCCCCATTGTTTTAAAAAGGAGACTTTTAAAGAATGGATCTCACACTATTGTATTCTGTCATTGTCTTTACCGTTGAAAAATAAGAATCGGTCAAATAATTAATCACTGAGGACCGCATCCTTTCCTTTTAACACTGGAGTGTTCATAACACAGAAGTTGTGGGTACCGCACTTGGACGGGCCCGTTTTTGTTTTGTTTTGATAGGTTGATACAATACCAGTAAAAAAAAATGTAGACTTGGTAAAACATAGGCTAGGTAGGGCTTCATGACCTGGCCAGCTCATGGGTTTATGTGCAGGCTGGAGGCATGTTTCATGATCACCATACACATGGCACCTGCGACATTAGTGCATATTCGTTCCGAGCGCCGAGACGTCGTCTTGAGAAACTGAAACTGTTTTGTTTTGTTTTCTTGTCTTTTCTTGTCTTTTTGCGTGGGCTTGCTGGTTCTTTTGATAGAAACGTGGACTCCTGATCTGATATTTCGAGTTCAATCCCAGTACATAACATAAAAGCTAGCCTGTTGGAGGCCCATCTGAACTACTGTCCATCATTCTAGTGGTGTCAGCTTAGTTTTTTCGTAAGTTCCTCTTTCCTCTTCCCCATTTCAAGACCTGGACGTTTCGCACAGGGTCAGTAAGTTTGCCAGATAATTGCTGGCACATTTGGATGGAGCACATATGGAATTGTCCGAGTGCAATGAATCCCTGCTGAACTAAGTCCAAAATCCAAACTTTAGCATTGTCTACTTGTTTCAAGTGACAAAAACCATACGCTAGATACAAAAATCTACTCTGTTTTCCCACTATTCTTTTTTTTTTTTCTTCAAACATTTTACATCGAAATGTTATGTTTCTATTTTGTAAATAAGGAAAAGTTATGATGTAATTTAAAGTGATGGAGAAGTTTTTCATTTAAATCATTTTTTAAACTTTTTTATTCTTTTTTTTTTTTTGTTTCACAACAAAATGACATCTAACATACAATGTGGCAACGAAGAATGACAAGAACAAAAAATTATACACATATGAAAGGACAGTGTTGACACATGAACTCTACATAGCGTACAGAATATACATAATGATATTTTATATGTTGGAATTTTTTTCACTTAAATCTTGACAGGAGACAGACCCAATCTGGGAGTTCAACGTGTTTTATTACGATACGACACGTCCTAAACTGATCGGTGTGGATCTCTCTCCGTGTTTCCCCGGCTCTGAAAGACGTCGTTTTACTTTCGACGTGGATGGTTAGTCCTTTTTTTTGTCTGTCCCATTCCCTACGACACTGTAATGGCCACAGAATGTCCTTTTTTTTGTCTGTCCCATTCCCTACGACACTGTAATGGCCACAGAATGTCCTTTTTTTTGTCTGTCCCATTCCCTACGACACTGTAATGGCCACAGAATGTCCTTTTTTTTGTCTGTCCCATTCCCTACGACACTGTAATGGCCACAGAATGTCCTTTTTTTTGTCTGTCCCATTCCCTACGACACTGTAATGGCCACAGAATGTCCTTTTTTTTGTCTGTCCCATTCCCTACGACACTGTAATGGCCACAGAATGTCCTTTTTTTTGTCTGTCCCATTCCCTACGACACTGTAATGGCCACAGAATGTCCTTTTTTTTGTCTGTCCCATTCCCTACGACACTGTAATGGCCACAGAATGTCCTTTTTTTTGTCTGTCCCATTCCCTACGACACTGTAATGGCCACAGAATGTCCTTTTTTTTGTCTGTCCCATTCCCTACGACACTGTAATTGGCACAGAATGTCCTTTTTTTGTCTGTCCCATTCCCTACGACACTGTAATGGCCACAGAATGTCCTTTTTTTTTTTGTCTGTCCCATTCACTACGACACTGTAATGGCACAGAATGTCCTTTTTTTTGTCTGTCCACATTCCCTACGACACTGTAATGGCACAGAATGTCCTTTTTTTGTCTGTCCCATTCCCTACGACACGTTAATGGCCACAGGGAATGTCCTTTTTTTTGTCTGTCCCATTCCCTACGACACTGTAATGGCCACAGAATGTCCTTTTTTTTGTCTGTCCCATTCCCTACGACACTGTAATGGCCACAGAATCTGGAACAATTTTTCATTATGCTGTAATGATGCATGACGATGGGGATGGTAATCATGATATCATGGAGTTCCACTCTGGATTGAAACTAGGTGACAAGGTTGTACCACTGCGCTCACTATTATAATACAGGCTGGTGGTGTTGTTCCGGAGATTTGAGCAACACCCTCCGTGATGCCTCCATAAAGTGGATGACAGTGGACTGTGTAGGCCCAGTCTTCCCAGCGAGCCCATAGCACGTGTGTGGGTATCTTAAATCTACAGCAGGACTATATAAAGCTCCGTTGCCCGAGATGTCCGCTTCATTTCTAAACCTTGTAACAGCAGGCATCACATCTCTCAAGTAGTTTGATGCAGAAGCAACAACACAACTTAATACGAGGAGGGGTGCATTATTGTGTTTCATTACAGAAATGGTAATTTCTTTTTAAATACCCCATTTTTGTGGTGGATTTTATGCTCAATGCACGAATTACAATATATATGTTTTGTGATAAATAGATAGAGGCGCCGAAGAGAAACACAAAATGTTCTGTTTGGACTGCTGTCCACTTATGGTGTCCCCCCGTATTGATGCCAGGGGCTCTTTCAGTATAAATAGTATCCCCACCTTCTGGAGATTCTGTGCTAGAAATTTCCTCTTTTCTGTCACTCTCTTTGTTTGTTTCTGCCTCCTTTGTTTTCTGTCATTTCTTCCTATCATTTTCTGCCTTGCTGGTCCATTCGCCTGCATGTGTTCGATAAAGTCTTATCTACTTTTTCTTAGGACTGATAATTGGGTACATGTATTAAGTGCATTTTTGACTCTAGGGAGATGAGATATGCTGAAGCAATTTTAGGTAATTTATGCCCGATTTTATATGTTTTGGTGTCCTTAGCTGTGCTCAAATTTGTATTCAGGTGTGTTTTTTAAATCCCCTGTGTGATGAGTTGGACGGAGTGGTCAACGCCTGGGGCATGTCCTTACATTATGTGCACGAATGCATTGATATATGTACTTAATTTTTTTCTTTTTTTTCCCTGTTGAAGTTTTGTGTGTTTTGAAGCGGTTATAGCCCTGACATGGCTCTACGCAGTCGGCTGGGCTTTAGATAACAATAACAACAACGGCGACTGGTGGATGGTAAAGTCTTCGATGGATGGATGGATGGGTGGGTTGATTGATCAGTTGGTCGGTTGGTTTGACTGATGACTTGAGAGAATGAGACAGTGGATGGGTGAGTTAGTAATCAACCATAGTCATGAATAGATCTTTAATGCCGAGCATTGCCTTGCTTTACATATAATGGTTATATTTGGTTATATTTATTTGTTTAACTTTCTAAGCTAATTGTTGTTGATTTCGTCACTTTTTTCCCACCCCTTATTGAAACTTTGTTTGATATTTGGTATTCTTTCTTTCTTTTTTTATTTATCTATATCAACAAGATGTAAAATTTCAATCTCTCTCTCTCTCTCTCTCTCTCTCTCTCTCTCTCTCTCTCTCTCTCTCTCTCTCTCTCTCTCTCAAGTGTTTATCTGTGTGTGTGTATGTGGGCAGGAAAAGACACACAAGCTGTGTACAACAATATTGAAATGTTCAAATACGCAGTGACATCAGCAGTGTCGTCACGTGCCGCTGTCCCTCAGCTTCGTGTGGCAGATATAGAGGTAAGACTTCAAAGAGGAGAAAAGATGAGCAGTTATAACGGTAAGGTAAAGGTTACCCCTTAACCCTGTTTAAGTGCGGGAATGAGGTGATCGAGAATTCAACCTTTCTCTAAACCAGCGTTCGGAAAGCGGTGCCCGTCTCCAGTCCCTCGTTGCTTTACCTTCCCCAACTCTGAACAGTGCTAGCAATCCATTCTCAGCTGGATGGATTGGGATTGGGCGGGTCGGGAGAGGGCGGCCGGCCAGATGTGTTTCTCAAGCGAGGTTGGCAGTGGCACGGTCGGGCTAAAAGGCAACAGCTCCGCCTGTGCATTATTTCCTACTGACAGTAAGATCCATTTCTTCTGTTAACTACAATCTTCACATGGCATCCTCTTTGGCACCATAGTCAGTGTATGATCTTCGACTGGCATCCTGTTTGGCACAATAGCCAATGTACGATCTTCACTTGGCATCCTCTTTGGCACCATAGTCAGTGTATGATCTTCGACTGGCATCCTCTTTGGCACAATAGCCAATGTACGATCTTCACTTGGCATCCTCTTTGGCACAATAGCCAATGTACGATTTTCACATGGCATCCTCTTTGGCACCATAATCAGTGTATGATCTTCGACTGGCATTCTCTTTGGCACCATAGTCATCGTGCGATCTTCACATGACATCCTCTTTGGCACCATAGTCAATGTACGATCTTCACATGGCATCCGCTTCGGCACTATAGTCAATGTACGATCTTCACATGGCATCCGCTTTGGCACTATAGTCAATGTACGATCTTCACATGGCATCCGCTTTGGCACTATAGTCAATGTACGATGTTCACATGACATCCGCTTTGGCACCACAGTCAATGTACGATCTCCACATGGCATCATCTTTGGCACCCTAGTCAATGTACGATCTTTGACTGGCGTCGTCTTTGGCACAATAGTCAGTGAACGATTTTTCGAGACTGGCGTCATCTTTGACACAGGAGTCAGAGAACGATTTTCGACTGGCGTCATCTTTGGCACAGGAGTCGATGCACGATCGTCGACTAGCGTCATCTTTGGTACAGTAGTCAGTAAACGATCGTCGACTGGCGTCATCTTTGGTACAGTAGTCAGTAAACGATCGTCGACTGGCGTCATCTTTGGTACAGTAGTCAATGTACGATCGTCGACTAGCGTCATCTTTGGTACAGGAATCAGTGAACGATCGTCGACTGGCGTCATCTTTGGTACAGTAGTCAATGTACGATCGTCGACTAGCGTCATCTTTGGTACAGTAGTCAATGTACGATCGTCGACTGGCGTCATCTTTGGCACAGTAGTCAATGTACGATCGTCGACTGGCGTCATCTTTGGCACAGTAGTCAATGTATGATCTTCGACTGGCGTCATCTTTGGCACAGTAGTCAATGTCCGATCTTCGACTGGCGTCATCTTTGGCACAGTAGTCAATGTACGATCGTTGACTGGCGTCATCTTTGGCACAGTAGTCAATGTACGATCGTCGACTGGCGTCATCTTTGGTGCAGTAGTCAGTGAACGATCGTCGACTGGCGTCATCTTTGGTACAGTAGTCAATGTACGATCGTCGACTGGCGTCATCTTTGGCACAGTAGTCAAATCGTCTAGGAATGAAGTGTAAAGGGGGGTGGGGGGTGGAGGGGTGGCAATGAGGTAGTTGATTGCACGGAAGGAGGAAAAGGCATTTTGTTGTATAACGAAACCTTGTAAACTGATGTCAAGGGGACTATAACAGCTCACAGATGAACTGAAAATACACATGAGCTGTTAAAAGATAAACTGAACATTTACTTTGACAGACTGGTGGCATGGGTGTCCAGTGTTTGTGTGTGTGTGTGTGTCTCCGTGTGTTTGTGTGTGTGTGTGTGTGTGTGTGTGTGTGTGTGTGTGTGTGTGTGTGTGTGTGTGTGTGTGTGTGTGTGTGTGTGTGTGTGTATTACGCATGGGTGTGTGTGTGTGTGTGTGTATCTGTGTGTGTGTGCGTGCGTGAAAGACAGAGAGAGGACGGAAAGGAGACATATGGGTGAGAAAGAGAGAGAGAGAGAGAAGGGGAAAGAGAGACACACACAGAGAGACAGACAGAGAGGGAGGGAGGGATAGAGGGAGCGAGGGAAGTATTGATAACGCTCCAAATAAGTGGTCTGGTCGAAACGACGGTCTACATATCCCCCTCCGAGAAGGGAGTCAATCTCACTTGTAAAGAGACATTTCTGCTGCATAGTTACTTCCCTTTAACTTTTGTGCGCAATATCACAGATTTGGTTGACAATTTTTTCCTGAATGTGTGAGTGTGGTATTTTAAAAAATCATTTTTTTTAATTTTCCACAATACACACACACACACGAATGCACACGCGCACACACACACATTTTGTCTGTCTGTCTGCATGCATGCCTTTCTGTCTGTTTGTCTGTCTGTGTCTCTGTCTCTCTTTCCCCCTACTGTCCCTTTCTGTCTCTTTCATTGATCGAGTATGATAATTTTATTTTCTGTGTATTTGTAAATAAATGATAATTTTATTTTCTAAATAAATTAAATAAATGAATATGTAGTAGATAGATAGATACAAAAGTAACTAAACTGACGTCATCCTATCTGTCTTTGAAGGTGTACTACGACGTCAACGTGATCCACGTGTCCTTCGATCTGCTGGACAAGTCCAGTGTACGTGGTGATGTCAGTAACATCAGCAAGGAAAACAGTCTGACGACAGCAGTCAACCTATACAATAGTGCTATGGCGTCAGGGGACTTACAGTTCAATGTCACTGTCGGCTCTGATTCCAAGGTACTGTATGCAACAATCTAGACAGACATGTACAGGTAGACACACACACAGATACATAGACACACAGACACACAGACACATAGACACATGTACATAAAGTCACAGACACGTTTAGATAGACACAGACATAGACACACAGACACAAACATAGACACACGGACACAAACATAGATACACAGACACAAACATAGACACACAGACACAGGCACATAAAGGCACAGACAGTAGAGAGACACGTTTAGATAGACACAAACATAGACACACAGACACAAACATAGACACACAGACACAGGCAGATAAAAGCACAGACATTACAGAGATACGTTTAGATAGACACAAACATAGACACACAGACACAGACATAGACACACAGACACAGGCACATAAAAGCACAGACATTACAGAGACACGTTTAGATAGACACAAACATAGACACACAGACACAGACATAGACACACAGACACAGACACATAAAAGCACAGACATTACAGAGACACGTTTAGATAGACACAGACACATAGACACATAAAGGCACAGACATTAGAGAGACACATTTAGATAGACACAAACACAGACACACAGACACAGGCACATAAAAGCACAGACATTAGAGAGACACGTTTAAATAGACACAAACATTGACACACAGACGCAGACACATAAAGGCACAGACATTAGACAGACACATTTAGATAGACACAAACATAGACAGACACAGACACACAGACACATAAAGGCACAGACATTAGACAGACACATTTAGATAGACACAAACATAGACACACAGACACACAGACACATAAAGGCACAGACATTAGACAGACACATTTAGATAGACACAAACATAGACAGACACAGACACATAAAGGCACAGACATTAGACAGACACGTTTAGATAGACACAAACATAGACACACAGACACAGGCACATGAAAGCACAGACATTAGAGAGACACGTTTAGATAGACACAAACACAGACACACAGACACATAGACACATAAAGGCACAGACATTAGAGAGACACGTTTAGATAGACACAAACACAGACACACAGACACAGGCACATAAAAGCACAGACATTAGAGAGACACATTTAGATAGACACAAACATAGACACACAGACACAGACACAGACACATAAAGGCACAGATAGTAGAGAGACATGTTTAGATAGACACAAACATAGACGCGCAGACACATGCACATAAAAGAAACACACACACACACACACACACACACACACACACGTGCACACAGTATGTATCACACACGCACACACAAAGCTTAGACTGCAAAAGTCTTAAAATTGCACTAGGTGTACCAGTCCATGCTTCTTGCCTGGAAACGTACAAAGTTGCTGGAATTCTGCCTCTGAACAACTATCGTGAGTTAGCGACAGCAAAGTTTGCCGTTAGAATTTCTTCACAAACGGACAATTTTGTGAGTAAGGAAGTAAAAATCAGGTCAGATGTTGACTTTCCGAAACGAGCAAAGAACATTTCATCACAAATGACTGTTGCAACTTACGTATCTGACCTGGTCAAACAGTCTAACATAAATCTGGATGAAATAGCTGAAACACCATCCACAACGACCATCCCTACATGGGAAATGCTAAAAGCTACTTTTGATATTGATTATACAGATGCTAAGAAATATGAAAACGTTAACATTTCGATATGCAGAGCAAGAGAACATATCGATGAAAAATACCGTACCCACCTCCATATTTTTACCGATGGATCAGTCTTAGAAAATAAATGTGCTGGAGCAGCATTTTATGTCCCAAAATATAAAATAATAAAGTCATTTTTCATTGGGGCAAATATATCTATCTTTACAGCGGAATTAGTCGCTATTTTACAAGCGTTGCATTATCTAGTAAACCTTACACATGTATTTTTCAAAGTAGTTCTCTTTGTTGATTCAAAATCTGTATTATATGCCTTGCAGTCTTTTGATACAGACACAAGACCTGATATAATTACTGAGGCAAATCATCTTATACATCGTTTAAGGATAAAAGGTACAGATCTCAGTTTATGCTGGGTGCCTTCTCACGTTGGTCTTCACGGCAACGAAGTAGTTGACAGAGCAGCTAAGCAAGGTGCACACAGTTCTGATAATACTACAGAATTACGTATTAATACTTCCGTAAAAGAAGCTTGCAACTTGCTAGAATCAGCCTCATGGATTCGTTTTCATGAACATTTCCATGAAAAGTTTGTGTCACAACAAATGATAAAACTTTCATTTCAAAATGTGTGTAAAAAATTGCAGTTTTCTTCCATATATCATTTGAGAACGATTGTTGCTGTTCATTTTCGTATTCAGCTAAACGCATTGAAAACAAAATACTGTAAAAATGTCAAGTGTATTTGCGGCGAACAATTCACACTGTTTCACTGTCTATTTTACTGCAAAATGCTACGTTCTTTTTTACCAAAAATGTTTACACAAGACAATTATTCTGAAACTCATTTTAAAGAAGTAACTTCCGATCAATTTTTGTCAGTTAAAATTTCAGAATCGTTGGTTCACAGTCCTGTTAATGCATTACTTTAAGTTTATGAAGTTTGTACTTTAGAGTTAAATTTTCCATACACATTGTTGATGTTAAATGTTAGTGTTAAGTTATTGTTCCATTTTTCTATTTCCCACCTACTTATGTCTATAACTATGTCTCCTCTATGCCCCAAAACAAACCAACCCATCTCTCATCTCGCAAATTTTTTTTTTTTTTTTTTTTTTTCGTCTAATATCACTCATAGTGAAAAGACGTTAAATCAAAGAACGAACGAACACACACACACACACACACACACACACACACATTGTGTATATTCTTTTACAGTGAAAAGATGTTGAATGAAAGAACGAACACACATACACACGCACAAACACATCTGTAATGATCATGTAAGTGTTAAATCGCATTTTTCATTGTCAGGAATTGCAACCTGACCTTATTTTCCAGCATTGTTTGTAAATCTAGACCAGAAAGATGCTGCTTTGTCTCTGTGTTTGCAAAGTGCAAGGTATTTACGGCACAGTCCTGTATGTTGTTTACTGTGATCAAGCTCTGTTGTTCTTTACCTTCATTCCCCCGTCCTCCCCTCTTGTAGGTTTGCTTGTTATGTTTTACATTATTGATAATGACAAACGACTTTTCAACGTCATGCCTACATGGGCACCACACACACACACACACACACGCACACACACACACACACACACACACACACACACACACACACACACACACACACACGCACACGCACACGCACACACACACATGTACGCAGTTGCACACGCACACACACATGCACGCACATACACACACACACAAACATGCACGCGCATACACACAGTTTCAGTTCCTCAAGATGTATCTGCGCTCGGAACGAATTCTATATGCACTAACATCACAGGTGCTATGTGTACTGATGACCATGGCACAAGCCTTAAGCCTGCACATAAACCCATGAGGTGGCCAGGTCCTGAGGCCCTACATAGCCTATGTTTTACCTAGTCTATATGTTATACTGGTATTGTATCAGCCTTCACTGGAATAATTTTGGTTACATGTAGATGACATGTGTATCTGTGTATCTTATCTTCAAAGAAAGGAACATATATAGAAAGTAAATACATAAATATTTAAAGGTCTGAAACACACACACACACACACACACACACACACACACACACACACACACACACACACACACACACACACACACACACACACACACACACACACGCATACGCAAGCGCGCGTGCGTGCCCACAAACGGACATGCACACATATACGTGAGCCCGTTAACATTCAATTCTTGATCGTTTCAGACGGTGATACCTGTACCTGGCTCATCAGCAGAGATCAGCGGTCAGTCCTCTGGGTATGCTGCAGGTGTGTATCATTCACAATTCCTTCTCCCTCTCACACTCTTCTGTTTTCCTGTCATCGCTCATTGACAGAAAAATGCGAACAGCATACCTAGCCAGTAAATACCCTTTGTAATGTTGTACTAGTCAGATATCTTGGCACTCTAGGTGCAATGGACACCCTTTTTCTAAAGTAGGAATGGTAAATAACACCTTTTTCTAAAGTAGGAATGGTAAATAACACCTTTTTCTAAAGTAGGAATGGTAAATAACACCTTTTTCTAAAGTAGGAATGGTAAATAACACCCTTTTCTAAAGTAGGAATGACATATATTTCTAAAGTAGGAATGGTAAATAACACCCTTTTCTAAAGTAGAAATGAAATACATTTCTAAAGTAGGAATGGTAAATAACACCTTTTTCTAAAGTAGGAATGACATATATTTCTAAAGTAGGAATGAAATATAACACCTATTCTAAAGTAGGAATGGTAAATAACACCTTTTTCTAAAGTAGGAATGGTAAATAACACCTTTTTCTAAAGTAGGAATGAAATATATTTCTAAAGTAGGAATGGTAAATAACACATTTTTCTAAAGTAGGAATGGAGAAAGGAAATATTGGCAAGCTGTTAAAAAAATATGGATAGGCAGATGGTGTAGAACAGACTTTTTACACGTCTTTCTTGTGATTGATTGTTTGTTTGACTCATTCTGTGTGTCCGTTACTGTTTGTTTGTGATGTTTTATTATTTATTGTGTTATTATGCTTTGTGTTGCGTTGTATTACGTATAATATCATATGGATTGATCTAAGTTATGTGGAGATTACATTTCATTATATTTGTGTTCCGTTGTGTGACATACTTATGTAACGGCTGTGTGCTGTGCTGACATTTGTGTTGACATGCGTGCTTGGTATTGGTGTAATATTCATTATATATATTTAGATGTTGTTTCCGGTGGGGCAGGGGGTTAGTGATGAAAAAGCACGCATATTGTTTATCATCGTTTATCTATCACCTTTTTCACTTCCCAAATGGGTATGCTGGGGACTCGAGGTACAAATTATCACCCACCTTCTGGAAAACGTGGACTAGAAATTTCTTCTTTTTTTTTTTCCTGTCACTCTTTTTGTTTCTGCCTTGCTTCTTTGCATTCTGTTTCTGCCTTGCTTCTTTGTATTCTGTTTCTGCCTTGCTTCTTTGCATTCTGTTTCTGCCTTGCTTCTTTGCATTCTGTTTCTGCCTTGCTTCTTTGCATTCTGTTTCTGCCTTGCTTCTTTGCATTCTGTTTCTGCCTTGCTTCTTTGCATTCTGTTTCTGCCTTGCTTCTTTGCATTCTGTTTCTGCCTTGCTTCTTTGCATTCTGTTTCTGCCTTGCTTCTTTGCATTCTGTTTCTGCCTTGCTTCTTTGCATTGTTTCTGCCTTGCTTCTTTGCATTCTGTTTCTGCCTTGCTTCTTTGCATTCTGTCATCTCTTCCTCTTTCATTTTCTGTCTTGCTGGTGCGTTCATTTTCAATATTCAATTAAAGCCTTACAAAATTTCCACTAGGATTGATAATTAGACACATACATATCGATTGCATTTTTATGAACTGTTAACTCATCATCATCATCAGGTGCCTTGCCGCATGGCGTTGGCGAATATGGACTTCCACCTTGTCTCTATCTCTTGTTGCCTCAAGCATCTCTTCCACCCTTCTTGTCTTCAGCCACTCTGCAAGTCCGTCTAGCATCTTCTCCCTGGGTCTACCCGGTGCTCTCCTTCCCTCCAGCTTTCCGTTGTGACCAGGTGTCCCAATTCCCCTTTCCTCATAAAATGGCCCATAAACGTTGCCTGTCTTTTCCTAATCTTCCTTACGAATGATCTACATGTGTCTGCCTCCATCAAGACTGTCTCGTTTGTTTTCTTTGCTGTCCATGGAACTCTCAACATTCTTTTTAGAAACCACGTCTCGGCTGCCTCAATGTTGTTCTGGCTTTGCTTGTTGACTGTCCACGCCTCGCAACCGTACAACAGTATTGGTTCTATATAACATTCAAGTTAACAACTGTCAACTGCTTAGTAGAAATTCCATGTACCATAGGCCTTTTTTTATGTATGTTTTTGTATACTTACTCGCGCGTCTGTTTTCAGGTAGTTTTTGTTAATCCCCTTGCTAATGGATTTGGCACAGTGGCAATGCCACAGGCATATCCTTAAGATCATTTGCGTGATGCAGTGATATGTGCAGTTAATTTTCATCTCTAGATTTCCTTTTTTCCCAGGATCTTCGATTATTTGCGTGATGCAGTGATATGTGTAGTTGCTTATCATTTCTAGATTTCCTTTTTTTCCCAGGATCTTCGATTATTTGCGTGATGCAGTGATATGTGTAGTTAATTTTCATCTCTAGATTTCCTTTTTTCCCAGGATCTTCGATTATTTGCGTGATGCAGTGATATGTGTGATTGATTTTCATTTCCAGGTGTTCTTTACTTCCAGGGTCATCGAGTGTTTAGACGTTTGTGTTTTGTTTGAGATGACTATAGCCCCGATATGGATGGCTAAAAGCAGTCTGCTGGCCGTTAAACATGACTAATGATGATAATAATCCGCTTCACTGGCTAGCTGGGGTCAGCTCGCTCTGTTGATAGAGTTGTGGACTCATGATCTGATGTCTCTGAGTTCAGTTCTAGCCCCCATCGTCATACCTGATGCTGTCAACTTGAATTACTTGATAGGTTCTTTTCTCCCGCCTTCTCTATTTCAGGATATTGCCAACAACGCATAGGGTTTTGTGCAAGCTTAAAGAGTCCGCCAGATTATCATTGACGGATTTGGGTGGAGCGCTTATGGAATTGTACGAGTGCAGTGAATCCATTGTGAAAAACTTAACTTATGTTACGAATTGTACTCGTATGGTTGGTAGCGCGAGGTGGTGCTGTATGTGTACATGTATGCTTCATCGATTTGTTCGCTGGCCTTGTGTCGGTATGTGTACGTTCGTCAGCGTGAATCTGTCTGTATTCGCGTTAGTGTATTGCGTGCGTTTTTGCATGCGTTCGTGCCTGCGTGTCAGTGTAAGCATATGTGGTTGTGGTGGGTGTATGCATTCATGTAGAAGAATGTTCTTGTATCGTACGCTCACTGAACTGTGGTTTTCTTTTCTTGTTCTATGTCATATCGTGCGTATATCTTCCGATTTATTTTTGACTCACATTTTTATTCAGGACATTTTCTGAAAAGTGGAAAGCGGTTTGGAGCTTCCTTCTCAAGATGTTGTGTTATGCAAAGCATCGTCATTATTATTATTATTATTATTATTATTATTATTATTAAGACGATGATGATTATCGTAACTATTATTGATCTAAAGTTGTGTTTCAGGCGCCTTAGCTGGCCTGGGTATAACTATGCTTGTGGTGGTGTCATCATAATTGTTATCATTATTAAGATGATGACGATGATTATCATAACTATTATTAATCTGTGGTGTGTGTTTCAGGCGCCTTAGGTGGCCTGGGTATAGCTACGCTGGTGGTGGGGTCATCATAATTATTATTATTATTATTTATTATTAAGAGGATGGCGATAATTATTGATCTATGTTGTGTTTCAGGCGCCTTAGGTGGCCTGGGTATAGCTATGCTGGTAGTGGGGTCATCATAATTATTATTATTATTTATTATTATTATGAAGAGGATGACGATGATTATCATAACTATTATTGATCTATGTTGTGTGTTTCAGGCGCCTTAGCTGGCCTGGGTGTAGCTATGCTGGTGGTGGGTTCAGCAGGAGGGGCAGGGGCAGCTTTCCTCTTTTTTCGATAGCCAGAGTGTGGTCAGAGAGACGGACATAATACTAACTATCTGATGATAGGGCCTTCAGTCTCTCAGCTCTGCAAACCTACTGTGTGCACGCAGATTGCCAGTCTTCATTGAGGAGCCAATAACAACGGGAACTCGACAATAGTTAGGAGAAAAGTGAGTGCGGTGACAACAGCTTGAAGAAGAGGAGAGAAAGAATCACCAACATTCACGAAGAGAACAACAGCAACAACAGATACGACGAAAGGAACAAAACTACAACAACAACTACAACTTCGGGTAGACTTTATGCCTGTGATTTACTTTTGTTTCTTGTTTACGTCTTTACAAACATATGTTACTACCATATTATACTTCGTATATTAACATCACAAGGCAGAGAAACGCAAAACTCAGAGCCCCTATAAGAAGCAGCATTCCGTTTACTTATATATCTAAAGCAGGTTAAGATAAGTGCACCATCATGCAGAAGGTTGAATATAATTATATTTCTTTATAATTAAAAGTCAGTTATTCTTATTTCAAGTTAATGTATAGTATTTTTTGTCAATAGATATCACAAATTCGTACGTGAAGTTTAACAGATCACATTTTTATCAGTAGATGTTACATATTTATGTTGTAAATTTAACAAGATTATATTTTTATCAATAATTATTTTGACTTATTCATGTAGTAAGTTCAAAATTCAATTTTTTCATCAATAGTCGTATATTCAACAAAATTTTTAGCAAAGTATATTTCATATTCGTGTAGTATGTTTAACAACATAAAGTTTATAGGTATATGCGTTACATACTCAAATAGTAATATTTAACATGATTTGTTAGCAATATATGTTACATAACTGTGTAGTGTGTTTAACATTGTTACATAACCAAGTAGTGTGTTTAACATAATAGTATTTTCAGTAATAGATGTAGTAAGTTTTAACATGGAAAATTTGTGTCAGCAGTTTAACAATAAATGCTACATAATTTGCTAATGGATATCATGATTATAGATCTAGTCCCAGTTCCAAATAAGAGCAGTAATCTTGTCTGATTTATATATATGTATTCATTATAAGGGATAGAGGTGTGTGTGTGTGTGTGTGTGTGTGTGTGTGTGTGTGTGTGTGTGTGTGTGTGTGTGTGTGTCTGTGTGTGTGTGTGTGTGTGTGTGTTTGTTTTGTGTGTGTGTGTGTGTGTAAACGCTGGCTTGTTAACAAGGCATGCCATATTCGTACACGCTCGCACACGCACGCACACATACACACACACACAAACGCTCTTCAATTCAGATTATCATTTTATTTCGCACTACAACATACATACCCTCTGACCCTGTTTATTGAAATGCACACAGTAGATACTACAAGCAGGTAACAAGCTGGATGGTCTTAAGGTATTTTAAGCTAGAGCTTAAAATCTTCATGTCTAAGCATAGTGTGCAACCTTGGTGAACTTTTTTTTTCAGTGCAGCGGTTTTGTTTGTTTCTTTCCACCTGAAGCTTTTATTTCATTCACTCTTGTCTTCCCATTTCTGACATGTATTGCGCGGAGAGCTCCAGGAACTTGTCTGTCAGACGACCCAAGACAAGAGAGGGAGTCAAGCGATGTCTGGCGTTGGTGCCAGGGCTGTAGGACGGATGGCAGGCAGAACTACAACCACACGGCTGGTGCATGGAAAGTATCAGTGCTGCTGGAACAAGGGAGGCGACGACTGGAGCTACACTGATGGTGCCGATGTCTATCACACAGAGGACAGGTGTTTTTTCCTTTCATGATTGTGGTGTGCAAGGTCATGACCCCCTACCAAAGATCCTTACCATTGGGGGTTAGGGTGTGTAATGAAAGACAACGTGGCTTCTAACGTTCGGGTGTGAATTACCCAAAAGGTTTAAAACCACGCTCTTTTATTACATCCAAGCAAATTACTGAAAGGATCTTTAGCAGGGAGTCTTGGCGAAGCACACCACAATCATGGAAGGAAAAAACCTGTCCTCTAAGTGACAGACATATCTGCACCATCAGTGTAGCTCCAGTCCTCGTCTCTCGTCTCGTCTCCCTTGTTCCGGCAGCACTGATACTTTCCATGCACCAGCCGTGTGGTGTAGTTTCTGCCTGCCATCCGTCCTACAGCCCTGGCACCAACGCCAGACCTCGCCTTGACTCCGGTTCCGCCTTATGTCGTCGGACAGACAAATTCCTGGAGCCCTCCCCGCAATACCTGCCAGAAATGGGAAGGATACAGAGTGAACAAAACAAAAGCTTCAGATGGAATGAAACAAAACCGCTTCACAAAAACGTTCACCACGGTTGCACACGCACCCCAAGATAAAGGGAAATCAAGACATAGAAGCAACAAACTGGAATACCACACCCACACACCCACACACACACACACACACACCCCACTTCAACGCTGCTGTTACTTGCATTTCAGTTGGATTATTTTTTTTACTCTGTGCAGTTTAGTGAACAGGGTTGGAGGGCATATGGAGGGCACACGTTTTTGTGTGAACTCTTCTTCTAGTTCAGAAGCTTCAGTTCTTTCTGCTGTATTGTTTCACTCCCAACTATCCCTTTCCTGGCAGGTTGTTGAGCGGAGAACTCGGCGGGGAGAGGGGGGACTTTTCTGTTAGAGGACCCAGGACAGGAAAGGAGTCGAGACAACGACTGGAGCTGCTGCCAGAGCTGTATGAGCAAGGAGAGGCGGAACCAGGACTGTACGGCTGATGGAGGGGAAGTTTGAGTGCTGCTGGAACAGTAGGGACCGGGGCTATGGCTGTATGGCTAGTGCAGCAGACAGAGGACACTGATTGTGGTGTGCGTTGTCAGGACTATCCGACTTCCTCCCAAAGGTCCTTAGAGTAACTGGCTTGGGTGTAATAAAAGTGTGTGGCTTAAACCTTCTGGGGGTTATACTTTCACACCCAAAAGATTTAAACCAGACATTTATTATTCCCAAGCCAGTCACTGCAAGGTTCTTCAGCAGTAAGTCCTGACAACGCACACCACAATCAGTAAAAAATAAAAAACCCTGTCCTCTGATACATCAGCCATACAGCCGCAGCCCCGGTCCCTACTGTTCCAGCAGCACTCAAACTTCCCCTCCATCAGCCGTACAGTCCTGGTTCCGCCTCTCCTTGCTCATACAGCTCTGGCAGCAGCTCCCTGTCCTGGGTTCTCTGACAGAAAAGCCCCCCCCCCCCCCCCCCGGAGTTCTCCGCTGAACAACCTGCCAGGAAAGGGAAAGTTGGGAATGAAACAACACAGCTGGAAAGAACTAAAGCTTCTGAACAAGAAGAAGAGGTCACACAAAAATGTATGCCCTCTATACACCCTCCATATGCCCTCCAATCCTGTTCACTGAAGTGCACAGAGTAAAACGATCCAACTGAATTGCAAGTAACAGCAGCATGTAATGAAAGGGGTTATAGAGCATATGAAGCTGTAGCAGTCTATGTCTTGCTTTTTCTAATCATGATGTACGTGTGGAACCTTGGTGAATTCTTCTAGTCCAGCGGTTTCGTTTTTCTTTTCTTTTGTTTTTTCATTCCACTTTTGAGAGTCTTCCTGGGCCTGGCAGATTGTTGATGGATAACTCAGGGAACCAGGCAAACCAGGACAGGGATGGAGTCGCAGTAACAATTGGAGTGCTACCAGAGCTGCTTGAGCAAGAACAGAGAACTAGAACTGCATAGCTGGTGAAAGAGAAGGACCAGTGCTGCTGGAACACGGGGGACAAGGACTGGTGCTGCACAGCTGGTCAGTTTAGACGGCTTTTTTGTGCGAGGTCAAGATCTCCTCCGAAACATCCTTTGAGTAACTGGCTAAAGCGTAGTAAAAAGTGTGGCTTAAACCGTTGGATATTACAAATAATGAACACCCAAAAGTTTTAAACCACACTCTCTTTACGTACACCCCAGCTAATTACTGTAAGGATCTTCGGGAAGGGCCTAAATGACACCCGTCACAATCATTAAAAAAACTTTTCGTCTAAGGCGGATAACTCTGCAATAGTCGTACAGCTCCTCCTTCTCCCCCTTGTTCTGGCAGCGTGGATCCTTTCCATGCATCAGCCATGCAGCTTCAGTTCCGTCTCTTCTTGTTCCTACAGCTCTGGCACAACTCTAGTCATTGTTGCCACTCCATCCCTGTCCTGAGTTGTCTGACAGACAAGTTCCCCGAGCTCTCCGCTCAGCAACCTACCAGGGCATGGAAACTCAGTGAAAACAAAACAGCTCGAGTTGGGAAAAAAAACAACTAAACTGCTAAACCAGAATAGTTCACCAAGATTGCATCCCATGATTAGGAAAATGAAGACGTATAAACCACAACTTTAAAACACCCTAAAAGTAATAGCATTGCATTGGATTACACACGCTAACAACGCATCATGATCAACCACACAGCACTTAAAAATTAAACTATCAGAAACATGGAACTGACGGTCACAGTAAAAATCAACCAACCTCTCACACACACGAGGCTAAACTTCCTGTGGTTAGTTTTCGTTGTATGGACAATCAAGTCCATCATTCCAGCAACTTGGGGAAAGACTGTCAAACATCACAGAAATAAACGGGATGGTAAAGCCATTCTAACAATCTATATATTTATACAATTAGTTTTAGATTTTTGTACTTTTCTCTCTGACCTTGGAGTAGCATCACATGAAGTAAAGTTCGACGTGAGGTAAAAACAGAACGTAAATATTGTCATAATTTTGTTGAAGTGCCGCACAGACATCTCCCTCAGAAAGGGCCGATTTTAGCACTGTTTTTGGTGCGTGTGACCTTGGGCTATGACTTCCAAACTTACGCATTCGCCACTCTTTAAACACTCTATAGCTTTGACCCAAACTTGGTAAAGATCCATCCAGAGACAGCTGAGAAAACCTTCCCTCAAAGCAAAATGTTTTGTCAGAGACACACAGATACATGGGCAGACACAAAATAACCTGGAGGAGGGGGAAGAAAGGTTGAAAAACTCTTCAATACAAACATTTCAAACAACATGGACACAAAAAAGGAACATTTCCATAATTCAAACAGTGCTGTTGAGAACTACAGAAGACGGAGGAAATTATTGGTGCATTCTGGTGGAAATTACGGTTACATTCTTCAACAGCTTATGCATCAACAGTCTTTAAAGAACAGTGGCAGGCGTAACACGCCGAGTTACAACTATTCAACATAAGTATGGCAACATTGGTAAGCATTAGGCTTGTGTGGAACATAGTCATATCAGTTGAATGTAACAATATGGCAACGCTATTGAGCGAGATATACAACACAATTACAGGCACATTAACACAGATCATCTTCCAGTGATCATAATAACTATCATCATAACAATAACAAATGAAAATGGAAGCATCATGCCATACAACACCCTCCACTTAGGTGGAAACAGAACATGACAGAAAACCAGTCGGTGATGATACTCGATATACAAGTCGAACCCTTAGCTGAATGCTACTTGCACACATCATGTAACTGAAATCTGGTTCACAGTCATTCCCATAAAGCCAGTCATTGTAACATACTCCATTCCACCTATCCTGTCATAGTATGCTCTTCCCTTTGAAAAAAAATCGTAGTACATATCAACCTTTCAGTTTACTTCATACCTACGAGTATAATTATTATAGTTGATCAGGTATTTATACAAGCTACCAGAAATATGTAGCGATTTCTTACTTTTACACAGATTACAATTTCATCTCGTGTACATACGCACCATTTTCTTATCGTTTTTTCTCCTTGACGAAATCACTTAATAGAATAAGAAACCTGTGGCAATACATAGACCCATGACTAATAGGTAAGTAAACAAATAAAGAAATAAAAAAGAGCAGTTTAGTATTGGCATAACCCGATGCAACACAATACTTCAGAAAGTTGACGATTTGTAGTCCTTCCCCAATGGCTAAAACCTTGTAGTTGTCTAGACGAATAAAAAGAAAAAAAATGTTTACACATTTGTGAATCAGTCAAACAGGCAAGCCATCAACCAACAAACGTCAATAGTGAACTTGGGAAAATTGCACAACGCACTTCACAGTCAAAGCACGTATCGTTTCCGATTGGCTCAAGGAGGATGTTCTGTCACGTTGAGCGAATCAAAAAAAAAAATAAAATAAAATAAAGCGGCTATATAATGAAGCAGCACCAGTGTAAATATGCCTGGCCACTAAAACTAATCAAGACGAATCGTGTTTTCTATTCATTCTACCACAAACCGTGACCACCCAACGGAAAGACGGTAAGCTTGGTGCATGACGAGCAACATACAAGCACTAGAGACTGAATGAAGAAAATGGGCAGACGGTTTTAAAAGCACGGCGTTCTGTAGGGGCGCTTTCGGCCAGTAGGAAACGCAAGTCAATCTTCAAAACACATAACACAGCGATAACCACACACCAAAACACCTGGGAAAGAAAATTAACTCCACATGTCAATGAATTCGAGCACACGATCTGCGGATATGATGGCCCAGGCATTTATCATTCCACCGAATTTATCACCAGGGTTTACAAAAACAAACCTGAATACAAAATGTATAAACATGACTAAGTACACTAAAACGTATACAAAACTGGCCTAAATTATCTAAAATTACTTCTGCACAACATATCTTCTTAGAGCCCCAAATGCACTTTATACATGAACTCAATTATCACTCTTGATAGAAAGTATTAAGGCTTTATAGAGCACGTACAACGTCAAGTGAATGGACCAGTAAGGCAGAAAATGATAGGAAGAGAGACAGAAAACCAAGGCAGAAATAAAAAGATTGACAGAAAAGAGGGAATTTCCGGCACAGAATTTCCAGAAGCTTGGGATTCTATACTTTTTGCCTAACCTACATCCATTTTCAGGCGTACAAGATGTAGCCATAGAACATGTCATTTCCTGAAGTAATGCCAAAAAATGTTACAAAACGCCGCGCATATAAACATCACAATGCAGGTAGGTGATACTGTCTATTGCAATATCAGTGATGACGATGGACACAAATTCATGACATAGGTACACAGGTCTGGAAGACAAACATGCAGGTATAACAGACCTGTGCATAACCATTCTAGGCTATACCTAGTTGTTCATCGTGTGTCACAGATGAAACTTCCCTCTCCAACATCTCCCTCTCTATCAATACAACTTGGCAAGCAGGCAAACAAAAAAGTAATTAAAGAAAGCAAGCAAGCATGAAATGTGCACGCATGCGCGCACATACACAGACACAATTATATATATATATATATATATATATATATATATATATATATATATATATATATATATATATATATATATATATATAATTGTGTCTGTGTATACATTCACTATCTCTCACTCTGACTCTCCTTCCTTCTCTCCAGCTCTCTCATATCGCACATCTCTTCTGTTCACACATTTGCTTTTTCCCCATTTTTCAAGCGTTCACCATTTCACTATCATTTCTCTCCCTCCTCTTGTAAACTTCCATATTCACTCTCGCTCAGACGAAGAGTTCATAACATGTCTTCCGCTTAACTGATCCCCTCTCCTCCTCTCTGTCTCCGTCTCCTCTCTCTCTCTCCAATACAATCGACTTTTATCAAATTAAAAAAAAATCTACCTTCCCCTCCCCCTTCTCAACTGGTCTTAAAATAGCTGACAAAGCAAAGAGACAGCAATCCCGGGGAGGATGGAGGGAGGGAGAGAGGGAGGGAGAGAGGGGGGAGAGAGGGGGGGGAGAAAACCACTGTCAACTTATTCAAAACACGCGGTTTTAGGAAGAAAATAAAATAAATGAAATCACATATTGTCAAAGCACCGGAACATGAGTTCTCACACTCAGTAACAACTCAGAAAACAGCGCAAACAAGTGGAAGAATTCACAAATTCATTGCATTATATGCACCACATCCTTTTACCGGGGTATATATTCATATATGAAATTTCGCAATATACATAATTTCTTTAATAACGAAAGTATAATAACATAAATATATACATTAACAAGTACCCTATAACCACACAGTTGTCGGGAGTGAGATGATGAGATTCTGCTTTACTACCCTCAGGCCACTTTATAAAGACGGTATCCACCCACTCCTTTGTATTCTTCATCTTCCCAAACTTTGCACAGGGCCAGAAACCTGCTCATAGCTGAAAGGATTGGTTGGTTTACTGCACAGGTATTATACAGTTAAAATATCCACAGTTTGGACTTTGCTCAACAGGGATTTATCGCACCTGGACAATTCAATACAAGCTCCACGTAAATGTGACAGCAAAAAAACTTTGCACCGGCAAGGTTTCGAAAAAAACAAAAAGGAACGTGGAGGCTCTACCGCCTAGCCATACAGTACTCGATATAAAAAAGTGGTAAGTCCAAACCATAGTAAAATGGAAAAAGAATGGAACACTTGTTAAACATCCGTGTGTCATAACTCCCGTCCTCCCATTCCACTTCAGGCCACGGCGGTGGGATTTGCACAGACTCAGATTCAGGTTCATGTTGCTTATAGCCCAGCCGACTACTAGAGCCACATCAGGGCTAACGCCACGTCAAAAAACGACAACCCGGTTAAGATAAAACACAACAGTTGAATTTAAACCATGCTCACCTTGCAAGTCTAAAGTGCAATTACAGAAAAACAGCGCAGACTCAAAGAGTTTACCACATAACTGCACATAGAATTGGATACAGAACTGTTCAATACCATGAATACTTCCTGAACGAATTCCACTCACTCACAAAATGTTTAAAGGAAATCACCGGCCACAGCTGGGACTGACAACCAACAGATGTCTGACATCTGACATAGTACATGTGCACTGAAGGTATACCAAAAAGAGATCAAGAACGAGAACCCTCGTCCAAACAAGGTTCACACAAATGCAAGTACATTTCATTATCAGACAGACAGACGAGAGAGAGAGAGAGAGAGAGAGAGAGAGAGAGAGAGAGAGAGAGAGAGAGAGAGAGAGAGAGAGAGAGAGAGAGAGAGAGAGAGAGAGAAAGAAACACACGCATACAGCTGATATCACAAGGAGAGGCAACGACTGCCATACAACTCAACAAGAATAATTTGGGAAGAGTGAACAGAATGATGTACAAATCGAATGACACATTTCTGTTCCGGATTAATACGAGAGAGAAACACACACACACACACACACACACACACACACACAGACAGGCAGATAGACAAAGAAACACAAGCAGAGTTGATATCACAAGAACAGGCAATGGCTGCCATAAAACTCAACAAAAATAATTTGGGAATAAAGTGAATAGAATCGTTTACAAAACCGTTGTCACATTTCTGTTTTGGTTAACAAAGGATACATAGCATCAGGAAGAAATGGAAGATATACACTGATCCGATTGTTCGAATACATAGCACGTACTAATTATCATGGTACACATGAGATGTTTATATCTTGTCCATGTGAGCCAAGTCAAACACACACACACACACACACACACACACACACACACACACACACACACACACACACAACACACACACACACACACACACAGAGTACATTCCCCACGACTGTCACTGGCCATCCCCTATCTTCACCTTTTGGAAAACACAGGTCACACAACAAAAACACTCCGTCTAGGTACTCACTTCTCCATTTTAAAAAGTACACAAGAAAAGGGCATTGAGCAACAAAAGACACTCTACAGGTTTGAATGTATTCAGTATGCTTGTTACTTGGCCATAGACAAGTGGGGAAATTAGGACATTAAACAGTAACCTCTAAACCGCTAAAAGATAAACACAGTGAAATATCACGCACAGTTCAATCGACATGTTCATGTTTATACTGCTAATAGTCCACCGACTACTAAGCCATATCAGAACTAACACAGACCACTAGAGCCATATCAGAACTAACACAGACCACTACAGCCACATCAGAACTAACACAGACCACTAGAGCCATATCAGAACTAACACAGACCACTAGAGCCCTATCAGAACTAACACAGACCACTAGAGCCACATCAGAACAAACACAGACCACTAGAGCCATATCAGAACTAACACAGACCACTAGAGCCACATCAGAACTAACACAGACCACTAGAGCCATATCAGAACTAACACAGACCACTAGAGCCACATCAGAACTAACACAGACCACTACAGCCACATCAGAACAAACACAGACCACTAGAGCCACATAGAACTAACACAGACCACTAGAGTCACATCAGAACTAACACAGACCACTAGAGCCACATCAGAACTAACACAGACCACTAGAGCCATATCAGAACTAACACAGACCACTAGAGCCACATCAGAACTAACACAGACCACTAGAGCTATATCAGAACTAACACAGACCACTAGAGCCACATCAGAACTAACACAGACCACTAGAGCCATATCAGAACACAGACCACTAGAGCCATATCAGAACTAACACAGACCACTAGAGCCATATCAGAACTAACACAGACCACTAGAGCCATATCAGAACTAACACAGACCACTAGAGCCATATCAGAACTAAAACAGACCACTAGAGCCACATCAGAACTAACACAGACCACTACATCCACATCAGAACACAGACCACTAGAGCCATATCAGAACTAACACAGACCACTAGAGCCACATCAGAACTAACATAGACCACTAGAGCCATATCAGAACTAACACAGACCACTAGAACCACATCAGAACTAACACAGACCACTAGAACCACATCAGAACTAACACAGACCACTAGAGCCACATCAGAACTAACACAGACCACTAGAGCCATATCAGAACTAACACAGACCACTAGAGCCACATCAGAACTAAAACAGACCACTACAGCCACATCAGAACAAACACAGACCACTAGAGCCACATCAGAACTAACACAGACCACTAGAGCCACATCAGAACTAACACAGACCACTAGAGCCACATCAGAACTAACACAGACCACTAGAGCCATATCAGAACTAACACAGACCACTAGAGCCACATCAGAACTAACACAGACCATTAGAGCCACATCAGAACTAACACAGACCACTAGAGCCATATCAGAACTAACACAGACCACTACAGCCACATCAGAACTAACACAGACCACTAGAGCCATATCAGAACTAACACAGACCACTAGAGCCATATCAGAACTAACACAGACCACTAGAGCCACATCAGAACTAACACAGACCATTAGAGCCATATCAGAACTAACACAGACCACTAGAGCCACATCAGAACTAACACAGACCACTACAGCCACATCAGAACAAACACAGACCACTAGAGCCACATCAGAACTAACACAGACCACTAGAGCCACATCAGAACTAACACAGACCACTAGAGCCACATCAGAACTAACACAGACCACTAGAGCCATATCAGAACTAACACAGACCACTAGAGCCACATCAGAACACAGACCACTAGAGCCACATCAGAACTAACACAGACCACTAGAGCCATATCAGAACTAACACAGACCACTAGAGCCACATCAGAACTAACACAGACCACTAGAGCCATATCAGAACACAGACCACTAGAGCCATATCAGAACTAACACAGACCACTAGAGCCACATCAGAACTAACACAGACCACTAGAGCCATATCAGAACTAACACAGACCACTAGAGCCATATCAGAACTAAAACAGACCACTAGAGCCACATCAGAACTAACACAGACCACTACAGCCACATCAGAACACAGACCACTAGAGCCATATCAGAACTAACACAGACCACTAGAGCCACATCAGAACTAACATAGACCACTAGAGACATATCAGAACTAACACAGACCACTAGAACCACATCAGAACTAACACAGACCACTAGAGCCACATCAGAACTAACACAGACCACTAGAGCCATATCAGAACTAACACAGACCACTAGAGCCACATCAGAACTAACACAGACCACTAGAGCCATATCAGAACTATCACAGACCACTAGAGCCATATCAGAACTAACACAGACCACTAGAGCCATATCAGAACTAACACAGACCACTAGAGCCATATCAGAACTAACACAGACCACTAGAGCCATATCAGAACTAACACAGACCACTAGAGCCATATCAGAACTAACACAGACCACTAGAGCCATATCAGAACTAACACAGACCACTAGAGCCATATCAGAACTAACACAGACCACTAGAGCCATATCAGAACTAACACAGACCACTAGAGCCATATCAGAACTAACACAGACCACTAGAGCCATATCAGAACTAACACAGACCACTAGAGCCACATCAGAACTAACACCACGTTAAAAAGAAATCCAAATTTACGTATTAAGACAACGGTCAGAAACCAACCTCACGATTATCCCTTCAAAATCTAAAATGCATCTAAAATGCATCTAAAAATCTGTCCTAAACGTCTAGTCACACCAGATGAAATGTATTGATCTGTTTGTAAAAACGTGAAAACTGCATTTGGAGGAACATCTCTGATCAGTCGACACAGATAGAGGCTGCACGATGATATCTGCATATGGGACTTCGAATTTTGTTCAAAAGAGATTCACTGCACACAGACAAGCTACCTATACCCTCCACCCAGATCTGTCAGTAATTATTTGTATGCAAAACCAGTGCGCTGGAAAGGACTTGAAATGAGAAAGGAGTGGGGGTGAACGGAACCCCTAAACGCCAAGCTGACATGTCGACACCATCAGAGTGATTATAGCATTAAAGATGGGCAGCCTACAGGCCCAGTCTTTATGTTGAAGAGTGGGGTATACGCCGATGTCTGAAGGTAAACTCACGACCCCTGTGTTAACAGCATGGCGCTCTAACCAACATAGATAACGAGGCCAGTATAACAAAGAAACAAACACAAACAAATAAACAGCGGTAACAGGCAGTATTACAGTGATAAAATACCGTAAAATAGTGACAACTGAGAGAGACTGCGATAAAAGCGTAAAAATTGTTGGTCTAAAATCACAACTGCCAGCGAACATTAGAAACGAGTTCGTCTTCATAATACATGATAGCCAAAAACTACATACAAGAGAGGCAACCCAAACCGGTCTCTTTATGATACATATTATTACAAATGGCATCAAACGGTGAATTAGGTTCAATTCATTTTGTGTATATAGCTAAGGCTATCATGAAGACCATTCTGAGACCAAAAGCTACTGAATCGGAGAAAAAATTACAGAAAGAACACACATTTAAAAAGAAAGGTGAAAACCACACGAAACTGTATGTAAAAGTAAAACAACAAGAGTAAAAATACGTACATGAAATCTACGTAAAAATAACACTTCAAGGTTAAAAATAGTCACGCAAACTGTTCGCACACACGGAAACATCCAAACAATTTCATTACTTCTTTCAAAAAATAATACAGAAAGACCATTCACAGAGGAAAACGGGGTGAGAGTGGGAGCGGTACATAAAACAATCGACACAAGATGAACGCCATCCATATTAATCACTACATTTCTTAACAACCGTCCCACCGTAATGACAAGAGTTTCGTGTGTCGCCGAATAGGCCTCTGTTAAAAAGAAAAGGCAGAAGGGTAACGAGTCGGAGATGAAGACGGAGTGAGAGAGAATGAAATTAACGACGTTAGTTTTGTTTACCAACGGTACAGATTGCAGATTCACTTATATTATCAAGTATCGATGTGAGAGAGAGAGCCACAGAGAGAGACAGAGAAAGACAAAGAAACTGAAACTGAAAATGGTTTATTGCCATTGACATTTTTGTCCTTGTGGCAAGGAGCATAATACAAAGTCATTAAATTTAACGGCGACGTTTTCGCGAAATAAAGATTTATAAATATAGTCATGGCTGACATTACATCCATTTGAATTTTTTTCCTAATGATGAAGTAAAAATTGAAGGAAAAAGGTTGAACAAAAAGTTGAAGAAACAGTTGACCACCCGACGTAATTAATCATATAAGTAAGAGGAAGACCCAAATCCGGCAAATAAACATAAAAACAGTATAAAGTGATATCTTCACGGGAGATAAACTTACATTAATTTAAAAAGTTGAACAAAAAGTTGAAGAAACAGTTGACCACCCGACGTAATTAGTCATATAAGTAAGAGGAAGACCCAAATCCGGCAAATAAACATAAGAACAGTATAAAGTGATATCTTCACTGGAGATAAACTTACATTAATTCATTGCTGTGTTGTTTTCTTTCTCCGACTTTCCCAAGCAAGGGCGATAAATTTCGCGAGGGATTTTTGATAGTTTTCATCTTCAGTCATGAGTATTCTGGTAATGACCCTTTGACTCGAAATGTCCTCAAAGATTATGCATTTTTGTCGTATACTTTCATACGACTTGCAAAAAAAAAAAAAATGCATTTCATCTTCTGCCTGATGAAACTAACACAGACCACTAGAGCCATATCAGAACTAACACAGACCACTAGAGCCATATCAGAACTAACACAGACCACTAGAGCCATATCAGAACTAACACAGACCACTAGAGCCACATCAGAACTAACACCACGTTAAAAACAAATCCAAATTTACGTATTAAGACAACGGTCAGAAACCAACCTCACGATTATCCCTTCAAAATCTAAAATGCATCTAAAAATCTGTTTGTGTATATAGCTAAGGCTATCATGAAGACCATTCTGAGACCAAAAGCTACTGAATCGGAGAAAAATTACAGAAAGAACACACATTGAGTAAAACCATCTTGTTGTTGCATTTAGCCCTTGGGCTTTTAGTCTAAAACGAGCAAGATTGCTTCTGTGCCATTTATTTGTTATGGCCTTTATATATTTTTCGGTTTGAAATATACTTTTAAAGGAAAGGAACCAATCATATTTCTCAGATTCTTCCATTTGAGCGTGCCAGTTTTGTTTGTACGAATCAACTAGCCTATCCCTAAATTCTGAAATATATAATTCTGTGTTAGCATGTGTTCGTGACAAAGATATGTACTCCAACTTTTTCGAATGTCCACGAGGAGTGAAACGAGGATGTCTCCTCAGCCCCTTACTATTTTCATTTTTCATTAATGAGTTAGCGTTAGAAATAGCCAAAAAAGGGAGACATGGTGTACAGTTATTGCCTGGTGCTGTTGAAGTTTTTTTTTACTGCTATTTGCTGATGATGTCGTGCTTTTGCCAGACACTGTCATAGGGTTACAAAATCAACTAAATGCTTTAAAACATGAATCTGATAGGTTGTTACTGTCTGTGAACATAGAAAAGACGAATGTAATGATTTTCCGTAAGGGAGGAATCTTTCGCTCGAGAAAAATGGTTTTATGATGACTCTGAAGTTAAAGTAACAAACTCATATAATTATCTAGGTATTATTTTTACAACAAAACTGAGCCTCCAAAGCGCATGAGTGGAAAGCAGCAAAAAAGGGAAAAGAGGAACGATGGAAATTTTAAGATCTTTAAGAAAATTGAACTGCACTGACTTCTCTATTTTTTGGAAACTTTTCGACTCGCAGATTGAACCAATCTTAACGTATGGCTCAGAAATATGGGGTTTTTCGAGCAATCATACAATGGAAAAGGTACATACATCTGCCATCAAACGCTTCCTTTCGGTACCATTGCATTCATCTAATAAAATGTTATATGGAGAAACTGGCCGTTATCATTCGTTTTTGAAAACTCAAATGAAGTGTATTAAATACTGGTTGAAATTAACCCAGCTCCCAATGTCAAGATTGTGCAAGCAGGCATATGAGATGTTACTGAATCAATTAGATTCGGGTAAACAAAACTGGGCATATTTCGTTAAGAAAATGTTAACCACACATGGATATGTTATTGTGTGGATGTGCCAGGGAAAGACAAAGAGAGAGAGAGAGAGAGAGAGAGAGAGAGAGAGAGAGAGAGAGAGAGAGAGAGAGAGAGAGACACATACACACACACACATACAGATAAAGAAAAGGGGTCAAAATTGCTTACTATAACATGAAGAACTTATAATCAATGTTAGTACTGAAAAAGATGAGCTGATGAGATATCTCCTTACTCGGTTAGGCTTAGTCACAGAGACAGACAGGCATAAAGACAAACATATACTCTCTCCCCCTCCTTCTCTCATTGACGCTGGAAAGACTGTTATAGAACGAGTGATAGAACATCACCGGTATTCGTCTTCACATCAACAGTGTTTATAGCATACTGTATCCATTGATATATTAAGTTTTATCGATACAAACTATCACAAATCACAGTTGTGTGGAAATGACACTACATTGTGTCTGGAGCGCGTTCGTGTTGTCTCTTCTTCTCGCACACTTTCACTCATTGTAACGAATGAGAGACTAGGAACTTGGGCCATAACAATCGGACATACCACAAATCCAATCCCATAGTTACATTCAATAATACACCATCATGCATCAAAATTCAGAACATACCTCACACATCCAGGCACTGATACCAACTTCCCAACATCAAAGACTAACGAACACACAGTCGTCTCTGTAAGTCTTTGGACATCAAAACTAGCGCACACACAAAAACAGAACTAGCAATTTTCGGATGCTAAGAATGGTGCACACAGATGCATTATTAAATCTGTCACACGACGGCTGCCGCAAAAACACTAAAACATTAGTTGGGCGCAACATACAATTCTACAGCACCAGAGAGTTACCGCAGCCAGTCATACAGTCGACGAGTAAACAGACTGGACTCTTCTGAGTCCTGACTCAAGACCAGGCACTAACGTTATTAATCGTACGCCAGAGAAAAAAAGCCATAAATATCTCGTACATCGAAGCCAACAAACCCTGCACCACAAGTGAATCATACGCAAAATCTATTCCCATCACCTTTTTAACTATTCATCTTCAACCGCCATCGCTTCAACTCTCACTGCTGTCAAGCAAAGCAGAATTACAACAGACCAAAACGGAACCATAACGTATCCTGGCAACAAAACAACTTTCTCCTTTACAAACGTATCTCCAGAGAAATATTCACCTCCTCCAATATCTTTCAGTCCTATAAGCACACTAGCCAATTTTACTTCAAGCTTCCAAACGACTCAACCTGAAATTCAACATTCTAAAACAGCTACATTCGAAAGATACAAACTAATACTCTTCGTATCTCTAACTGCCTTCACAGCGGGTCTGAGACCAGTCTACACACTTGAGGAAAAGCACTTGCCATCACCTCAAATCCTCGCCCACTCACCATCAATCAGTTAAGTTCAAAACGACTCTCTCTATAATTGTCATTCCTACAACACACACGTATTCAACGCTGTTTATGTGGCGAACAAGCTCCACATTAAAGCATACAAAGCCAAATGTTAGAATGACGAGATATCCAAGCCACGCACAAGTTCATTCCGTTTTCGTAGCAGTGACATTAACCACATAGATGTATTTTTAAGACTGGCGACAGATATAAGAAATCAGACACAAGCACGCGCAAGCAAGCAAGCAAGCGCACACATACACACACACTCTCTCTGTGTCTGTGTCATCAACTCTGTAATCCTGATTCTCTGTGGTAAACTGGAAGCAAAAGAAGACTAGATGCCAATCAAACAGCACTAATTATGTGAAATGTACTGTAGAGTGTAATCAATTTCTCAAAACACTTTCAATATCCGACACGTACAAGATTTTTGTCCTTTCCGTTTTAAAACAAATTGATTTACAATATAATTAACGACGAGAGCTGCTGTAACACACACACACACACACACACACACACACACACACACACACACAAAACACTCTGCACATACACACACACACACACACACACACAGACAGACAGAGACACATGCATACACGCAACTACACACACTTCTGTCGATTTTCAAACAATAGCTAATCAATTAAAAGGGAGCCACTGCTCCAACTTTCAGCAAAATTACATGCCGTCCAATCATCCAAGACAACACTGGCAAAGTCCCACTCCTCCCCCTCGAACATCCCAGTTCTTCATTTAGGTTTATGGCACAATTATTTTAAGCAGAGAGCCAACATAATTATCAGACATAAAAATATATTTCTGCAAGCAGTTGATTCAGTAAAGATTGCAGAAAGGATTTTCAGTTTTTTCCATCTTCATAATATTTATGAAAATGAGTATGTTATGTACAATTTTTTTTCGTACAAACGACACACACACACACACACACACACACTTGTTTGTTAGAACAAAATGGCTAACAGACAAATGCATATGTGATTGGAGCTGACAGCAGTACCTCAGTGTCAGCTGACCACATGCTTACTCTTAAACCTGAAGCTTAGATACTAACCAAAAAGTTATTCTACTTATTCATCTGTTCTCACAATGGATTTACCATATGAAATTCAGGCTAGAGCACATCGCGTTTATTTGTTTGCGTGGATTCCTGTTTATGTATGAAAGCGGATTGTCGTACAGAAACTGTTCAGGGACAATTCCTTTGTTGCCGTGGGATCTTTAACATGCGCTGAGTGCGTGTCGTTCACGGGACCTCGGTTTATCGTATCATCCGAAAGACCAGCACCTACACCGCGACTTAAGACGTGGTGGAAGAGGGGAAGAACAATCCCTGTTCAATCAGTGATTCGAACTCAGGTTTCTCGAACCCCAGGAGGCTGCTTTAACCCTTTGACTCCTGCACCCTATCCATCAACTGCAAAAATTTAACCCTTTGACTCCCTCACCCTATCCATCAACTGCAAAAACTTAACCCTTTGACTCCCGCACCCTATCCATCAACTGCAAAAACTTAGCCCTTTGACTCCCTCACTGTAGGAAGCTGGTGGATAGGGCGAGGGAGTCAAAGGGTTAAGTGTTTGCTTTGCTACCATGTTTGACAATGCAGGATGCTGGTGGACAGGGTGCAGGAGTCAAAGGGTTAAATACTAGGCCACACACTCTCCTTCTGTGCTGTGAGCAATGTTTTCAAGGATGCCTGTCTGCACGTTGTTCTGGCTGTTTGGCACACCCTGTACAGGCGTAATGGTGCTGCACAGTGTGCATACTCCATCTCTGATGGGTAGTCATGTTCTGTTTTCAGGGTTGTGCATGCTGGCGATTTTCGTGTTTCCATAAGCCAGGACTCTTACACGGCTTTCGTATTTTTAACATGCGCACCCTGATGTCCGGAATGCATGTTGAAAAGTGGGAGTTCTGGCACAGCACATCGTTGACCTGGGATATCTGAAACTTCTGCATCCTTTACCCACCAGACGATGCCTAGGCAGGATCGAACCTCAGATCTATCAATTGCAAATCCAACGTCCTAACCGCTTAGCTATCACGCCAATCACAAAGAGAATCGGTATTTCACAGACATCGACATGTGGTAGTCATCAAGAAATTCCATGTTTCACAGACAGTGTCGTGGAAATGAAGTCTGACAATCAACGACTTGATTTTCAAAATAGACTGAAGAAGAACTCTTGGGGATGATGGGAGTGGAAAATATGATGTGAAGTCATTACATTCTTTTTTCGAGGCACCTTTAGCAGAACAGGAACAAGGATTCATTTGATCGGTGACAAAACTGTACAATTTCCGTAATGAAATATTCCTTACAGATTGATGAAGGATAAAAAGGATGAAAAGGCAAAGAAGCAAGGGAAAGCACGAAACTACCCGCCATATGTCTACATATTTCGACAAGAAGTTTTGTGCCAAATGATTGGGTGTAAAACATTAAAAGTTTTATCAACAGGTCTTCTCCGTTCAACCAAAAATTGCAAGGAAGACTGTTCGGTGCATATGTACATATATAATACATTACAATGAGCGGTTAGCCAACCGCCGTAACTCGTTACCTCAAAACGATATCCTGTTACAACTATTCCATCGTCACTCGTTACCTCAAAACGACATCCTGTTACAATTATTCCATCGTTACTCGTTACCTCAAAACGACATCCTGTTACAATTATTCCATCGTTCAAGAAGTATTCAATTTATCCGCTTGTCCACCAGCACCTTTGCCTTCATCACCCTTTCCCCACCCATCCCCTTCAATAAGATCAACCATACCGTGACCAGACAACACAAAATGAGCTCCCTTTCTGCCAACTTGTTACGTTATGATACTCCAAGACATGACGGAAGGAATGACTCACAATGAACCTCAAAAGGACACTGAATATGACTGACCAAGTCCATCAGCCAAAGATTTTTTTTTTTGAGAAAAGGACAAAGATTCATCTTCAAACATTTGAGATTTCTTTCATTTCATGTTCTCTTTCTCTCCCTCACACACACACACACACACACACACACACACACACACACACACACACACACCACACACACACACACACACACACACACACACACACACACACACACAACACACTTTTCTGTTCGGACTGGATGCTCGTTCCACCTCTTCTTATCACCAAAACCTCATCTTATCTCCCACACCCACACCCACCCCAATAAAGCAATAAGGCCACCCTGTACATAAATTATCATATCATGGTACGTTCATCCATGCACCAATGCCCAATATCCCACACTAGTCTCCACTTCCTCCCGGTGACCCAAGGCAATCCCAAACCATCCCTACCCCCTCCAAATGTTCGTAGCCGTTTTGTGAATGCAGACTGAAACCCGATATAGCATATATATCATAAAAGTGATTCCTCTCCGGAGTTTACCTGATCACCAAGCACGCAGTTCAACCGGCAAAAAACCAGGCCCGCCACACAACCCATCACACAGCCTCGGGAAGGGACCAAAACGTTGCCTACTAAGCTCCAGTGGGGAATCCATTTTAACCTATTTCATAACCTTTGTTTCCATCTGTGCTGGGCCTAAATACAGCATATTAACCCCCGTCTCTTCTGAATTCATTCGTCGGTATCAAGCCACGTCATGGTTCACCAGTTTTTCGCCCATCCCGTTTCCATCCATCCCGCTGCTCTTGGTAACACTCAGCAGTACCGGTTCCTGCACATCCAGCGACTCTGAAGTATCCTTGCTGGCCCAGGGCTGGAGGACACCAGATGCAAAGATGACGTAAAAGACAGCTCCAAAGAGATAGATGGCCGCAGCCACGTAGAAGACGATCTGCCATTCGGCCCTTGTTTGGTTCTGCAGGAACAAAATAATTAGTCAACAATCAACAAATCAACCAATCACTCAGTCAATCAATCAACCAACCAATCAACCAACCAATCAACCAACCAACCAACCAACCAATCACTCAGTCAATCAATCAACCAACCAATCACTCGTTCAATCAACCAACCAACCAATCACTCAGTCAATCAATCGACCAACCAACCAACCAATCACTCAGTTAATCAATCGACCAACCAACCAACCAATCACTCAGTCAATCAATCGACCAACCAATCATTCGGTCAATCAATCGACCAACGAACCAACCAATCACACAGTCAATCAATCGACCAACGAACCAATCAATCATTCAATCAATCGACCAACCAACCAACCAATCACTCAGTCAATCAATCGACCAACCAACTAACCAATCACTCAATCAATCGACCAACGAACCAACCAATCACTCAGTCAATCAATCGACCAACGAACCATCCAATCATTCTATCAATCGACCAACCAACTAACCAATCACTCAGTCAATCAATCGACCAACCAACCAACCAACCAATCACTCAGTCAATCGATCGACCAACCAACCTACCAATCATTCAATCAATCGACCAACCAACCAACCAACCAATCGTTTCAACAAACCAGTCAATTATTTAAACAATCAAATAGCTGGAAATTGTTTCCTCAACATGTGAAGTCACCCCCAAATGTATCTACCTGTTTCACATCACGTCACTTTATTGTGTCCTTTAGCTTTGCCATATATCTGACAGCTGATACTAAGTTCAACTTCTCCGTGCTAAGATCCCGAAAACTGTCATTTCTAGAAACCCTTCATAGTAAAGACAAAAAGCTAAGAGCTGACGAGATCGGTTATTCTGCAGCATGTCCATTTAAAAATTTGGGCGTTCTCGACAACTGATCTATATTGTTATTAGTGTTCAAAGCCCAGCCGACCCCGTAGAGCCATATCAAGACTGTAACCATTTCAATATACACACAATACTTCAACATGAAAAACAGGAAACGAAACATAAATACACATAATGCATTCGCGCACATACTACAAAGATAAAGTCTTACGCACTTTCTCTTAGGATTGATAACTGGATACACGTATTAAGTGCATTTTTAGCTCTATGGAAATGAGATATGCGGAAGCATTTTTAGATAATTTAGGCCCGTTTTGTGTATGTTTTAATGTCCTTATGTTTTTAAATTTCTGTTCAGGGACGTTTTTTTTAAATCCCCTATGTGATAAATTGGACGGAGTGGTCAACGCCAGGGGCATATCTTTGTAGTATGTGCGCGAATGCATTATTATGTGTATTTATGTTTCGTTTCCTGTGGCCTAGAAAAATAATGGCACGAAAAAAAAAGATAATGAGAGAGTCTCCCTTGTCGCCTGGTATGGGTCTTTGTGTGGGATACTAGACCGATCCTGAGGCTTATATTCCCCCCACCCCCTAGGTGCTGAATGGGAAGAAGTCCTTTGCCCATCCCTCTTCTGTTGAACAACAACAGTCTGAGCTGTTCAAATGTGATTTGTGCTCTGCTGTCGACAGCTGTCCCTGTTGCAGGTAGCGTTTTGAAGCTAATGCCACAGCTGATAAGGTTGGCCTTCAGAGTATTGCTGTATTGGTTTAGTAGTCTTCCATGGTCACGGTAACCTTTCTCATGCTTTCCATAACGGAACATTTTTTGGGATGCAGTTGTCTTTCATACGGGCAATGTGCCCCGTCCTGTGAAACCAGAAACAGTATATCTGGCAAGCCACACTTCTTCAGAACTTGAAGGTTCGACCAATCATATCCGTGACCACGTGATGCTGCCGATCGTGCACCGACGGCTTTGATGGAACGATTCCAACTGTTAAATGTTTTGGTTTCACTTTCTAATGATAGCGTCTCCGTGCTCGGGAAAAATTCCATATGCACTGAAATCATAGATGCCATGTAATGGATAAGATCCGAAATGATCATGGCATCAGTCCTATACCTGCGCATAAGCCCTACACGCTGGCTAGGTCTTGAACTGTTGAATGTGCTGTCGTTTAATCCAGGTCTTGCTACACACACACACACACACACACACACACACACACACACACACACACACACACACACA
This sequence comes from Monoplex corrugatus, assembly GCA_030674185.1. NCBI lineage: Eukaryota > Metazoa > Mollusca > Gastropoda > Littorinimorpha > Ranellidae > Monoplex > Monoplex corrugatus. Next base: position 35,763,583 of record CM060309.1, read on the forward strand.
CACACACACACACACACATTCCCCTATCCAACATATAAACACACACATAGCTGCCCCCCCTACACACACACAAAGAAATCCACCCATAAAACAGACAAACACTCCCACAGAACACCCACACATACACACAACCCCACAGACCTAAAGAGAGAGAAATCATTTACTCACATCTTCAGTAATGATGCCTACTACCACAGGAGACAGAAAACCAGTGATGGCAGCGATGGAGTTAGAAATGCCGAAGAGGATACCGGCATACTGTGGGGCGATGTCCACATGGTTGACCAGGAAGCCGCTGTACTGGAAGCCGGCTATGGAAACAGCCAGGACGAGGAGAGCTATGGCCACTGTCGGCTGTGTGCAGTCCACGTAACCCAGCCCAATGAGGAGAACGCCGGCGACTACTTTGCCTATCATAGAGAGACATCAAACCATATAATGAGGGCCTCAATAGCTCAAATGGTTGAAAGAACCCCCCGCATCCCCACAGGGGGAACAATACCTGCCATACAGGCAAACAACTGACAAACAAAATGACAGTCAATGACACAAATAAACACGTACGTCTGCTTTAACAATAAACGAACTCCTGACTGTAATTAGGACGGAAGTTAAACAAAAGTATGCCAATATACAAACAAAATAACCCCAAAACATCAATGTCAGAACAAGATATGGACGCATCATCATCATGTGCCCTGCCGCATGGCGTTGGTGATTACGGCGTTCCATATGCATATATCCCTTGTCGCTGCATGTACATCTTCAACCCTCTCTGTCTTCATCCACACTTTAAGTCCGTCCAATATTTTCTCCCTGGGTCTACCTGGTGTTCTCTTTCCATCCAGTTTTCCTGTTGTGACCAGGTGCTCTAATTCCCCTTTCCTCATAACATGGCCTATAGATGTTGCTTGTCTTTTCCTATGGACTATATATATATATATATATATATATATATATATATATATATATATATATATATATATATATAAACAGAGTTATGCAAGTAAGGCTACACATTCGAGGAACGTAGTATAAACGATGGCTAAAAATATACATTATTTAATCCACATCCATTCTCTTTATGTAACGTAAATGAAATGACAGAAAGCAATGAGAAAGAGAGAAAGGGAAGGGAGACAGAGAGAGAGAGAGAGAGAGAGAGAGGCAGACAGACAGACAGACAGACCGAGAGTGTGTTACCAAAGGCATCCATAAGTTTCCGAGTGCTGCCTGTCGTGAGCCATTGTCTCTGCCGTATGATGTCAGCCAGCCAGCCAGAAATGTTCATAGTGGCCCACATACCGATGTATGGCAGTGCTGACACCAGCCCGTTCTGTGGACAACAGTAACGATGATGATGATAAATATTAGTACATGTAACAGTAAACGAACATCCGTGGCGTAGTGCTTAGCTGAACGGACTATCGACTGGGAGGTCGTAGGTTCGAATCCCCTACAACCCTTTCAAAATCATCGGGGAATTTTTCGGCCCATAACGGCTTCTACCTAGAGCTGAATACGCTACAGGCTCGTTGGGAAGACCGGGACCTCACAATCAAGTTTCATCCACTTCGCGGAGGCGTCACTGAGGGTATTCCTCAAATCTTCTGACCACCACCACAGGTGTCTGTATCCATCGGGCCTGATTAACGCCAGAATATATTTTGACGGTAAGCGTAGAGTACATCCCTGACGCGCAATCTCAAACCTCGATGAAATTCCACAGCATCATGATTATCATCTTCATGTCATCATCACTGCATTGCAAAAACTGTTGCAGCTTCCATGGCCATTAAGATGGCGTAGAAAATGGGACGGGAAAAAAGGTGGGCACAAAAGAAACTGCCCGAGTGCAATGATCTTAAAAGAAGTAATACACAATCAATCACTCACTCATTCAATCAGTCAACCTCTCAGTCAGCTGGGGAAAAGACAAATGAATGAAAATAATGAATGAATGAATGAAAACAATGAATGAATGAATGAGTCAATAAATCAATCAATCAAATGGCTGGGGAAAAGACTTAAATGAATGAAAATGATGAAATAATACACAAGCCCACAAATTCCTTTGGTGATTCTATTTCATGACATCTATGTATGTCCCTACTCTATTTTAGTAATAGTGGAATTTCTTCAGTTTCATGTTTGGGCCGTTTTTTCCCCCCTTCACAGACTGCACCCGTACAGTGTAATGACACCTGATGTAAGAACAAGGACAAGATCTCAAGGACACCAGGACAGTTCTTACACAGCAGGTAAGGTGTCCCGTTAGGCCAAGTTCAGTTTCAGTTTCTCAAGATGACGTCTCCGCGCTCGGAACGAATTCCATATGCATTAATGTCACAGGTGCCATGTGTATGGTGATCATGGCACATACCTTAAGCCTGCACATAAACCCATGAGTTGGCCAGATCCTGAGGTCCTTCCTAGACTACTACTACTAGTTAGGCCAGGTAATGATGGGCTCTGACTTTCACAATCTCTTTTTTTACTTCATCCAGTGCTGACAGCTTGTTATTGAATATTTCCTCTGGCCATGCAGGCCACACTTGACCCTAGATTTCAAGTGGTGCCTCGCTTTTAGAGTCCGAATATATTTTCCCGAGATGCTGTTCCAGAGCTTCTTTGTCCACTGTCATATTTAGTCTGTTTAAATGTTTCCTGGCGAACTGGAAGAGGTCCCTGAAGAAGCACTCTTGAGTCGTCTTCTCCTTGCTGACTCTGCTTTGCTGAGGGCACTGTATTTCGCTTTCAGGGCTTTCAAAGTCCGAAGAAGCAGCCTTCTTTTGTTTCTTCAGAATCCTTTCCTTTTCCTTCGGATATCCTCCGTATGATACTGGCATCTGGATTGCTGAGCACGTATTTTTACCTTTGATTGTTTCACTTTCTATGCGTCCCTATAAGTTGTATACACAATGTGTCCCTATAAGTTGTATACACAATGTGTCCCTATAAGTTGTATACACAATGTGTCCTATAAGTTATATACACAATGTATCCCTATAAGTTGTATACACAATGTGTCCCTATTAGTTATATACACAATGTGTCCCTATAAGTTGTATACACAATGTGTCCCTATTAGTTATATACACAATGTGTCCCTATAAGTTGTATACACAATGTGTCCCTATAAGTTGTATACACAATGTGTCCCTATTAGTTATATACACAATGTGTGCCTATCAGTTGTATATACACTGTCCCTATAAGTTGTATACACAATGTGTCCCTATTAGTTATATACACAATGTGTGCCTATTAGTTATATACACAATGTGTGCCTATCAGTTGTATATACAATATCTCCGAATCAGAGTGGCTTGTTCGTGTTCCAGGGTGCTCTTTCCTATCAGCGCATTCAGTTTGTGGACTATTGCACGTGCAGATGGCAAACTGAGTTTCTAGCGCTTAATATCAAGATCATGTATTCCTTGTCTGAACCATCAGCACCGATGTCCTCGGCACCGTGTTTTAATTCCTGTCCTAGATTTTCCGGTATCTTATCTGTTCGCGCCGTGCGCTGTCCTTCGTTCAACAGTCTTTGCAAAGGACTTGCATACGCATGATTTGTCTTGAACTCCAAAAAAAAAAAGAGCAAACAAAACAAACAAAAACCAGCCTAACATATCAACAAACCTGAACAACAAAGAAACGTGACCGACATCTTTTCAGCACTGACGATCCAGTGGAAACAACCAATTTCACCTTAACACTTCGCGCACATTGTGGCTGCAAATGCAACCACATTTTTGCTCAATGTCTCAAATTATTTCAGTCAAAAGCCATCTAATGCACCCGCATTTCTACTCGATTTTCATATTTCATTCAAAAACTCTCTGATCTTGCTGATTTCTTATGACTTTATTAATAAAGAGACTGAGCACCTGCCGCAAATAATGATTCAATTTCGTCGATAACAAATAAGCAGTAAACATTATCTTGAAATGTCAGAGGTAAGCGTATTTTCTGAAACCAAAAGGATAGTTTGGAGTATGTTCAAGACAGATTCATTGCACTCGGACAATTCCACATGCGCTCCACCCCAATCCGTAGACAGTTATCTTGCATTCTCCTTGAGCCTGCATAAACCCTTTGCACTAGCAAGGTCTTGAAATGGGAGAGTGTTAAGGAAAAGCACATAAAAAAGAACAGAAAAAAAGACTCACCGATGCTATGTCAAACTTGAGGACTTCACTGATGTAGGTGGGGATGTTGGTCAGTAAGGTGTAGGCGCCCCAGTCACTGGTGACGTTGCTGACGATGATGGCGTAATTTGGCATGGACAGGGCGATGCTTTTCCACGGCACATGTTTCTGCACACCACAGGCCAGGCAATGCATTCAAGCTATGAAACTTTTCCTTCTACTGTCCTACACACAAATAAAGATCAAAGCAGCAGTAGTCCCACATACAGAAACGATCAAAGCAGCAGAGATACAGTTCTACAGGAGGGTTTATAAAGTCAAATGGACAGTTACTAGAACAAATGAAAGCATTCTCAACGAACTCACAGTCAAATGTCGACTGCTGGCAGAAATCAACAAAGAAAAACTGAAACACATGAGCTATGCAACCTGCAACACCAACACAACCCTAACAACAGTTTTGCAATGAAATGTTGACGCCAAAAGACATTCAAGCAGACCCCTACATGAACAACTTCACAACTTCACCAATATCAGCGGTCTGAAGGTCTATGAAATAAAGTGAATGGAGGAGAGTATTTGTATCGTCTACAGCGGCGGCTACCACTGGACTCGATAACGTTGACGTGGAAACGGGCAAGTCCATCACACACAGGTTCTTCTTCCGCGCACGTGTAATGATATCTTAAAAAAAGTAGTAATCACTGTGTATGTATGTATGTATGTATGTATGTATGTATGTATGTATGTATGTATGTATGTATGTATGTATGTATGTATGTATGTATGTATGTATGTGTATGTATGTATGTACGAATGTATGCATGCATGTATGTATGCATGCATGTATGTATATGTGTGTATGTATGTATGTATGTATGTATGTATGCATGCATGTATGTATGTATGTATGTATGTATGTATGTATGTATGTATGTATGTATGTATGTATGTATGCATGAATGTATACATACATGTATGTATCTATGTGTGTGTTCAAATGTATAAATGTGTGTGTGCGTATATGTGTGTGCTTGTGGGAGCGTGTGTGTCCCAGTTTATTATGTATGTGTGTGTGGGTTTACATACATTTACTTATGTATGTATCTATTTGTCATTGACAACGCCTCTGTGATGGGCTGGCTACAAGCTGATCAATCACTAACAACGCCCCTGTGATGTGTTGGCTACAAGCTGATCAATCACTAACAACGCCCCTGTGATGTGTTGGCTACAAGCTGATCAACACTGACAACACCCCTGTGATGTGTTGGCTACAGACTGATCAATGACTGACAACGCCCCTGTGATGTGTTGGCTACAGACTGATCAATGACTGACAACGCCTCTGTGATGTGTTGGCTACAAGCTGATCAATGACTGACAACGCCCCTGTGATGTGTTGGCTACAGACTGATCAATGACTGACAACGCCCCTGTGATGTGTTGGCTACAGACTGATCAATGACTGACAACGCCCCTGTGATGTGTTGGCTACAGACTGATCAATGACTGACAACGCCTCTGTGATGGGCTGGCTACAAGCTGATCAATCACTAACAACGCCCCTGTGATGTGTTGGCTACAGACTGATCAATGACTGACAACGCCTCTGTGATGTGTTGGCTACAGACTGATCAATGACTGACAACGCCCCTGTGATGTGTTGGCTACAGACTGATCAATGACTGACAACGCCTCTGTGATGGGCTGGCTACAAGCTGATCAATCACTAACAACGCCCCTGTGATGTGTTGGCTACAGACTGATCAATGACTGACAACGCCTCTGTGATGGGCTGGCTACAAGCTGATCAATCACTAACAACGCCCCTGTGATGTGTTGGCTACAAGCTGATCAATCACTAACAACGCCCCTGTGATGTGTTGGCTACAGACTGATCAATGACTGACAACGCCCCTGTGATGTGTTGGCTACAAGCTGATCAATCACTAACAACGCCCCTGTGATGTGTTGGCTACAGACTGATCAATGACTGACAACGCCTCTGTGATGGGCTGGCTACAAGCTGATCAATCACTAACAACGCCCCTGTGATGTGTTGGCTACAGACTGATCAATGACTGACAACGCCTCTGTGATGGGCTGGCTACAAGCTGATCAATCATAACAACGCCCCAAGTGACTGACAACGCCCCTGTGATGGGGCTGGCCTCAAGCTGATCAATGACTGACAACGCCCCTGTGATGTGTTGGCTACAAACTGATCAACGACTGACAACGCCCCTGTGATGTGTTGGCTACAAGCTGATCAATCACTAACAACGCCCATGTTGATGTGTTGGCTACAAGCTGATCAATCACTAACAACGCCCATGTTGATGTGTTGGCTACAAACTGATCAACACTGACAACGCCCCTGTGATGTGTTGGCTACAAGCTGATCAATCACTAACAACGCCCATGTTGATGTGTTGGCTACAAGCTGATCAACACTGACAACGCCCATGTGATGTGTTGGCTACAAGCTGATCAATCACTGACAACGCCTCTGTGATGGGGCTGGCTAACAAGACTGATTCAATCACTAACAACGCCCCTGTGATGTGTTGGCTACAAGCTGATCAATCACTGACAACGCCCCTGTGATGTGTTGGCTACAAGCTGATCAATCACTGACAACACCCCTGTGATGTGTTGGCTACAAGCTGATCAATCACTGACAACGCCCCTGTGATGTGTTGGCTACAAGCTGATCAATTACTGACAACGTCCCATGTGATGTGTTGGCTACAAGCTGATCAATTACTGACAACGTCCCATGTGACTGGCAACGCCCCTGTGATGTATTGGTTACAAACTGATCAATCATTGACAACGCCCCTGTGATGTGTTGGCTACAAACTGATCAATCACTGACAACGCCTCTGTGATGGCCTGGTTACAAGCTGATCAATTACTGACAATGCCCCATGTGACTGCAACGCCCCTGTGATGAGTCGGCTACAAGCTGATCAATCACTGACCTTCCTCTCATCCGATTGAGCCACCTTGCGGAGACTGGACACAATGTAGCGTCTCTCAAGGTCACTGATACGCCGGTGTTGTGAGGGCGTGCTGCTGGTCAGGAACATCCATAGGGCCACCCACAGTAACGTCAGGCCTCCTGTTACCATACGATACCATTCAATACACAACACAAGTCAATGCAATGAAATACAATGCAATGAAATGCAATGTAATACAACACGATACGATACAATACAATAAAGACACACTCCAGCGTGCTACAATTACAGTACAGTTTAATACAATACAATACAATACAACAGACGCCATACGATGTAGTGAATACATACAACGCAATGAAACAGAATGTCTTACAATAAATGAAACCACAATACGATATAATACGAGTCAATGCGGTATGATACAATACGATACGAGTATAAACGATGCCATAGTATACAAAACCTTAAATTAAGGTACAATACGAAGTGATGCGACGTAACAAAATGTAGTACAATACGATAAACAGTATAATGCCGTATAATACAAGTAATGAAGTTAAAACCAATGTGCATCCTGTTTTGATACCACTTGTTTTGGCTTCCTTCTCACAGCACCTCAGGCTCTCACAATGGCCGTGATATAAGAGTACCCACAGGAGGCATGGACACATATATGCACCGATGGGTCAGCCACCGATGCTGTGATCAGAAGGGGGGCCCATATCGTCATCAACTTCCAAGAGGCCCTAATCCCTACTGCCAATGTTCCTATGGACAAACACTGCACCAACCATCGACCAGCGACAGAGTCACTCACACAAGCAGCCTCCATGATTTATAATACAGACGACACATGTTAACAAGTGGTCTTCCTCTGAGATGACCTGTTCTTCCAGTAAAATAACTAACTCCCCCACCTGACCAAGGTCTCCCAGCAAATCAGAAGAATAGTAGTCCTCCAGTAGATCCCTATCCACTGTGGGATACCAGGAATCCAGACAGGTAGATGAGCTGGACAAACGAGGAGCCCAGGGAAAACAACACAGCAAAAAACATGGCACACGACAGAGGAGCATCATTAATTCACTCCTTAAGTCACGAACGGAAAGAGATGGCTATCATCTTCTGTCCACACACCAAGCCACAACTGGTCCTGACATGGCTATCTTCACTTGCCACAACTGGTCCTGACATGGCTATCTTCACTTGCCACAACTGGTCCAGACATGGCTATCTTCACTTGCCACAACTGGTCCTGACATGGCTATCTTCACTTGCCACAACTGGTCCTGACAAGGCTATCTTCACTTGCCACAACTGGTCCTGACATGGCTATCTTCACTTGCCACAACTGGTCCTGACATGGCTATCTTCACTTGCCACAACTGGTCCTGACAAGGCTATCTTCACTTGCCACAACTGGTCCTGACATGGCTATCTTCACTTGCCACAACTGGTCCTGACATGGCTATCTTCACTTGCCACAACTGGTCCTGACATGGCTATCTTCACTTGCCACAACTGGTCCTGACATGGCTATCTTCACTTGCCACAACTGGTCCTGACAATGACTATCTTCACTTGCCACAACTGGTCCTGACAATGGCTATCTTCACTTGCCACAACACTGGTTCCTGCACAAGGACTATCTTTCACTTGCCACAATGGTCCGACAAGGCTATCTTCACTTGCCACAACTGGTCCTGACAAGCTATCTTCACTTGCCACAACTGGTCCTGACATGGCTATCTTCACTTGCCACAACTGGTCCTGACATGGCTATCTTCACTTGCCACAATACGATGGTCACTGACAAGGCACTATCTTCACTTGCCACAACTGGTCCTGACAAGGCTATCTTCACTTGCCACAACTGGTCCTGACAATGGCTATCTTCACTTGCCACAACTGGTCCTGACAAGGCTATTCTTAAAACTAGCCACTCCACAACTGGTCCTGACAAGGCTATCTTCACTTGCCAACAACTGGTCCTGACATGGCTATCTTCACTTGCCACAACTGGTCCTGACAAGCTATCTTCACTTGCCACAACTGGTCCTGACAAGGCTATCTTCACTTGCCACAACTGGTCCTGACATGGCTATCTTCACTTGCCACAACTGGTCCTGACATGGCTATCTTCACTTGCCACAACTGGTCCTGACAAGCTATCTTCACTTGCCACAACTGGTCCTGACAAGGCTATCTTCACTTGCCACAACTGGTCCTGACATAGGCTATCTTCACTTGCCACAACTGGTCCTGACAAGACTATCTTCACTTGCCAATGGTCCTGACAAGCTATCTTCACTTGCCACAACTGGTCCTGACAATGCTATCTTCACTTGCCACAACTGGTCCTGACATGGCTATCTTCACTTGCCACAACTGGTCCAGCATTTGTCAAACTTCTCGTATCAAATGGTCCTGACAATGCTATCTTCACTTCCACAACTGGTCCTGACATGGCTATCTTCACTTGCCACAACTGGTCCTGACAGGCTATCTTCACTTACCACAACTGGTCCTGACATGGCTATCTTCACTTGCCACAACTGGTCCTGACATGGCTATCTTCACTTCCACAACTGGTCCTGACAAGGCTATCTTCACTTGCCACAACTGGTCCTGACATGGCTATCTTCACTTGCCACAACTGGTCCTGACAAGACTATCTTCACTTGCCACAACTGGTCCTGACAATGGCTATCTTCACTTGCCACAACTGGTCCTGACATGGCTATCTTCACTTGCCACAACTGGTCCTGACAATGGCTATCTTCACTTGCCACAACTGGTCCTGACACATGGCTATCTTCACTTGCCACAACTGGTCCTGACAAGGCTATCTTCACTTGCCACAACTGGTCCTGACAAGGACTATCTTCACTTGCCACAACTGGTCCTGACATGGCTATCTTCACTTGCCACAACTGGTCCTGACAAGGCTATCTTCACTTGCCACAACTGGTCCTGACATGGCTATCTTCACTTGCCACAACTGGTCCTGACAATGGCTATCTTCACTTGCCACAACTGGTCCTGACATGGCTATCTTCACTTGCCACAACTGGTCCTGACAAGGCTATCTTCGCTTGACACAACTGGTCCTGACATGGCTATCTTCACTTGCCACAACTGGTCCTGACATGGCTATCTTCACTTGACACAACTGGTCCTGACATGGCTATCTTCGCTTCACACTGTCCTGACAGCTATCTTCACTTGCCACAACTGGTCTGATCTAAACTAATTCGCTTACACACTCTTCACTTGCACAACTGGTCCTAACATGCTATCTCACTTGCCAAACTGGTCCTGAAAGGCTATCTTCACTTGCCACAACTGGTCCTGACAAGACTATCTTCACTTGCCACAACTGGTCCTGACAAGGCTATCTTCACTTGCCACAACTGGTCCTGACAAGGCTATCTTCACTTGCCACAACTGGTCCTGACAAGGCTATCTTCACTTGCCACAACTGGTCCTGACAAGGCTATCTTCACTTGCCACAACTGGTCCTGACATGGCTATCTTCGCTTGCCACAAGCTGCTGGTCCCATGCACAGGCTATCTTCACTTGCCACAACTGGTCCTGACAAGGCTATCTTCACTTGCCACAACTGGTCCTGACAAGGCTACCTTCACTTGCCACAACTGGTCCTGACAAGGCTATCTTCACTTGCCACAACTGGTCCTGACATGGCAATCTTCATTGCCACAACTGGTCCTGACAAGACTATCTTCACTTGCCACAACTGGTCCTGACAAGGCTATCTTCACTTGCCACAACTGGTCCTGACATGGCTATCTTCACTTACCACAACTGGTCCTGACATGGCAATCTTCGCTTGACACAACTGGTCCTGACATGGCTATCTTCACTTACCACAAGTATCTTCACTTGCCACAACTGGTCCTGACAAGACTATCTTCGCTTACCACAACTATCTTCACTTGCCACAACTGGTTCTGACAAGACTATCTTCACTTGCCACAACTGGTCCTGACAAGACTATCTTCGCTTACCACAACTATCTTCACTTGCCACAACTGGTCCTGACAAGACTATCTTCACTTGCCACAACTGGTCCTGACAAGACTATCTTCGCTTACCACAACTATCTTCACTTGCCACAACTAGTCCTGACAAGATATCTTCACTTGCCACAACTGGTCCTGACAAGATTATCTTCACTTGCCACAACTGGTCCTGACAAGACTATCTTCACTTGCCACAACTGGTCCTGACAAGACTATCTTCACTTGCCACAACTGGTCCTGACAAGGCTATCTTCGCTTGCCACAACTGGTCCTGACAAGGCTATCTTCGCTTGCCACAACTGGTCCTGACATGGCTATCTTCGCTTGACACAACTGGTCCTGACATGGCTATCTTCACTTGCCACAACTGGTCCTGACAAGACTATCTTCGCTTACCACAACTATCTTCACTTGCCACAACTGGTCCTGACAAGACTATCTTCACTTGCCACAACTGGTCCTGACAAGACTATCTTCGCTTACCACAACTATCTTCACTTGCCACAACTGGTCCTGACAAGACTATCTTCACTTGCCACAACTGGTCCTGACAAGACTATCTTCACTTGCCACAACTGGTCCTGACAAGACTATCTTCACTTGCCACAACTGGTCCTGACAAGACTATCTTCACTTGCCACAACTGGTCCTGACAAGGCTATCTTCGCTTGCCACAACTGGTCCTGACAAGGCTATCTTCGCTTGCCACAACTGGTCCTGACATGGCTATCTTCACTTGCCACAACCGGCTCAACGCTCTAATGAAACGCAAGTTCAAACTGACGTCATCACCAACTTGCCCAATGTGGTCAAGAGGACCAAACAGCTGAGCACACATTCGGCAGCCATGTCGCCCTTGTCAAGTGGAGGGACAAGAATTGTGGCCGACTACAACTGCTGACCACCAAGCTCCATGGCAACCGGCAGGATGTTAAAAAAAAAGGCAACATACACTGCCAGACGTGGCTTGACCACAGCGAATGACAGAAGAAGACAGTTACCTTTCTTCGCCCACCCTCCCCTTCTCGCTCCCTCTCTGTCTCCTGCCCCCCCCCTCCCCCTCTCTCTCTCGTAAGAAACAAATGATGTAAGGGCGAAAAAGAGACAGCCCTGACGGACAGAGCAGAGAAGAGGCAGAAGAAATAAGACAGTAGCGACAGAGAGAGAGAGAGAGTGAGACAGACAGACAGAGACAGAGTGAGGAAGGGGGTGGGGAGAAAGCTGTAAACGTCAATTGTATAGGCCAACGCAGTGAGTCCATTTCAACACTAATCAAACATCTATTCTGTCTGGAAACATAATTGCGCATGTACACAAATAGCGTCTTTAATCAGTCTAAAACGAGACCAGGATGCGGCGAGACAGAAATGAAATGGAATGCCACTTACCAACGGTACAGATATTAACACACAGGCCAAGTTAACATCTGCTGTTGCTAATGTATCATTAAAACAAAGGAGAGTAAGATGCTGCAAAAGGAATAAAATCTTAAATTTCCTCGCAAGGAAGATAAACAGAGAGAGAGAGGTGAAAGAAAACTGAGCGAATGAGAGAGAGAGAGAGAGAGAGAGAGAGAGAGAGAGAGAGAGAGAGAAGAGAGAGAGAAGGAGAGAGAAGAGAGAGACGAGAAAGAACGAGAGAGTCAGTCTCAGGTAATTTACTTATGTCAGATCTTGGCCCTCATTAAGGACTTTGTACACAGAATATATGTAAACGTTCAAAAAAAGGTAGATTAGTTGTGTTTTGATTGAGTCCTTTACTTATTTATTCTATTTATTATTTTCTTTGAAGATAAGATACATAGATACACACATCATTTCAATGAAACCAAGATTATTCCAATGATGGACTGATACATTACAAGTAAAAAAAAAAACAAACTCTCAAGGCTAGGTAGAACCTCAGGTCCTGGCCAGCTCATATGTTTATGTGCAGACTGAAGGCATATGCCACGATCATTCTGGATCTTCTTCATCATATGGCACCTGTGATGTTAGTACATATGGGATTCATTCCGAGTACGGAGACGTCAATTTGAGAAACTGAAACTGAAACTTAACTGACGTTCAGAAACTGAGAAAAACCATACACAACATCAGCGGCAACTGATTACATGAATAGAGTAATCTACAAAGAAAAGGAGAGAGGAGAGAGAGAGAGAGAGAGAGAGAGAGAGAGAGAGAGAGAGAGAGATGTCTTTAAGATTTTTTTAACAGCAAGACAGACAGAGAGAGAGAAAGGAGGAGGGGAAGGCGACACAAAGACAGACAGACAGACAGAGAGACATAGGGGAAGAAAGAGGTAGTTTACCCAGCACATAGAAGATGGACTGCCAGCCCCCAGCGAAGCCATACTTGCAGAGAAAGCCGGCCAGAGGAAATGTGATCACGTTACCCACTTGTGCACCTGTCCACACAGTGATAAGTGCGGATGATGAGACTGAGAATGACATTGTGGGGTATCAACTGTGTAACATTCAAAATTGTTATGATGGTGGTGGTGGTGATGACGATGATGATAATAACAATAATCATAATAAGAAGAAGAAGAAATGATGATGATGATGATGATATTAAATAATAATAATAATAAATAATAATAATAATAATAATAACAACAACAATGATCCATCGATAGCGCGCTAATCTGGGATGGAGATGCTATTTCTGATCCGTGTGTTGTGTCGTCATTGTGATGCAACGCTGAAGTGACTTCGCCAGTGTGCAAGCCTAATACAGGGGTATATTTAAAGATCAGCTTTTGCCCGAGAAGCGTGTCTCCCCTATCCACACACCTGATGATGTCCGAGGGAAAGGCAAGCACCACTACAGCTAGGTACCAGCCATTTCACAGGAGTTGACGGAGACAGAACCGGTGTTTTCAACATTGTGTGGCCATTGGAAGGGAGAAGAGTGGCAGAATGGTTCAGACGTTCGCCTGTCAATAACTAAACTCGAGGTTTCAGGGTTCGCTCCCCGTAGAGGCCTAGATTTTTTCCCCTCGGTTTGACCGGAAAATCGAACTGAACGTCTAGTCCTTCGGAAGGGGTCCAAAAACGAGTCAGACCCGTGTGCCTTCCGGCTGCGCACGCTTAAGATCCCACGGCAGTTGAAAATCGTGAAGAGCTGGGCATTGCCCGGCTGCCTTGGTAAAGAAAAAAACATTGGAGAGATAGGTTGATTTCTCATGTCCCACCCTTGAAGACCAGTTTGTCTTCTTGCCTTTCTTAAGTCATGGTAAAAGGACATGTGAATATAAATATGAATTTGAAGCGAGGGAGAGGGGATGGGCGCCGCCCTCGTGGTGCTGGCCCCGGGAAAAGTTGAGGTCTCTGCCCACTCACTCCCCTTCGACCCCAGGGTTATGGAACTATCTAGGTATGACCTCAGGGAAAGAGAGCACCGGGTAGACCCAGGGAGAAAATGCTGGACGGACTTGCAGAGTGGCTGGGGACGAGGAGGGTAGGGGAGATGCTAGGGGCAACGAAAGATAGGGACAGATGGAAGTCCATGATCGCCAACGCCATGCGGCAGGGCACCTGATGATGATGAGGACCTCCGGACCTGGCCAGCTCGTGGGTTTATGTGCAAGCTTAGGGCTTGTGCCGTGATCATTCTGAATCTTCTCCATCAAATGGCACCCTGACGTTAGTGCATATGGATTTTCATTTCGAGCGCTGATACGTCATCTTGAGAAACTGAACCTGAAACTTCCGGAAGGAGGCTATGAACAGTAGTAAACCGCTTTCGGGACTCCTGCTCCTAATTTCTGTCACGTTTACATCCTAAGTCTTCCCTTCACCCGAAGATTAAAGCAAGGCAGCAGGGTATTGTAGGTTTCCGCTGACTCTAGCTGAGTTCATCCAGCCTTGAAAGATCTGTGTTTTAAATCTGTCAAGTTTCCCACTGCCCTCCTCACCTGGCAAGCCAGTCGGGAGGAAGGGAGAGGGGAGGGGGCAGGATTTAGTCGCCGATTGCCCAATCGTGAACAAACAGTACCGGGTGACATGGTTACCATTACTAGTGGTCTGATCTCATTGTTATTGCTATTTTTGTTTACAGGTTTAAAGCCCAGTCGACTGCGTAGAACCCTATCAAGGCTATAACCGTTTCAAAACATACACAATACCTCAACAGGAAAAAAACCCAAACAAAACAAAAGAAAATTAAGTACACATATCAATGCATTTGCGCACATAATCTAAAGAGATGCATCTGGCGTTGACCACTCGTCCAATGTATCGCACAGGGGACTTAAAAAACATACCTGAACACAAATTTAAACATAATTAAAGACACTAAAGCATATAAAAACAGGCCCGAATTACCTAAAATTGCTTTCGCATATCTTACCTCCCTGGAGCCAAAAATGCACTTAATACATGTACCTGATTATCAATCCTACGAGAAAGTACGTAAGACTTTATCCAACACATACAGGTGAATAGATCAGCAAGGCAGAAAATGATAGGGAGAAATGACAGAAAGCAAGGGAGGAAGAAAGAAACAAAGAGAGTGACAGAAAAGAGCGATATTTCCAGCACACAATTTCCAGAAGGTGGGAATACTATTCGTACTGAGAGAGCCCCCGGCATCCCCACGGGGGCAGTCTGCCATGAAATAATGACACGTTTAAGAAAAATGATGATTTTAGTCATCTTCATCGTCTTAATCATCATCACCATCATCATAAGTATTATTACTGTAATTTCTATAATAATTTTCATGATTTTAACATCTTTTCAGCAGCCCTGTTTTCCGCACCACTCCTATGTTACTACCCTCACATTACTCATTTCGGGTCTTAAACACACCTCTACACTGAACGAAACCGAGACTGCCATGACAGCAGGGATAAAGGGCTATAGAATCTGGAACCACAAACTTTTTCACAATGCTATAAGAATCGGGATCATAGTGATGACGAGTCCCGTTTCGGATCAAGATTGTGTGCACGGCTGTACTCTACGCTTCCTTTCATCATCCATCATGGCGTCAACAAGACTCCGGAGATACAGACACCTGCGGTGTTGGTCTGGACATTTGAGCAACACACTTAATGACGCATCCGTGAAAGAGATCAGATTCAACTGTGTGATACCAGTATTCTCAATGAGCCAAAATACGCTGAACTCAAGGTCGGGACAGAAAAATCCCACACTTTTTTCGGGTCTGACGGGGGGTTCAAACTCAAGACTCCCAGCGAGCGGTCCCCTAGCACTAACCATTGTTATTTTTGTTTAAAGCCCAGCCGACTGCAAACAGCCATATCAGGGGTATAACCGTTTCAAAACATACACAATACTTCAACAGGAAAAAAAAGGAAAAGAAAATAATGTACACATATCAATGCATTCACGCGCATAATCTAAGGACATGCCCCTGGCACTGACCACTCCGTCCGATTTATCGCATTGGGGATTAAAAAACATACCTGAGTACAAATTTAAATATGACCAAGGACACTAAAGCATACGTAAAAACAGGCCTAAATTACCTGTAACTGCTTCCGCATGTCTCATTCCCCAGAGCCAAAAATGCACTTATTACATGTACCCAGTTATCAATCCTAAGAGAAAGTACATACGACTTTATTGGACACATACAGGTGAATGGACCAGCAAGGCAGAAAACGGATAGGAAGAAATGACAGAAAGCAAATGAACAAGTCAGAAACAAAGAGAATGACAGAACAGAGGAAATTTCTAGCACAGAATTTCCAAAAGACGGGGATACTATTTATACTGAAAGAGCCCCCGGCATTCCCACGGGGGACGTCTCAGGCGTTAACACTAGATTTTATCCCTCGGTATGGCACGGACAAAGCAAAAAAAGTCTTAAGATCAGCATCAACTCACCAGCATAGGTGAACGCCATCAGTTTTGTCCTCTCCAGAGGCGGTGCCCAAGATCCCCATAAAGAGTGCATGGCTGGGAAGGTCACTCCCTGGGAAAGCAAACAACAACATACTGTAAAATACTACAGCATTACTGACACTATGCGTGTCTGCATGTTAGCGGGTGTATGTGCACGCATGCGAGCGTGAGTGTGTGTGTATGTGATTGTGTTTGTATGTGTGTACCTTAGAGAATGTGTGCGTATGTGTGCGTGCGTGCATGTGTGTGTGTTTGTCTCAGAGTGTATGTGTGTGTGTGTTTCTCTCTCTGTGAGAGAGAGAGAGAGGAGGGGGAGGATGAAAACAAAAGAGACAGATGACTCAAAATGAATGGTTGTTGTAAACCTCAACAATATAGTGAACATGACTCATACAAAACTTCATAAACAAGACTTGATGGATTGATGGACACACACACACACACACACACACACACACACACACACACACACTCTCTCTCTCTCTCTCTCTCTCTCTCTCTCGCTCGCTCTCTCACTTATGGAGTAAACAATATATGCTTCTTCAGCAATAAAGTACAAACGTAAACAAGTTCTTTAATATGGGTAAGAGAAAGACAAAGAGAGAGAAAGAGAGATGGAGAAAGAATGGACGGACAGACAGGCGGACAAAGAGAAAAGAGAAAAGAGAGAGAGAGAGAGAGAGAGAGAGAGAGAGAGCGAGAGAGCGAGAGATAGAAAAAGAGACAGACAGAAAGACAGAGGGAACGACAAGAGACAAAGACAGAGACAGACACACACACACACAAAAACAGAGGGAAGAGAGACAGAAACAGACAGACAGAGAGACAGAGAGAGAGAGAGAGACAGACAGACAGAGAGAGAACCAGACAGACACAGACTATCGGCGCAACACACGTTATCAATTAACACGACGTCAGCAGGAATGGAGCAATTTGCCCATCGGTGATATGCCACGTGCACAGTAGTCTAGCCACTTTACTAAAAATAGAGATTAAGTGCTTAATTGGCTGCTGCAACCACACTTCCATGAGTGTGAGTGTGTGCACGCACGTGTGTCTGTCTGCGTGCGCGCGTGTGTCTGCGTGCGCGCGTGTGTCTGTGTGCGCGCGTGTATATGTATGAGCGCATGTGTGGACTGTGCACACGTGTGCGAATGCGATCGCTCACCATCCGTGCATATGTCCGTGGATGCATCGTGTATGATCGCTCACCATCCGTGCATATGTCCGTGGATGCATCGTGTATGCAATCTTAAAACTTGAAAACATTACTCAAGGATAGTAGCATTAGGTCTACCAGTCGCCGTGGTGTAGTGGTTAACACAACGGGCTACCGACTGGAAGGTTGTGGGTTCGATTCCCCATCAGTACTTTCAAATATCATTGTGGGATTTTTCGGCTTTAACCGGCTCTGGGACCACACAGTCGAGTCTCATCCACTTCACGGATGCGTCATTGAGGGGGTTGCTCAACTCTTCTGACCAACACCACAGGTGTCTGTATCTCTCGGGCCTGGTATCATGATTATCATTCTCATCGAGACCGTCATCATCGCATTATAAAAAAAACTGTTCCAGCTTCTGTGGCCATTAAAGTGGTGTAAAAAATGGGACGGAAAAAAAGGTGAGCACAAAGGTAACCTCCCTGAATGCAATGATCCTATTAAAAAAACAACAACAAAAACCACCTTAGGTCTCACTGCACCCGTCTTACATCTGGTCCTGCCATTCCACACACACACCTTAAGCATAAAGTGAAACGCATTAATTAAACTTACTCAAAGCTGTTTTCTTGTTATTGTTATTTTTGTTTAAAGCCCAGCCGACTGCGAAGAGCCATATCAGGGCTATAACCGTTTCAAAGCATACAATACTTCAACAGGGGGAAAAACAGGAAAAGAAAATTTAAGTATAAATATCAGTGCATTCGAGCACATAACCTAAGGAAACGCCCCTGGCGTTGACCACTCCGTCCAAGATATCGCACAGGGGATTTAAAAAACATACCTGAATACAAATTTACCATCATCATCATCAGGTGCCTGTCGCATGGCGTTGGCGACCATGGACTTCCATCCATCTCTATCTCTCGTTGCCCCTAGCATCTCCCCCACCCTCCTCGTCCCCAGCCACTCTGCAAGTCCGTCCAGCATTCTCTCCCTGGGTCTACCTGGTGCTCTCTTTCCCTCCAGCTTCCCCGTTGTGACCAGGTGCTCGAAATTCCCCTTCCTCATAAAATGGCCTATAAATGTTGCTTGTCTTTTCCTAATCTTCCTTATGAGTGATCTACTTGTGTCTGCCTCCATCAAGACTGTCTCGTTTGTTTTCTGTGCTGTCCATGGAACTCTCAACATTCTTCTTAGAAACCACATCTCGGCTGCCTCAATCTTGCTCTGGCTTTGCTTGCTGACTGTCCACGCCTCACATCCGTACAACAGTATTGGTTCTATACCGCATTCAAGGACTCTCTTTCTGATGTTAATTGATAGGCATTTGTTGGTTAGAATGCTTGTCATCTTCTTGAACGCTGTTCTGGCTTGGCTGATTCTGCCGGCTATTTCCGATGTGCATCTGCCGTCTGATGAAATGACCGTTCCAGGTATTTGAGCTTATTAACCCGTGTCAAGGTTGTGCCATTTGCTGTCATATTGCATGAGGGGATTTCATGTTTTTTACTGATCACCATGACTTCCCTGCTGTTTAGTTCCAACCGCTTACCTTTGCTTTCTATTTCTAGTATATTCACAAGGTTTTGTAGGTCCCTTTCATTTTCTGCAATTAGCACTGTGTCATCTGCGTATCAAATGTTATCATTTTCCCTCCAACCTTTAATCCAGGGTCTTCTTCTAGGTTTCTCATGATGTTTTCGCTGTAAAGTGAAAACCGATCTGGTGACAAAACACAACCCTGTCTGACTCCTCTTTTGGTGTTTTGGAAAGAGCTTATATTGTTTTCTATTCTCATTGCAGTTTGTTCTCAGTACATATTCTTGATTATTCGTAGATCTTTTCCATCAACATTGAGTCTCTCCAGTTGGTTGATCAATTCTTCATGTCTTACCCGATCGAAAGCCTTGGTATTGTCAACAAAACATAAATACAAATCCTTATTCATCTCAATTGACCTCTATGATAGTTCTTAGGATGTGTATGGCATTAATAGTTCCCTTCCCTTCCACACATCCACACTGTTCTTCTGCCATTTCTGTTTCCATTCTATTCCTTGTCCTCATCATAATTATTCTTAACAGGATTTTTGTTACATGACTCATCAAACTGATTGTGCGATGGAGTTCGCATTCTGTAGCCCGTGTCTTCTTTGGAAGTGCAATGAAAATTGATTTTGACATATCTTTGGGGATTTTTCCAGTGTCGTAAATTTCATTTAGGAGGACTGTTATTTTTTCTATGCCAAATTCCTCCAGGACTTCAATCATCTGTAGTAATGTTGTCTGGTCCTGGGGCTTTTCCTGGTTTCATCTTTTTCAGTGCTGCTCTAACTTCATCTTTCAGTATGGGTGGTCCTTCAAAGTTCTTTTTTACAATGTGTTCTTCGTTTCTGTCATCCTCAAAAAGGTCTTTAATGTACTCTCCATCTGTCCAGTATTTTGTCTTTTTCCATGATAAGCGTGCCATCTTTCGATTTTAAGCAACCAGTTCATGTGCATGTGTTTTTCCTGTGGACAATTTCTTCAATTCGTCTGTACATACCCTGAGGATCCATTTTGTGTCGGTCTTCTATCTCTCTGCATTTTGTGTTCAGCCAAGCTTCCTTAGCTTCATTGCACATATGCCTGATTTCTCTGTTTATCTTCCTGTATATCTCCTCGTTTCTCTTTGCCTTCCTCCTTTCCTCCATCAAGCCCAAAATTTCATTAGTCATCCAGCTCTTTTTTGCTTTTCTATCTGCCTTAGGGATTTCTTCACAAGCTTCATTTATCGAACTTCTCAACTTTGTCCACTGTTCCTCACTGTCACCAACCTCTTCCAGAGCACTGAATTTGTTTTGAACATGTACACTAAATTTGTTACGTATCATTTTATCTGTCTTTAAGAGTCCAAGGTTTAGTTTGATGTTGCTTTTGGTCTGTTTCCTTTTCCTCAATTTCAGCCTAAACCTTCCCACTACAGGATTGTGGTCACTGTTGCAGTCTGCGCCTGGTAATGATTTTGCTGACAGTAAAGAATTTCTAAATATTTTGTTGATCAGGATGTAGTCAATCTGATTTTTGGTATTATCTCCTGGACTCATCCAAGTCCATTTTTTTTCTGTTAGGTTGCTCAAACCAGGTGTTTCCTACTATGAACTCATTCACCTGTGCCCATTCCACAAGTTTTCCTCCCCTTTCATTTCGTGTACCAAGGCCATGAGATCCAACTATATCCTCCACCCTATCCTGTCCCACTTTAGCATTAAAATCTCCCATTATGACTGTAACTTCTTGTGGTTTACATTGGACCTTGGCCATCCCTAAAACTTCGTAGAAGTTGTCGATGTCTTCCTGAGCACTTGCGGATGTAGGTGCATACACCTGTATAATGTTGATATCAAATGGTTTGCCTCCCAAATTGACCAGCAAAACTCTGTTGGACACTGCCCAGTATCCCTTAACTGCTTTTGATTTGTCTTTGTCTATTATGATGCCTACTCCTCTTTCATGTGAGTTACCACCACAGTATATCACTGTACATTCTCCTGATGTTATCATGCCTGCCCCCTTCCATCTCACTTCCCCTAGTCCTAAAATACTTATGTTAAGCCTTTCCATCTCCATTTTGATGTTGTCTAATTTACCCTTCTGCAACAGTGTTCTGATGCTCCATGTTGCTATTTTGGTGTTTCTAAGTTTGACTCTGGGTTTAATTTTGGTCGCAGTAGCTGGCTGACGGTCTGGTGTCACCTGCGCCGCATGACAGTCCATACCGGACGAAGGTGCTCCACAGGAGCACCTATTCACGTCGTTAACTTCATTCTTCATCTTTCTTTTGTCCATGGTTTTCCTGGGGAAAACTACGATGGGGTTTCCCCTTGCCTTCCAGCGGTTTTTTTTTTCAGGGTTACCTCCCTTAGCCTTATTCTCTCCCGAGATGTCCACAAGGCAGTGGAGCTATTTACCCATAGCTTGGGGATCTGGTTCGTGGGCACCAGGGCATATGCACACGCCGGTGGGCCTGCATGCCGCACGTCTGGGGGCCAGACCTCCTCCGAGTCCTACGAAATTTACCCAGAGTCCGTGAGGTGCTCAGTTACCGCCTGTTGCCACGAGGAGGCACAACGTAGGGCTTGCGGATGGAGAGGCGATGTACTGACAGGAAGAGACTTACGCCTTCTGCTCTTCTTTTCGCATAGCTGCTAGCTAGCGGTTTAGGCTGTGAAAGTGAGAGGTGACAAGCACGCAGTCGCTAGTCACTAGCCGACACACTAGACGCATCACATCCACCCTTGACAAATTTACCATAAGGACTCTAAAACCACATATAAAACAGGCCTAAACCACCTAATATTGCTTCTGCGTATCTCACTTCCCTACAGCTAAAAATGCACTTACTGTTATTGATGTTTAAAGCTCAGCCCACTGGATAGAGCCATATCAGGGCTATAACCGTTTCAAAACATAGGGCCTACAAAACTTCAACAGGGGAAAAAAAAAAAGAAAAAATTATGTACACATATCAATGCATTCGCGCACATAATCTAACCACTTGCCCCTGGCGTTGACCACTCCGTCCAATTTATCGCACAGGGGATTTAAAAACACACACCTGAATACAAATTTAAGTATACCTACGGACACCAAAGCATAAAAACAGGCATAATTTATCTAAAATTACTTCCGCATATCTCACCTCTCCAGAGCCAAAAATGCACTTAATACATGTACCAAATAATCAATCCTAAGAAGAAATGTATGCAAGACTTTATCGAACACATACAGGTGAATGGACCAGCAAGGCAGAAAATGATATGAAAAAATGACAGAAAACAAAGGAACAAGGTAGAAACAAAGACAGTGACAGAAAAGAGGAAATTTCTGCACAGAATTTTCATACGATGGGGATACTCTTCATACTGAAAGAACCCTCGGCATTACAACGGGGGAGGGGGGAGAAACCGTTCCTAAAAATCAAACAACAAAAAAATACACTGGAAAAGAATTAAAAAAAACCCAGAAACAAACAAAAAAATACAATGGAAAAGAAGACAGGAAAAGAAGCATCAAAAACACACTACACACAGGACGGGAAGGAGAGAGAGAAACGGTAGTTATTGTCAAAACGGCGGTCTGTAGAGAAACAGAAACAGGCCTCTGTATCAGGCTACAAATAGATATGTACGTCTTTGTGCGCATGAAGCTACACAAATTTATAAAATGTGTCCTAGCGCCCGCGCACGCGCTCGAGGTTCAAGAATAACGTGTATGTCTTGGCCGCCGTGCACGTACCGCCAACAGGCATCTAAGTGGATGCCGAGATTAGGTCAGGATTTCTGGCTGTGATGACCAAGCGCATGAAAATGCCATGGCGTCAACTGACACATTCCTTGGCTAGCAGACCGACTTCATCTGTTGCTGGTTACTGACTGTGTGAGAGAACGCCTCTACAGTCAACTGGTGATCATTACCCAGTACAGGATACACAATCGTATGTGTTCTGACTCAATTCTCCGTATTCAAAACAAGTGTGACTGCCCGCGTTCAAACAGACAGGAACCAGAAGAAAAAAAACACGAAAAAGGAATCAGAACGCGTATTTAATACAAGACAAGACAGGCGCAAGTTTCGGCTAACTGGCCTTTGTCGAGCGTAAGATCAAAAACAAACACCAGATAAAAAAAATTAGGAGAAAAAGACTGAAACGTCCTTGCTGCTCCGTCCAGTGTGAGAAAAGGAATACATTGAATAGTGACATCATAATGTGTTTTTGAGTAAATATGATCTCAGAGCGGAAGTGAGATGATTTCTGCAATTTTGAAAAGTGGTCATGCCATATTAATATTGTTCTATCCTGAATAGGATCCAGGGCTAAAATAAAAACTGTAATGCACTAGCTATGAGTAGTGTTTGGAATGTAAAGGATCCCATTATTAAATACTGCATAAGAGAAAATATGTACATATGATCGATTTTTAGATCACTGCGTTGGATAACAATATTGGGACATCCTCCCAAGCAAAAATTGGATCCAGACGCTGATTTGTTTATTAAATTTTTTCCGTAAGCCTGCTTATCGGGAACCTCCTCGCAACACCTTTCCTGAAGTCGTATATTACATTAACAAATGCCACAAAGAAATAATTATGCTCTCTGAATACGCGACCAAGGAGATGTTCCAACATCACCAAGGAAGAAAGTGACGCGCTACACTCTCTCAAAAACAAAGACATGAATCTTTATATACTGGAAGCCCAGAAACAGCTCCATAATCAAGCGTTTTACAAAACATTGGACAAACCTGCACACATGACCAGTCATGCCAAGATATCTAAACTTATCAGCAACCTGACATCATCCAAGCAGCTGCCTGCAACTGCCAGACTACTCATTAAACAACTTCCAGTCCAATCACTTATCTATTTACTTCCCAAAATACATAAAGCCAACAACTCTGGCCGTCCTATTGTGTCAGCTTGCAACTGCCCAACTGAAAATATTTCTCAGTTTCTTGACACCATTTTGCAACCTATAGTTCAGTCCTTGCCTAACTTCCATCAAAGATACTAACTAAAATGGTCTACAGCGTTTGTGTTAAGCTACTAACAAAGGGACATGGATTCAACCATAAAATGGTCCACAGGGTTTGTGTCAACCTACTTACACAGGGACAGGGATTCAACCATAAAATGGTCCACAGGGACTGTGTCAATCAACTAACACAGGGACATTGATTTAACCATCAAATGGTCCACAGGGTTTGTGTCAAGCTACTAACACAGGGGCAAGCATTCAATATCAAGTGGTCCACAGGGACTGTTTCAATCTACTTACACAGGGACATGCATTCAACCATGAAGTGGTCCTGCGGGGTTATGGGTCTGACTATCGGGCGGGCCCACAGAGTAAGGTAAGTTACAGGATTTTAGTGCTGGCCCAATACCTCAGTGGGCTTCATCCGCTGGGGAGCACCGACTCTGACTTTGAGCGTGACCTTCTATTGTTGTCGTTGTTGTTGATTCTCTCTCTACATATAATTTCTATAGTTCTTTTTTAGTTCTGAGCATATGTTTTCCAGGATTTGTGGAAGGGTGCTGTTCAGCTGTAGCACACACTGTGCAGGCGTTATGCTGCTGCACAGACTGCATACTCTCTTCAGTAGGTGTGCATGCCTGCTTTTTTCGTGTTTCCTACAGCCACATAACAACTGATGTATGGGTTCCAGGATCACTTACGTACATATTTGAAGTTTTACATACGTATACACATGAACGGGGTTCAGACCAGACGCCCTGGTGCAATGTTTAGCACAATGGACAACCGACTGGAATGCTGTAGTTTCAAGTCTCCATCAGTCTTGTCAAAATCATTTTGGGATTTTTCAGCCCCAAACGAGTTGTGAGAAGACTGGGGTCGACAGACAAGTTTCATCAGGCTGTTGCTCAAATCTTCTGACCAACTCCGCAGGTGTCTGTATCTCTCAGGTCCGGTTAATGCCAGGATACATTACGATAGCAAGCGTAGAATACAGCCCTGTCATGCAGTCTAAAATCCAGAATTGAACTCCACAGCATCATGATCATTATTCCCATCGCAATCATCATCACAGCACTGGAAAAAAGTGTCCAAGAAAAGTGTCCAAGCTTCTGGGGCCATTAATAAGGTGACGTAGAAAAGGGGACTTTAAAAAAAAAGGTAAGTACAAACATAACTGCCTAATCACCAAGACCCTTTAAAACTGAATGGGGTTCAGGCACTTATAGGTCAGAACATGTTATGCTGACTTGGAGCACAGCAAAAGTCGATTCCTCCCTTCACCCACCATGCACTAACCATACAGGGTAGAACCTGGACCTACCCACTAACCAAGCAGGGTAGAACCTGGACCTACCCACTAACCAAGCAGGGTAGAACCTGGACCTACCCACTAACCAAGCAGGGTAGAACCTGGACCTTTCCACTAACCAAGCAGGGTAGAACCTGGACCTACCCACTAACCAAGCAGGGTAGAACCTGGACCTTTCCACTAACCAAGCATGGTAGAACCTGGACCTACCGACTAACCAAGCAGGGTAGAACCTGGACCTTTCCACTAACCAAGCATGGTAGAACCTGGACCTACCCACTAACCAAGCAGGGTAGAACCTGGACCTACCCACTAACCAAGTAGAGTAGAACCTGGACCTTTCCACTACCAAGCAGGGTAGAACCTGGACCTTTCCACTAACCAAGCAGGGTAGAACCTGGACCTACCCACTAACCAAGCATGATAGAACCTGGACCTACCCACTAACCAGGCAGGGTAGAACCTGGACCTACCCACAAACCAAGCAGGGTAGAACATGGACCTTTCCACTAACGAAGCATGGTAGAACCTGGACCTACCCACTAACCAAGCAGGGTAGAACATGGACTTTTCCACTAACGAAGCAGGGTAGAACCTGGACCTACCCACTAACCAATCAGGGTAGAACCTGGACCTACCCACTAACCAATCAGGGTAGAACCTGGACCTTTCCACTAACCAAGCAGGGTAGAAAACATCATGAGAAACCTAGAAGAAGACCCTGGATTAAAGGATGGAGGGAAAATAATAAACATTCGATACGCAGATGACACCGTGCTAATTGCAGAAAATGAAAGGGACCTACAAAACCTTGTGAATATACTAGAAATAGAAAACAAAGGTAAGCGGTTGGAACTAAACAGCAGGGGAGTCATGGTGATCAGTAAAAAACATGAAATCCCCTCATGCAAAATAACAGCAAATGGCACAACCTTGACACAAGTTAATAAGTCTAAATACCTGGGAATGGTCATTTCATCAGACGGCAGGTGCACATCAGAAATAGCCGGCAGAATCGGCCAAGCCAAAACAGCATTCAAGAAGATGACAAGCATTCTTACCAACAAATGCCTATCAATTAACATCAGGAAGAGAGTCCTTGAATGTTATATAGAACCAATACTGTTGTACGGATGTGAGGCGTGGACAGTCAGCAAGCAAAGCCAGAGCAAGATTGAGGCAGCCGAGATGTGGTTTCTAAGAAGAATGCTGAGAGTTCCATGGACAGCACAGAAAACAAACGAGACAGTCTTCATGGAGGCAGACACAATTAGATCATTCATAAGGAAGATTAGGAAAAGACAGGCAACATTTATAGACCATTTTATGAGGAAGGGGGATTTCGAGCACCTGGTCACAACGGGAAAGCTGGAGGGAGAGAGCACCAGGTAGACCCAGGGAGAAAATGCTAGACGGACTTGCGGAGTGGCTGAAGGCGAGGAGGGTGAAAGAGATTCTTGGGGCAACAAGAGATAGAGACAGATGGAAGTCCATGATCGGCAACGCCATGCGGCAAGGAACCTGATGATGATGATGATGAAGCAGGGTAGAACCTGGACCTACCCACTAACCAAGCACGGTAGAACCTGGACCTTTCCACTAACCAAGAAGGGTAGAACCTGGACCTACCCACTAACCAAGAAGGGTAGAACCTGGACCTACCCACTAACCAAGAATGGTAGAACCTGGACCTTTCCACTAACCAAGAAGGGTAGAACCTGGACCTACCCACTAACCAAGAAGGGTAGAACCTTGACCTACCCACTAACCAAGAAGGGTAGAACCTGGACCTACCCACTAACCAAGAAGGGTAGAACCTGGACCTTTCCACTAACCAAGCATGGTAGAACCTGGACCTTTCCACTAACCAAGCAGGACCTTTCACCTGCAAGTTGGATGACCTAACCACTAGACTACCGCGCGCAAGAGACTAACTCACTGTCTGGTGATAATTTCTATGGTATATACGCAAGCCATATATGTTTTATAATATTGTCAAGCATTTCTTGTCCCATACAATTTCAATCTACCGTACGTACGTCAGCTCCATTCTGGGGTCAATGTCCGACTAGGAACTACGCATCTAGGTTGTGTGGACTGCTGCATGTTTCGGGATCATGGTGATACACACACACATATAGTGTGAGTACATGTGGAAACAAGAGAGGGGGAGTAGGGAAAGAGAAAGGAGAAAGAGAAGAGACAGAGAGAGAAGAGAGAGAGAGAGGAGGGACAGAGAGGGTGAGAGGGACAGAGGGAGGGAGGGAGCAGAGGAAAGAGTGAAACAGTGAGCGAGCGAATGCATGCAAGTACATCTCTCGTCATTGTTACAAAGAGATTGTACATATGTAGTCGTGCGATAGGCCACTTGGCTAGCAGACTTGCTTACACACACACACACACAATGTTGTGAAGGTACGTACACACATACTTACATACAAGTATGCAGACAGACATCCATCACACACACACACACACACACATATACACACACACACACGTTGTGTACGCACGTACACACATACTTACATATACAATATGCAGATAGACATACATCACACACACATACATACACACGCACATACGTACACACTCATATATACAGACATACCATACACACATACACATACATATATATTACATACGTAACAACTACACTTACCCAAGTATGTACATACATGATACATAATACTTACATACAGAAACACAATGCATACATGATACACACATGTATACATACATGATACACACATACAAAGGCAAACAGACGCTGAAGACCTTACCGTGGCAGCCCCCAGCAGAATCCTCAACACCATCACACCCACGAAGCTGTGCGAGGCCACAACAGGGGTAAGGACGGTGAAGAGAGCAGCTGTCAACATGGCCCACCCGAAACACCACTTGCCCCCCACCCTAACCGCCAACAGTCCTGCCGGGATCTGCGACACCAGGTAGCCCCAGAAGAACGCCCCCAGCACCAGACCCTGTGTCTTCTTGTCCCACACCAGGTGACCGTCCTGAACAATGTGCACCACAAGTTTTAGGGACTTAGTTTTTTTTCTTCAAATCAATTCGAAATACTTTGTTCTCATCTGTCTCACCTGTCGGCGTCACAGGGTTCGGTGTTGACCACTGCACAGCAGGACATCACCATCTCCTTCCAGGCCGCTCTGTCTTGATTTTTGTGGACAATTTCTTGAATATTTAGGCCACTGATGTTGGTTAAGTTCTCGATGTATGAGACTGGAAGTCTGCCTTTCTTCCTTTTTGCCACTGTTTTTCCTTGAAAGATGGTTGCCACGAGGTCCGCGTTCTTGTTGCGTGACACATGGCCAATGTATTTTAGTCTTCTCTTGTTGATGTCTGCTAGCAGTTTTCTGGTGGTATCAAGTTCTTCCAGGACACTTTCATTAGTTCTATCTGACCATTTGGCATGTAGTAGTCTCCGATAAAACCACATATCTGCTGTCTCAATTCTTCTGCAATCAGTTTTTATCAGATTTCAGTCTTCGGAACCATAAATGACTGGCCAGATCAAACATGTTAAAAGTCTAACTTTCGGGCCATTTGGTATGCCTCTGTCTTTCTAGATGTTGTTGAGTTGGACCATTTTGTGCCATTCCAATTCTTATTTTGATATCTTTGGTGTAGGTTCCATCATCAGTTTGACAGAGCCAAGATATTTGAAATCCTTAACATTTTCTAGAGGAACTTTGTTAATTAAAATACTTTATTATCATCTCTAAACCCAATCCATTAGCTTTCTACAAAACCCCTTTGACTCCCTCGACCAGTCCATTAGCTTTCTACAAAACCCCTTTGACTCCCTCACCCAATCCATCAGCTTTCTACAAAACCCCTTTGACCCCCTCGACCAATCAATCAGCTTCTACAAAATCCATCTGATTCCCTCACCCAGTCTATCAGTTTCCTACAAAACCCCTTGACTCACTCACCTAATCCATCAGTTTCCTACAAAACCCCTTTGGCTCCCTCACCCAATCCATCAGTTTCCTACAAAACCCCTTTAACTCCCTCAACCAATCCATCAGCTTCTTACAAAACCCCTTGACTCCCTCACCCAATCCATCAGCTTCCTACAAAATCCCTTTGACTCCCTCACCCAATCCATCAGCTTCCTGCAAAACCCCTTTGACTCCCTCACCCAATCCACCAGTTTCCTACAAAACCCTTTGACTCCCTCATCCAATCCATCAGTTTCCTACAAAACCCTTTGACCCGCTCATCCAATCTGTCATCTTCGTCAAAAATCAATTTGACTCCCTCACCCAATCCATCAGC
>CM060309.1:35796424-35858924 GCA_030674185.1 Monoplex corrugatus
CTACAGCAAAGCTTTCTGTCACAAACAATACTGCAAAAATTGGAACTGACTTCAGTGTCATACCCAAAATGATCAAAAAGATCTATGAAGTCATCAAGCTTACTTGTACAATCTTGGAAAACTTTTCACCTTAGCGTCAATCGACTTGCCAACTGTTGTTGTGTCTATATTACATCTCACAGTATGTCTGGAATGTTTCAATGAACTCAGTGTCACTACAAGAACTGTCCCTGTCTTTCACAGCCAACGCTTTTCCTTTCGCCACGTCAGTAACTACTGTTTCTGCCCTTAATACACCTGTCTACTCTATCATCAACACATGCACACAATATGCTTGGCTTTTTGGGTCGCTTTTAGTGGCCCCAGATGACGTTGCTTATCCGCAACAGTTTCACAGAAGAAGGACGAACGAAAGCAAAACCCAAGGCTGCATGACCCCTTCCCATGCAATATCTGCGAAAGTACACATACTTCCAGCCTTATCACACATGAAGACCATATCAGGGGATAAAGGACCAGTATATCTACTTATATGTCCGATCAACGGGACAGTCTGTCGTCATCAATGTACATATACATTGTAAACGGGAAAGTTGGGAAATAACTTTCAACTCTGGAAACTGGAACCACATGTCCGTATTCAGTATTCTTCTTCGTGTTCATTTAACCCTTTGACTCCCGCACCCTGTCCACCAGCTGCAAAAACTTAACCCTCTGACTCCCTCACGCTATCCACCAGCTTCCTGCAGAAAGCTGGTGGATAGGGTAAGGGAGTCAAAGGGTTAAGTTTTTGCTTTGGTAGCATGGTTGACAATGCAGGATGCTGGTGGACAGGGTGGAGGAGTCAAAGGGTTAAACTGGCATTGGTGGCGGTGGCAAGCTCAACGAGTCTTCATGGTGAGTGCCAACGTTTCAGTTTGTTCCAATATATTCTGTACTGTAGACGGAAGGGTCGAGAAACAACTTCCATCCTTTGAAACCACAATCTGGACGTATCCCTCAAAATTTGGAATGGGAATTCCTTGAACATTGACTTGAATGCACTCCCTGCGCAACGTTCGTGAAACAGGAACTAGAATTAAACTCAAGCGTGACACACCGTGAAATTCAGCGTTACAGTGTTTTTGTTTTTGTTCTTTGCTCTGTGTATCTGCCTGCGAATGAGGTTCATTAAAGATATTCAAAGCAACATGGTTTTCTTTAAAGACTGATTCACATATTCAACTGAATTCACACTCAGCCGAGCTGATGTCCAGAAGGAAATACAAAAGGAAACAGACAATTCGTGATAATTATAAAGATAAAAAGGCAAATAATTAGCTAGGTAGTTACATGCAACATAGACACAGAGACAGACGGATGGATGGGCGGACAGACATGCAGACAAACAGACAGCAAGACAGACATATGTTACTATTACTGTTATTTTTGTTTTGACTGCATAGAGCCATATCAGGGCTATAATCGCTTCAAATCATACCAAACGTCAACAGGAAAAACAGAAAAGAATATAAGTACACAGAGGAATGGATGGATGGATAGATGGATAGATACAGGTGTCTTAATTTATCAGAAAATTACTTCAAAATGTCAGGAAACAATCGTTCAGTTAAGAAGGTGCGACGCTTTGTTAAAAAATCTGTTGGTGCGATGTTGTCCTGGATCTGACAAAGAGGGAATGCTGACCTAAGGAGAGCTGGAACGGAAAGGTATTTATGACACTTGGACAGTTCCATTTGTGCTGTACCCACAACTACCAGAAGTTATCTGTTATTGTTTTTTTGTTTGTTTGTTTTTTGTTTAAAGCCCAGTCGACTGCGTAGAGCCATATCAGGGCTATAACAGTTTCAAAACATATATAATACTTCAACAGGAAAAAAAATGGAAAAGAAAATTAAGTACACATATAAATGCATTCGTGCACAAAATCTAAAGAGATGCCCCTGGCACTGACCACTTCCTGTCCAATTTATCACACAGGGGATTTAAAAAACATATTTGAATACACATTTGAACACGACTAAAGACAATAAAACATATACAAAAACGGGCCTGAATTACCTAAAGTTGCTTTCGCATATCTCATTTCCCTCGAGCCAAAATTGCACTTAATACATGTCCAATTATCAAGAGAAAGTAACCAAGACTAAATCGAACATATACAAATGAATGGACCAGCAGGGCAGAAAATGATAGAAAGAAATGACAGAAAGCAAAAGAACGAGACTGAATCAAAGAGAGTGACAGAAAAGAGGAAATTTCTAGCACAGAATTTCCAGAAGGTGGGAATACTATTTATACTGAAAGAGCCCCCTGCATCCCCACGAGGGAAGAAATTATCTGACATACTCTTCGATAGGCTGCACAAAACCATATGCGCAGGTGGTGTCTTGAAACAGGACAGGAGGACCAGGCTGTGTAAACACTAGGCTGATATCACCAGAATGACGGGGAAAAAAAAGAGCAGGCCAGTTTTTTTTTATGCTGCAAGCTGTGATTGAACACAACCTTTCACACTTTGAGGTCACGTCTCTATGGCCTGAGTCAGACAGCTAGCAGTGGGCTGGTGGTTTCACCATCATCATCATGTGCCCTGCCGCATGGCGTTGGCAGTCATAGCCCTCCATATGCATCTATCCCTCGTCGCTGCAAGTACATCTTCCATGGATCCATCCTCTCTGTCCTCAGCCACCCTGCAAGTCCGTCCAATATTTTCTCCCTGGGTCTACCTGGTGTTCCCTTTCCCTCCAGCTCGCAGTGGGCTGGTGGTTTACACCCAATAGAATCGACTTTGACGGTGTATGCATTCAGATGTAGATCGAATGTAACGACGGGAAACTGTGCCCTTTGAAGTTTGGTGCTGGCTTTCATCAATCTGTTCGCTTGTTCTTTTCCTTCTGAGATCTGCTAGCGTACTTAACAATGATAAAAATTGTACACACCCTTCCGTTTCTGATTGACTGATTTCACTCAAGTCGAAAGTATATCATTACCGTACTACCGGTATCCGATTCGTTTCACTGAACCATACGCAATATAATCCAAAACACCAAGACCAAAGAAATGGTGAGAACAATACCAGCCCAGTATCGTATTCCCTCAGCTGAGAATTCAGTGATTGGGTCATCTGACGAGAATGCAACCACACCAACAGGCTCCACAAAGCATAATTATAGCAACACGATCCCTGGATTTGAGTCAAAGCGACAGGCAGACCAAGGAAGACCTCGATCAGGCCCTTCCAGCTCACTGCTGACAGCCAACTCTTTCTCTTCGCGACATCCATGAGAATAAACCAGATTTTTAAAAAAAGTTCTTTAATCGGCGAAGAATATAATAATAGTAATAACAACAACAACAATAATGATAACAATAATGATGATGATATCTATGAGGCGCCAAAACTTGATACAAGAATCAAACCAAGGTGTGCACTCCCCCCATCTTTCACAATAGCATTCACCAACATCGATCAAATCTCTAGAGCACAAAGTACACGCAAACTGGAAGGGGGAAGACAGGAGGGGAGAAGGGCGTGTGACCCCTCGCCATCATCCTCTCTCTGTCTCACACTCACACGCACACAAGCACAGGATGCTGACCTACGGTGCATTGAAGTCTATTCGACGAATGACCCATGACCCAACTTGTCATCTCTGTCACACACATATTCTCTCTTTCTCCTTTTTCATTTTTTTAAAACCAATATTTCAGAAAGACAGAAAACTAACTGGGCTTGAAGGGGAGAGATCCGGAAAATGAAACTTTCCCCACTAGATTTTTTTTCCTTTTTTTTTTGCCAGGGCAGTCAAGCAAATGCCCTGCTTTTCAACAATTATCGTGGGATCTTTAGCACACACAGCACACAAGACACGGGTCTGATTCGTTTTTTCTCCGTTTACAAAGGACAAGACATTCAGTTCGATTTTTCGGTCAAACCGAGGAGAAAGGTCAAGGCTTCTACGGTAACAAATTCAGGAATCTCCAGATTAATTACTGGTCATTGGACGTCTTAACCATTTTGCCACCCTTCTCTCTATAACCTCTATTTTGCATTTTTACCACAGGCCACCTAATTGTTCCCCCCCCCCCCGCCCCCGTCTTCAATAACCTGAACCAGGTCAAGAAGTTTAACGGGTTAGCTGTATTCGTACCTTCATATTTTACAGTGACAAGTCTAAACAATTTGCCCCCCCCCCCCCCCCCCCCCGAAATAAAAGTTGTTCCGTTATCAAAGCAGCCAATACTGAATCGATTTTGCCAAACCAAACTGCCATACAGCGAGCCAGCTCTCTGCCGTTGCGACATGTGTTTTGTGTGAGTGCGCGCGTGATTGTGAGCGTGCGTACGCACCCGTGTGAGTGCGCAAGAGCGCTCACACGCGTGTGTGTGTGTGTGTGTGTAAAAATGAAAAAAAAAAGAGCATCTCCGCAACGCACCATAAACTAGGTTAATCACATAAGCAGCCTCCGTAAATGACATTGTTGCTAGGTACAGGGCGTTGAACCCAGAGAGAAAAACCGATCCAAACGGAGTGGAAGACCTTCAAACAGCAAGAGACGGTGGGAGTGATATTGTGCCCAAATGACAGCGTGATCACGAGTTGGAAGTCGAAAAATAAGAGTGTTGGAAGTGGAAGGGGAAGGGGAGGGGAGGGGGCAGGGTACAGGCATTAAATCATTAGCGGTGAGCCGTCAGTGTTCAGAACTTACGTTTTCCCTCTCACTCCTCCGCCCCCCTCCACCCGCGATACATGACAGCACAGCGTGTGGCTGGCTGGAAAGTTGAAAGTAATAATGCCAGCAAAGTCTTCTTCTGTGACTAGTAGACATGTAAAGCTGCTTCTTCAAGACAGCCTGCATCGCTTTTGCGTGTGTGTGTGTGTGTGTGTGTGTGTGTGTGTGTGTGTGTGTGTGTGTGTGTGTGTGTGTGTGTGTGTGTGTGTGTGTGTGAGAGAGAGCAAGTGAGAGAAAGGGTGAGAGCGAGAGAGAGAGAGAATGTGTGTATATTTGCAAACAAGAAAGAGAGGGTGTGTGTGTGTGTGTGTGTGTGTGTGTGTGTGTGTGTGTGTGTGTGTGTGTGTGTGTGTGTGTGTGTGTGTGTGTGTGTCTGTCTGCGCAGTTTGCGTTGAATTTGAATCTTAGCTCCATTCACATTGTGTGTGTGTGTGTGTGTGTGTGTGTACCTGTGTGTGTGTGTGTGTGTGTGTGTGTGTGTGTGTGTGTGTGCGCGCGCGCGAGTTTGTGCGTTCGAGTACGTGTGAGCTATACGAACTAGTGATACTAAAAGTATATATTTCTCTTTGAATACATGACAACATGTGAACGACGATTCTTAAAATTATCAAGACTCACAGAACCTAAACAGTCCTCTTTAACTTCGCCCAACAGTCAAGACGAGAGCCTGGTTGATATAGCCAGATCATGGGTCAAATAAAAATGAGGACTCATGATGTCACTGTGGCTGGGGACGACTGTTATGTAACTCGTAGTTGCCCACGCCTGAGAATGAAGTTCAAGATCATATTGCTTACAGCCCAGCCGACTATTAGAGCCACATCAGGGCTAAAACCACGTAAAAAAAAAACACGACAACCCGGTTAAGATAAAAGACACCAGTTAAAAACCATGCTCACCGTTAACCTTACAAGTAAAATCATTCATATCAGGTGAAATCTATTGATTTCTTGTAAAACCTGGAAAGGTGAAATCTATTGATCTCTTGTAAAAACTGGAAAATTGAATCAGGAGGGACGTCTCGGAAGAGGGTCTTTGAGGAGTCCGCCGTATAGTGTTGTCTCACATCGTACAAGTACCAGCAATCAAGCAAGGAAACTAACTAGTGAGAGCAATCCCGTAACTTCTACGCAAACAACGTGGTAACTTCAACAGTTTCAGTTTCTCAAGATGACGTCTCCGCGCTCGGAATGAATTCCATATGCACTAACGTCACAGGTGCCATGTGTATGGTGATCATGGCACAAGCCTTAAGCCTGCACATAAACCCATGAGCTGGCCAAGTCCTGAGGCCCAACCTAGACTATGTTTTATCTAGTCTATATTTTATACTGGTATTTTATCAGCCTACCACTGGAATAATCTTGGTTACATGTAAATGACATGTGTATGTGTGTATCTTACCTTCAAAAAAGGAACATATATATAAAGTAAATAAATAATTAACGGTCTGACTCACGACACAACTAGCTAATTTGTATAAACTCGTCTCACATGACAGAGCCAGCCCCACCCCCACCCCCCCAAGTCAATGTCCAAATGCTCAGCCATCTATCAACTAGCTGAAGCCAATGTTGTTGTTTTTTAATCTTCGATAAGTAAGTAAGTAAGTAGGTAGGTAAGCAGGTAAGCAAGCAAGTAAGCAAGCAAGCAAGCGAGTAAGTGAAAAAGAAGTAAGTAGGTGAATAAATAACAGTTACAAAATAAAGGAGTACTTCAACATAGTGTAGGAAGAAAAGCGTGTGCAACGCGCTGTGTGAAGTTGACACATGGGCTGGCTCTGAACTTTGGACTCTTGGAGTTTGCTCAATAGGGATTCATCGCACACGGACAAATGTATGCAAGCTTCGCCCAAAGTACCAGAAATTATCGTAAACTCCCTGATCCCTCAAAACAAGTGCGACCGCCCGTGTTCAAGCAAACAGGAACCAGAAAAAAAACCCACTAAAATAGAATCAGAAAGCTCATTTAATACAACCAGACAAGACAGGCGCAAATTTTCGACCAACTGATCTTTGTCAAGTGTAAACGTAAGATCACAAAGGAACAAACACCAAATACAAAAATCAGGAGAAAAGGACTAAAACTTCCCTGCTGCTTCGTCCAGTGGGAGAAAAAGACTCATTTCAGTGTTGTGAGAAGCAGCAGGGAAGTTTTTGTCTTTTTCTCCTAATTTTGTACTTGGTGTTTGTTCGTTTGTGGCTTACACTTGACAAAGGCCAGTTGGCCGAAAATTTGCACCTGTGTCTGGTTGTATTAAACACGCGTTCTGATTCTATTTTCGTTTTTTTTTTTCTGGTTCCTCTTTGATCCTTCGCGAAGTCGCACGCGCTGGCAAGATCTTGAAATGGGGATGGGAACGGGACCAATGAAACAATGATATGGTGGATAGGGTGCAGGAGTCAAAGGGTTAAGAAGGGCAGCAAACAAGCCACTTTTTTGTGGCGGGATGGGACTGGATTCGAGACATGAGACCTTGAAAACATGAATATATATCTATATATATCCATACAGCCAACCCGCCCTGAAAACACAATGTGAATACCCGCAGTACCTCGGCAACAGCGAGGGCGGTCAATCCCTTTCACAAAGTTTCAGCCCTTTTTGAGATGATATTCTTTTTCAGCTGAGGTCAAGCAATTCCTGCTTTGAGAGAAAATAGGACAAACCCAGTGAAAAGAGAGGTATTGATGATACGTGTTATGAATGGAAGAAGCACGGGAAGTGTTTGTGATAAGAAAGACGCAGGTATGGGATCGGGTTCGCAAGATTTGAATAACATTTTTTTTCAGGAAGCTGGCAATCAGATTTTCAGAAACTAAGTGAAATTCGGTGAGTGGGAGGCCTGTAAATGGAGGATCAAGAACAGACAGAAGTTTTATCTAGCTTGGCTCGAAGATTGCAAACTCTGTAAAAGCAAACTGTTTTCTTAAAAGCCTCTGGAATATCTGATGACTGATGTTAGAGGGAAGTGGAAAAGACACTAGTATCCAAGGATCAGACATGACAGAGAACAAGCGTTTTGTTGTTGTAGATTCAAGGACCTGGGCCGAACAATAATTTTAGCGTTCGAGATTTTCACTTGCTCTCGAAAAACATGTGAATGAACTACAAGTTTAGACGACGGCCATTGACATTCGGCACGTCTACGAGCTTGTCTGACTACCCCTATTTCATTGGTGTACCAGGGTGCAAATGGGCGGTCAGGCACAACACGGACGGTTGGGGGTGCATGCTCATCTAGAAGTTGGTGCTAGAATTGAATTGTAGTGACTAGCAGGATCAGAGGAATCTGAAAGAGAAAAGACGATTTATAACTTCAGACAAGAAGGATCTAACGATGAAAGGTTTTAAGTTGGGACGATCACAGTTCACTACCGGCGTGCACGTTTAGAGCGAGCAACACGGCAGAATGGTCTGAAGGAAGTTGGTTAAGGACTGAGACTGATATAAAATAAAAGTTCATCGGTGTTGCGGACGATGAGCTCGTCAATAATATGTATGGCCTTACGTAGGTGTGTAACACGTTCATCGGTGTTGCCGACTATCAGCTAGTCAATATCTATGGCCTTAAGTTTGTGTTGCCGACGATCAGCTAGTCAATATCTATGGCCTTAAGTTAGTGTTGCCGACGATCAGCTAGTCAATATCTATGGCCTTAAGTTTGTATTGCCGACGATCAGCTAGTCAATATCTATGGCCTTAAGTTTGTGTTGCCGACGATCAGCTAGTCAATATCTATGGCCTTAAGTTTGTATTGCCGACGATCAGCTAGTCAATATCTATGGCCTTAAGTTTGTATTGCCGACGATCAGCTAGTCAATATCTATGGCCTTAAGTTTGTGTTGCCGACGATCAGCTAGTCAATATCTATGGCCTTAAGTTTGTGTTGCCGACTATCAGCTAGTCAATATCTATGGCCTTAAGTTAGTGTTGCCGACCATCAGCTAGTCAATAAAATGTATGGCTTTAAGTATTTGTGTAACAAGTTCATCGGTGCTGCCGACGATCAGTTAGTCAATAATATGTATGGCTTTAAGTATGTAAGTAACACGTTCATCGGTGTAGCGGACGACCAGCTCGTCAATATGTATGGCCTTAAGTATGAGTGTAACAAGTTCATCGGTGTTGCGGACGATCAGCTCGTCAATATGTATGGCCTTAAGTTTGAGTGTAACAAGTTCATCGGTGTTGCGGACGATTAGCAAGTCTATAACATGGCCTTTAATGTGTGTGGGCTAGGCACCAAACCGAGAGAATGGTTTGATACAAGCGTTTGATTTCCCAGTAATCCTGATCATCAAAGTGAACAATGACATCTACAAAAATGACATTTTCCTGATCTTATGTGTGTGTTATTGTTATTGTTGTAGAGCCATATCAGGACTATAACCGATTCAAAACATATAAAACTTCAAAAGAAAAAAAATTAAGTACACATATCAATGCATTCGCACACATAATCTAAGGACATGCCCTAGGCGTTGACCACTCCGTCAAATTTATCGCACAGGGATTTTAAAAAAACGCCTGAACACAAATTTCAGCATACCTAAGGACACCAAAACATATAAAAAAAAAAGGGGCATAAATTACCTAAAATTGCTTCCCCATATCTCACCCCCCTAGAAACAAAAATGCACTTAATACATGTACCCAATTATCAATCTTGAAAAAGTACATAAGACTTTATCGAATACATTAAGGTGAATGTACCAGCAAGGCAGAAAACAATAAGAAACGACAGAAAGCAAAGGAATCCTGATCTTAAAATGTAATCATCTAAAAGATTCAGATTCATGATAAAAAGTGGAAAGAGTGAGTTTACACGGCTGGGACGAGGACGGTAAATTCATACGAAGACTGCCTTCAGCGGTTCAAATGACAAGCGTAGAAGAAGGAAAGGAGTGGATGAAGGAGAGACCAGATTCAAGCACATCTATATAAACAACAGCGATCCCGCCACGAAAAATACACGTCTTTTTGAGCTTAGAACCAAAAAGCCAGATAACTGATATGTACCCACTACTGGTCACATCTACATTCAATTTACATAGCATTTTCTTGGTGAAAGGATTATTCCCGTCTTGATTTTGCTCCGATCAGTGATGGCATGTTTTAGCCTTTCTGATATTTTTTTTTCTTCTTTAAAATCAAGCGTGCATACATGTACAGTCACAATATACAAACATACACACACGTACAAAGTACAGTATTAATCATAGTCACACATCTAGTAAATAGTCTGTTCATAGTGTGATCAATTACACATCACACATCTAACAAATAATCTGTATATACTGTTATCATTTACACATCACACAGCTAACAAACTGTTTATACTGTGATCATTTACACATCACACATCCAATTAACAGGACAAACATGACAGCTAACTACAAGATGAACCAGCAACAAATCAGGTCATCCATAATATCAACCTCACAAAGACGTAACTGCATGATTTTACTTCAAGGCGTTTCTTGGTCAGTCCCACCCTAACCCTTTATATGCCAAATGAGAAAAATTTCAGTCAAACTTCCTTCTCGGTTATGGGGGAAAAAGACAAATACCGACCTTGGCTGGTAAAACAAAATGCGTGTACTGACTGCCCATTTAGAACTAGTTCAAGGGCAGAGGAGAAGATCCCAATGACCGGGACGTTTGATGATGGACATCAATCATTCTCATGGGGAATGGGGTCTGTTGGGTAAGCACAGGATCTGGAATGTGTGTTGTTTGTCAGACAGCATTCCCGTCTTATCTGCCCTTGGGTCTCCATTATTTAACCTTTCGACTCCCACACCCTATCCACCAACTGCAAAAACATAACCCTTTGAATCTTTAAACCCCCCCACCCTATCCACCAGCTTCCTGAAAGGAAGCTGGTGGACAGGGTGAGGGCGTCAAAGGTTAAGTTTTTGCTTTGCTAGCATGGTTGATAATGCAGGATGCTGGTGGACAGGGTGCGGGAGTCAATGGGTTAACGTGTTTACCGTCCTCACCTTGGGCCCACACACAACGTGACTGACATTTCCAAGTTTACATTTGATCTCACTCTGCTGAATTCTTTTTCACCGTTTTATTCCTTTCCTGTTCTCCCCCTTCAGTGTATTTCATTAATTTTCTTTCTGTATTTCCCAGCATACTATTTCATTTTCCTGTTTTTACCTTTCATACTACTATTTTTTTTATTCGTTTTCTCTCGTTTTTTCATACAAATTTATTATTTTTTTCATCTTCCATTCAGTCATTTCCCCCTTTCCCCTATAGATTGTTTCCTTCTTTCCCTCCACAGTATTTTTTTTAAAATTCATTTTCTCCCCCCCCCCCCCCGCCCCTTCCATACTATTTCATTTCATCTCCCCCCTTCCATTTCTATACTACCTCAATTATTTTTTCTCTCTCCATAATATTTCATCCATTTTCTGTCTTTTCCTCCAACTATTTCAGTCATTTTTCTCCCTACTATCAATTTTCATATTTTTTCTCTCCATACTAATTTGTTCATGTTCTTTTTCACTCCATAATATATTTTTTTGCCTCCATACTATTTCATTCATTTCCTTTTTTTTTCTTTGTCTCTCGACAACATTAAATTTATTTTATTTTTTCCCCTCCATATTATTCTTTTTATTTGTTTTCTCTATATAGTGTTTCATTTATCTTTTTTCCTCCATAGTTTTCACTTTTTCTCTACATCATTTTATTTTCACCCCCACCCCCCCCTCTCTCTCTCTATCGCACACACATATTAATTTTCATTTTTTTTCCTCCACTCTAATTTATTCATTTTCATCCACACACAATTTATGTTTCATACTCAGCCAAGTCATGCGTCAAGTCATATGTTAGTTTAATGCGCGTGTCCCACTTTTAAAATTGCCGAACCAGCCATCCACGACAAGAGATAGGAGGCTCGTTTGGTGCATCAAATATGCAATCATCTGGGCTAAAGTAAAACTATGCATGCGTGCGTGTGTGCGTGTGTGTGTGGCGTGCGCGCGTGTGTGCATGCGTGTGTGTGTGCGCGCACGCGTGTGTATAGGTGTGCGCGCACGCGTGTGTATAGGTGTGCGTGCGTGTGTGTGTGCGCGCTCGCGTGTGTGTGCGTGTATGTATGTGTGTGTGTGCGTGCGTTTGTGCGCGCGCGCGTGTATGTGCGCGCGTGTGCGCACACGCACGTGTACGTGTGTATACGTGAGTGCCATGCGCGCCCACACACGCACACACATGCCGACAGAAAAAAAGGATCTTCAAGTAGAAAAAGAACAGCATTTCGTGGACAAATAACCACGAATTTAATGACATGACAAGTTTTTAACTAATTAGTTCTGTCTGCCCTCCAGACCCAGGCAGTGCTGAAACGCATTCTTTCTCATGCTATTCACAGGGGGACAGAAACTAGGAGTCTGATGCAAACTAAAAATGTATTCATACACAGTGAACACATTATAGACACCGTCTAATATCACTTATAGTGAAAAGACGTTAAATCAAAGAACGAACACGAAGTATAACACACGCAGGATAACAACACACACACACACACACACACACACACACACACACACACACACACACACACGCACACACACACGCAGAGGCAGGCACACATACACAAGCAGGAATATACACACGCAGGCACACAGAGGCAGGTACACACACAGGCAGGCACACACACACACGCAGGCGCAGACACACACACACAGACGAATGAATACACACACACACACGCACACACACGCACACACGCACACACACGCACACCACGCGCACACACACACACACACACACACACACACACACACACACCACAGAACCACGCGGCTCGCCTTGTTCTCCGCAAGCCCAGGCGTGAGAGTGCAAAATCTCTGCTTAGAACACTTCATTGGCTCCCGGTAAAGGCTAGGATTCAATATAAAGTTGCCTGTCTCTGCTTTCAGTGTATCTATCACGAGAACATGCCATCCT
Source organism: Monoplex corrugatus (assembly GCA_030674185.1). NCBI lineage: Eukaryota > Metazoa > Mollusca > Gastropoda > Littorinimorpha > Ranellidae > Monoplex > Monoplex corrugatus. The sequence continues at coordinate 35,809,135 of CM060309.1, forward strand.
ATCTTGCCAACCTCCTGCAGGGTTACAAACCTCGAACGCTCCGCTCTTCTGACACCTCACTGTTGACTGTTCCTCGCTTCTCTCTAGACACCTTTGGTAAAAAGTCTTTCTCTGTCTTTGGCCCAAATGTATGGAACTCTCTACCACTGTCTCTCAGAAAAACTAAGTGTTTCTCAACCTTCAAACGGCACCTGAAAACCCACCTCTTTCAAACTCATGTAACCTGAAGAGCCTTAGTTTGCAAGTCTGTCATCAGACTAATCTCTCCTGCCTGTATAACAGTATTTTGTATAAGGGCCTATAGAGCGAGGTATGTGAGTGCGTGCGTGTGTGTGTATGTGTGTGTGTGTGTGTGTGTGTGTGTGTGTGTGTGTGTGTGTGTGTGTGTGTGTGCATGAGTGAGCATGTGTGTATATTACTGTATGTGTACAGCTGAGGAGGGGATAGGGGAGAAATTGAGTGGGAAAGACTGAAATACTTTTAAGAAACTTTTTAAAATTTTTGTTTGTATGTAAATTGTGATGCATGATATGCGAATAGTTTATAATTTGTGAGGTAGGCCTAATTTTGACTGTCAAGGTGTTAATGCTGTAATACTGAAGTTATGTTTTTCCTGTATATGAATTAGAATTTTTCTGTTTTTATCTTCATTCAAAATATTGATTATACTTTTATGTACAACTGTTGCATGCACAAACACACACACACGCATGCAAACATAGCAACACACCTCACTCACACACACACACACACATTCTTACATACACACACGCGCACAGCAACGCACACGCACGCACACACACACGTACGCAAGCACACACACCCAGCAATATATAAACACAGTATGCCTCTTTATTCATATGCAAAATCTGTTAAATCTTTCTTCATTACATAAGTCAGTGTTTAAATTTTAATATTCTGTGGTTTCTTATGTGTCTTCTTACTTGTATAGCTTTAATGTTTGTTGTTATCTTATTGTGAATGTAATTGTGAACATTTTTTATCACCTTTTGCCTTTCTTGCGAAATGTAATGCGCTGGTGAGCATGTTTTTGTATGGAATATGCGCTATACAAACAAACATTATTATTAAATACACACACTGAGAAAAAGAGACGAAAGACGACCGACAGAAGAGGGAAAGGCAGAGAAAAGGGCAAACAGGGACATGCTGTAAAAATGAAACACACAGAGATGTGTACGTTCACAGCTCTCTCTCTCTCTCTTTCTCTCTCTCACACACACACATACATACTAACACACACACACATACTAACACACAAACACATACTAACACACACACACACACACACACACCACACACACACATACGAGGGGGCCGCCCGCGTAAGCGCACACATCCACACGCACGCATGCACAGACAGACAGACAGACAGACACAGGGACAGGGTGAGACATACAGACAGACAGATAGGCAAGCAAAGTCAAAGACAGACCGGCCGTCAGATACACAAACAAGCAAGCAAGCAAAGACCGACACAGGCGAGCAGACAGATGAGCAGCGATACAAACAAAAATGAAACAGACAGACAAAAAGGCAATAAGAAACAGAATGAGACGACGAAACAAACGAGTTTGGAGTCTATTCATGAAGTATTCATCGTACTCGAAAAATCCCATATACGCTCTAGTTAAATCTGCCAGAAACTGAAGACTCCTTGAGCCTACACAAAACCCCATGCATTGGTAAAGTGCTGAAAGGAGGGGGGACTGTTATTGTTATTGTTGTTGAAAGCCCAGCCGACTGCGTAGAGCCATATCAGGGCTATAACCAGTTCAAAACATACACACTATTTCAACAGTCAAAAAGGAAAAGAAAATGAAGTGCACATGTCAATGCATTTGCGCATATAATCTAAAGAGATGCCCCCCGCGTAGACCACTCCATCCAATTTATCGCACAGGGAATTTAAGAAAAATAGTTGAATACAAATTTACATAAAACTAAGCGCATTAAACATATAAAACGGGCACAAATTACCTAAAATTGCTTCCGCTTATCTCGTATCCCTAAAGCCAAAAATGCATTTAACACATGTACCCAATCATCAATCCTAAAAGAACGTACGTATGACTTTATCGAGCTCATACAGGTGAACGGACCAGCAAGGCTTAAAGAGATAGGAAAAAATGACAAAAAGCAAAGGAAGAAGAAAGAAACAAAGCTACTGACAGAAAAGACGACAATTTCTAGCACGGAATTTCCAGAAGGTGGGGGATATTTTATACAGAAAGAGTCCCCGGCATCCCCACGGGGAAACGAGGAGAGTAATATGAAACATTCAGCTGACACCATCATAATGATCGAAGCATCAAGACGAGGCGGCCAACAGGTCAGTGTTCATATTGCGCAGTGGAATTAAACTCGAGACATCAGATCTGGAGTTCACGGCTCGATCACAAAAAGCAAACCAGCCCGCCGTTTTTTCTTTTCTCTCTCTCCTTTTTTTTTTTTTTTTACCTTGCACACTCATACTATTCTTTTTTGAGGCTTCAGGCAGTCTGCCAAATAACTGCTGGCAGATGTGGGTGGAGCGCATATGGAACAATCAGAGTGCGATGAATCCCTCTTGAACTCTAAAGAGAACGATAACACTGAAACACACACACACACACACACACACACACACACACACACACACACACAGACACACACACACACACACACACACACACACGTACTGACAAACAGGCATGGGGTAACACTGAGAAAGACGTTAGGACAGAGAGGTACACAGTAAGATAAAAAAAAAATCATTCACAGAAAAAAAAAAGATGGGGGAGAGGGAGAGAGAGGGGGTGGGAGGGAGGGAGAGAGTAGAGAGAGAGAGGGGAGAGAGAGAGGGAGAGGGAGAGAGGGAGAGAGAGAGAGAGAGAGAGAGAGAGAGAGAGAGACGAAGAGTTACAAGCGAGTGGATGCCAACAGCACGGGTTAAACGGGAAATAGCGATTCTAATAAAGTCCATTCTTATACAAAATAATCTCAGAAAATCCAAATTTTGTACTTCTCAACGTCACTGTGACCTTGAAAAAGCCTAAAATAAAATAAAACCTGACGTGAAGCGAGGACAATGAAGGAAGTGTCACAACAGTAAAAACAGAATAGTGACAACATTGTCAGGAGTTCTCAAGAAAGCGTTATTCAGACGCCTCCCGTCAAAAAGTATCAGTTGTAGTCTCTTTGGGCGGGGGGTCCATTCACCTTGATTTTGGCGCCATGACTTCCAAACTTATGCATTCTAGACTACTTGACAGTCTGCACCTTCGACCCAAATTTGGTAGAAAAATAATCCATTCAAACACTGCTGAGAAAATCTACCCTAACGCCTCTCCTTCCAGTAAAGATGGTAGAATCTCTGTTAAAAAAGGATGTTGTATCACATCCCTTAAGAACTGGGAGACTGGAGGGGAAAAAAACCAACAGAACGGCAGGTTCATTACCTTCACTAGCAAGCACCGTCTCTGTCTCCACATCTTCGTCCACTTCATGGTCCTTGCCCATTGTGTCTTGTTACTGAAACCAAACCAAACAACACACACACACATACACACACACACACACGCACGCACGCACGCACACACACACATACAGACACACACACACACACACACACACACACACACACACACACACACATACACACACACACACACCACACACACACACACACACACACTACTTGATAATTATTTGGTCGACCTTTCATGCATTAGGTTTTGATTCCAACCAGCATAGAACTTTAAAAACACACAAAAAGAGGAGGAGAATCACAAGAAAAATAGGACGCTGATGCGGAGAAAGGTAAAGACAATAACGATTACTGCTTCTACTGTTACACTACACCTGTGAAACTAAGAACATCAGTAGGCGAGAGAGTAGAAAAGAAATAGCACGCCCTCTGCACACTATAAACATTCTCCGACGTGGTAAGGCACACAGGCAGTACAGAATGTCTACTCATCAAATATAAGCTTTATTCGACAAGACACCTTGTCCATATAAAGAACAACTGCATCCAAAGGGAGCTACTGTATGGAAGGATCCCACGAGCATGTAAGACCACTAAAAAGATACAAGGACACTGCGAAAGGTCAGCTTCATCAGCAAAGGCATCAATATCAGCAATTAGTAAGATTGTTACTGTTATTGTTAATGCTGTTTAAAGCCCAGCCGATTGCGTAGAGCCATATTAGGGCTATAACCGATTCAAAACATACACAATACTTTCACAGAAAAAAATAAAAAAATTAAGTACATAATATATAAATGCATTCACGCACATAATCTAAGGACATGCCCCTGGTGTAGACCATTCCGTCCAATTTATCGCACAAGGGATTTAAAAAACATATTTGACTACAAATTTAAACATAACTGAAAAAAAGGACACCAAAACACACGAGTACATAAAAACGGGCATAAATTACCTAAAATTGCTTCGGTATATCTCACTTCCCAAGAGCCAAAAATGCACTTAATACACGTACCCAATTATAAATCCAAAGAAAAAGTACGCAAGATTTTATCGAACTCATACATGTGAATAAACCAGCAAGGCAGAAAATGATAGGGAAAAAATGACAGAAAGCAAAGGAACAAGGTAGAAACAAAGGGAGTGACAGAAAAGAGGAAATTTCTAGCACAGAATTTTCAGAAGGTGGAGATACTATTGATACTGAAAGAGCCCCCGGCATCCCCACGGGGAGGGGGGACCCTAACCCCATCAGAGCATGCTGACCACAGCAGCGGACACCGGGCACTATGACAGTTGACCAGCACTAACACATTCTATCAGAAAAAGGAGCGGAGGAAGGAGAAACCAGTGCTGTAGGAATCCCCTCCCCCCCCACCAGTGCTGCAGGACTCTCCCCCCCCCTCCCCAATGCAGTGCTTAAAAGGAAAAACGTGTACCTCCGAGATCAGACCTACATCCCAGATGTATACAAATGTATCCGTGCGTGTGTGGCAAGACATCAATAGATGAATGATTGAAGGAACAACTGACTTCATCTAGATGAATAAATGAATGAATAGGTGGGTTAACTTTAAATACATTCAACAAGTAACGTTTATGCTCACTCCCCCCCCCCCCTCTCTCTCTCTCTTTTGTTGTCTCTTATCGGAACAAGTTTCACTAACTGATTAGCGCAACGAACTACAGACTGGAAGATAACGAGTTCCAATCGTTCAATGTAATATTGACAATACCAAAACGACTGGAGCATTAAGACTGACAGAGAACAAGCCAACTTTTATGTCACGACCTGCGATTGAACTCAAGATGTAAAATCTGAGTTTACAACTCTATACAAGTATACAGGGCCAGCCAGCCTGCGTAAGATTTGTTAGAGGCTGCGTTGTGCCTTGGTGACGTCTCTTTTTCCCAATCTACTTGTTTAACCCTTTGACTCCCGCATTCTGTCCACCAGCATCCTGCATTGTCCACCATGCTAGCAAAGGAGAAACTTAACTCTATAATCCCCTCAACCTATCAGTGAAGGAGTCAAAGGGTTAAATTTTTGCAGTTGTTGGATAGAGTGCGGGGAGTCAAAAGGTTAATGCTGGTGAATATCAGCTGTGATCGCGTCATGCGATCTGACCTTTGTTGCGTAGTCTTGTCATAAGACTGCAAGCAAAACCTCAGTTACGTTGCCACCTTCATTATCAAGTCATCAACCTTCAACAGAAACGTTCAAATATGTTCATGAAAATCAAAACTCAGTGGAGTACTTTGGACTGATTCAACATTTGAAGACAAAAACCAAATGAATATTTACAACAAAGAAAATACGTTTTATTCAGAGATGAAAACGCGGACTACATATTTGATAAAAATGACGTCAATCCTTGGAAAAACTGCCAGCAATCAAGAAAGAATAAACGGATTACCATACCCCGTGACCTACAAGTATGGCTGACCGACGATTGAATGTCACTTAGCAAATACTCCGGCAATCTGAGTCTTGCACGATTTGACCGAAACACTGACCGACTTTTGGAGAGATGGGTAGTGCTCTTAAATAACTGAACAGATTTACGCACACTAAACCTTTTAAGCTTAATGTCATTCAGAATAAGGTGAAGGTTCCCCCCTCATCTTTGAAGCGTGTGTTTTATTTGTTTGTTCGTATATTTCGATATACTCCCATTCTGAGGTACCACACAAAAGCTGGCTCAGAAAAGACAGGAGCGGTAGATCTTCGTTGCTGCACTTCATGCTAATGACATAATAAGCTGGAAGTACGCGTAAAATGAAAATAAAAAAAGAAGTATTTCAAATTCTCATTTCAAGCAGAAACACAAGGATCACTTTCGGATCAACTTTAAATGGATTCAGGATAACACACTCTGATCATCTTCCTTTGCCCACCGCTCCAAATAGTATCTGGTCCACTACTGGTGGTTACAAATCGAAGATCCCTTCATTTTTTCCACAGACTTTGATCATGAGGAGGTACTCGTAATTACAGACTCAACACGCTACGTTAAAGTTATGCAACAGTCAGTCGACTACTGAAACACTTAAGGTGACTAAACAGTCCAAGGCCATCTGGTCGTCAGAAAAGTCCGTACAGCGTTGGTCTGTTTCCATATTTGTTTGTTTCTTTACATAACGGCGTCACATTTGCTTGTGTCTTTGATATTGGATAACTGGGCATTTGTGAGCAGAATTTTCTTATAAAAAAAATAAGCAGCAGACGGAGAATACTTTGAACATTACTAAGAAAATGGCAAGAAAATCGATTGCCCAGTGGCGTGAAACGCTGCTTCTGACAAGAAATATAGATAAACAGATATGTGCACTAACCGAAGGATGTCGTTCCATAATGCCTATGAACCCATCCATACTTGACAGCTGTCAACAAGAAAACAGTTCACGGCTGCCGCTTCCGTGGTATCGTCCGATTGATCGAACAATTTGCAATTAGTGTGAAGGCTGGAGTGACTGTGATAATAAATAGAAAATACAAATATACATGTTTTAACAGATAAGTCAAATGTTTTTTCATAAACGCTTTTTCATAAAATTTTCTCCTAGTCCTGATTATATGTTAGATTGCAGAGTACTGTAAAGAACAGTAGCCTTCCACCGCTACACCTATCTTTGCCTTTTCTAGTCTCTCTGCCTACACTTCACTCCAACATAACCAAGACCTTTCAATGGACAGGTTGATACAAGGATAGACGTGAACCCCACACGCTAAGTATGCCAGCACATAAGGCCCATGTACAAGAATATGGTTTATGCCATGATCATTTTCGATTTTATCCATTGCATGACAATTGTATCGTCAGTGTATTCAGAAGACGTCAGCTTAGGAAACCGAAGCAAACTGTTGTGAGCAACGTAGACCCTTTGTGTGTTGTGACCATGACATCACTGAAGACTTTAAAAAAAACTTAAGTCTTAACTGTGCAACAGTCAAATCATGGGAACACTAGTAATGTGACTCATTTCTCCCCTCCTGAAGAAGTCCAAGACCACTGTGTTTCATCCGATCAGGGCTTCTATCATTCCCCTTGTCTCTGCCTTATCTGGCTCTTGATGTCTGAGTGAGAACCACAGATCGTGTTACTCTTGTGACTCAGGTTTACCTCTGGATTCGTTCTGTACGGGTCATGTCACCTTTTTTCGGGTTCAGTTAATTACAAGAATTAGGGCGTGTTCTCTCCAAGGCTTCCTACACTGCAGTAAGCATCGGCCACTGTTTTACGATGTCTACTGTGGATCTGCTATGGCTTGATATTATAATACAATGAAGTGTTTTATTACCAACATATACACACACGCACACACATACACGCACACGCGCGCGCAATTCTCAAATAGAAACACAAACACGCACATAGAGCTCACAGACGATGCACAAAAACACACACACTCGCATACACTCACATTCACAGTGGCACACACGCGCACGTACACACACACGAAAGCGCGCACACACAGACAGACACAAGCACATGCATGCACGCATACACGCTCTCCCTTAGCATAAAACGAAATGACTTTTTAATGGAAGCCAACATACACAAAAAACAACAGAACAGAAAAACTAACCAGAAGAAGAACGGGGTAATTCCACAGAAGTCTGCATCAGTTAAATGGGCGTTCAATTTAACAAGTTATGAACGCCAAGAAAAGAAAGACCTTCTGAAGAAAACCAAACATTTGTGACAAGCACTCACTTGTTTTTGCTACACGCCAATCGACCTTTAAGCTTTATACATCATGCTGGCAGCTTTCTGAGTACAATTTGGAACTGCCATGACAATGTAAACACAAGACTGTCAAGCCAGTCAAACAATCTACCTTTTTATGACAAAAAAAGAGTCACATAAAATCCAGATATTCTACTTCTCAAATTTACTGTGACCTTGAAAAAACATCAGTTCAAATAAAACTTGAAGAGAGGACAATGGTAAACCGTCACAAAAATGACAACAGACTGTAAATGTGCAGTAGTTCTTGGGAAATCGCCGTTCACAATTTTCCTGAAAAAATAAAAAATGTTGTTGTTGTTGTTGTTGTTGTTGTTGTTCTGGTGTACGTGATCTTGACCTTGGCGCCATGGCTTCCAAACTTCCGCATTTACCAATCTTCAATATTCCACACCAGTGTCCCAAATATGGCAAAGATCCTACTAAAAACAGATGCGAAAATCTTGCCAACACATCCTTTTTTTTCACACAGACAGACACATCTTTTTCTAGCTGATATGAAACAATCTTCTTTAAAGAAAAACGACAGTGAGAGCGAGAGATTGAAAAAAACAAAACAAAAAAACAACAAGTGCCTTGGCATCCATAAAATCAACTGTTTGGCATCCATCTCCTGCAAGAACAGCACCGCCTGGATACGGTGGTGGTGGTGGTGGTGGTGATGGTGGGGGTGAACGATAAAGTTACCACTGGATCAGGGAGTCTCCAACAAGAACATTTCTGAAAGTTGGTCACGACTGGGTAATAGACACAATGGTCTGGGGGTAATGACAGTTTTCTGACGGTGATGGTGATACCATCCAACTGATTACTATTATTATACTGTATGTTCCACTACATTATGCATTGAAATACACACACACACACACACACAGAGAAAATGAGCGAGCGAGAAAGAGAGAAGAGAGAGAGAGAGAGAGAGAGAGAGAGAGAGAGAGAGAGAGAGACAGACAGACAGACCATGTACACAGATAAGACAACCAATCGACGTAAACCAAAAGTTCGACGGTACACTCGCCATTTTTATGGGGACTTCACACACACACACACACACACACACCACACACACACACACACACACACACACACACACACACACACACACACACACACGCACGCACGCACGCACGCACACACGCACGCACACATATACACATGCACACACCCATATGAAATAGTGTGTGTGTGTGTGTGTGTGTGTGTGTGTGTGTGTGTGTGTGTGTGTGTGTGTGTGTGTGTGTGTGCGTGTGTGCGCGCGCGCGCGCGCGTATCATCTTCCTCAGAATTCTGTTTACCAATTAATGAAGCTTTGAGCTTTAACAACAAAGAGTTTATTTATGTGGCAGTGTTTAACGTATGTTCATCTCGGGTTTTTTTTTGTTTGTTTTTTTTTTAATTGTTTTTTGTTTGTTTTGTTTTTAACAAAGCTTTCGTCAACTGTGCCAAGTCGTCTTCGTACTGACTACTCATAAATGTAGACTTTCATTTTGATATTTAGACACACTGTTTCGTATACCTAAAGACAGTAACAAAAACAACAGTCCATCCAAACTCAAGTTTTCCCTTTCTAAACCATTTATAGATGTCTCATTTTCAATATGTTAATCTATGTTTCGTATTTGTAATTGTTATTGTTGTTTAAAGCCCAGCCGACGTGCATAGAGCCATATCAGGGCTATAACCGATTCAAAACATACAAAACTTAAACAAGATAAAAAAAATTAAAAAAGAAAAGACAAAAATTAAGCACACATATCAGTGCATTTGCGCACATATTCTAAGGACATGCCCCTGGCGTTGACCTCTCCGTCCAATTTATCGCACAGGGAATTTAAAAAACACCTGAATACAAATTTAAACATACCTATGGACACTAAAACAAATATAAAAATGGGCATAAATTACCTATAAATTGCTCCCGCATATCTCAACTCCCCAGAGCCAAAAAATGAACTTAATACAAGTACTCAATTATCAATCCTAAGAAAACGTATGTAAGACTTTATCGAACACATACAGGTGAGTGGATCATCAAGGCAGAAAATGATAGGAAGAAATGACAGAAAGCAAAGCAACAACGCAGAAACAAAGAGAGTGACAGAAAAGAGGAAATTTCTGGCACAGAATTCCCAGAAGGTGGGGATACTATTCACACTGAAAGAGTCCCCGGCATCCCCACGGGGGAATGTTTTGTAATTAACACTTCACTGTTCCCACGACAGCAGCGTATCAACAAACAAAAATCGATTCTATTTCATTTTTTCAAATAAAGATCAAGAGACATAAGAATACCGTCTAGTTTCAGCATCATCTTGTTAACAAGCGTGTTTTCTATGCGCCCCATTTTCATAGAAACATTTTTTTTCATCGAGTTTTCAATTTTCATCGTAAAATGCAGGCTTAGCTAAAAAATTCATCATGAGGTACTCGTTTCTTTCCTTTCCCAACTTTTTATAGGTTTGTAGAATATTTTTTTTCCATAAAACATTTGCTTTGGAGAACTGGGAGACTAGAACTGAAACTCACTAATGACACAACTTTCATTATAGAGGGCTGTGACAATACTTTTCACTTGTAATTTGAAATTTGCATTCTTCTTACCAAAATCAGTTATAATGAATTTATAATGTATTTTTAATCGGGTACTCAAAGATCTCCATTTTTTCAACTTGCTTAGCGCTAGTCTTCCTTTGACTATAATTTTTTTTTCTTGTTGTAAACAAAAAATACTGATTTTTGCAAACATATTTATCATGTAGTCTGGCGATTTCGGTAATAAGATCCACAAGCCAACACAGCTGTAACAGCACCTAAACTTCAGCGTTGAGCAAGGTAAAGCTGCGATAGAGAAGCGGATGCCACCTTCGTATAATTGACTTGGGATTTCTCTTATAGCCAGGATCTAACTCTTTAACAAACATAAATGAAAATGGAACAAGCTTAACTGTTTTCACTGTGTTTAGCTTGTCAGCTCCGGGTTGTTACTTCATATGCGTGTGTTTTCCCTGTCTGTTCCACTTGCCATTTCATTTCTTCTTTCTCAGTGTTAAATAAACAAATATCCCCTCATCATGTTTTTTTGTTTTTGTTGTTTTGTTTGTTTAAAATCATTTACTGGACAATAAAGCAACGACAAACCAACACATGTGACAACATGGACTGTCACTATCAGTCTTTGGACTTCAAGTAAAAATCGCACTCCCCCCCCCCCCCCTCCCTCCTAAAACCACATGAACAGACATCAAAAGAAATAACACACACACACACACACACACACACACACACGCGCGCGCGCACACACACACACAACTTATAACAATACTCATAATAATAATCTTATAAAAAAAAACTTGATCAGAATCTAAGCAACCTGCCATCGTAAACCGCAAAGCTCAATGGTACGAGAACGCTACTTACTTCACTATAGAGGCCACTCACCCCTTATGGCAGAAGAACAAAAGGCAGCGAAACAAGTTTTACAACCGTTCTCACAAGGTGACAGCAAGTGTACTGAAAGGCAATAGTGCTGTCGTCACCAGACTGGAAGTTCCAATCAAGTCTAGCACAACATCACTACGTCACACACTGGATGGCGCTTATTACAACTTGCACAGAAAGACAACGGTGGAGACAGACGCACATGTGAAAACAATCAATATCGATAGAAAACGTTACGTGAGAACCGATTACAAGCAAGCCTATATAATGGCACAAATTACCCGTCTACAGTACAGACAATCCCCTGGTAACCTACACGAAGTCCAAAGTACTCATCCACAAAATACAAAATTCCCTGATAACCCTCATAAAGTACAACGTGCAACTCCAAAGAATACGTCACTCCCACGTAACTTCTCTCAGTGCTGTCTCACAGTATCAGCAATGCACCATGTAAACTTGCTCAAGTTCGGAAGAATCGGGTGAATGGTTTAAGGTATTACCTGGGAGCACATACCAACCTGTTCAAAGATGTTGCAGCATCTACCTGAAACAATGATCCAAAAGTCTTACTGCAAGATACTACCTAAATCCCTAATGTTCGTTCCAGCCTTTTACCCTCCAATGGTAACTATGTTGATAATGTTGATGAGTCTCTCCTGGCGCCGGCGTATCAATCCCGTAATCCAAGAAGCTTCTAATGATGAGGGGCACCCCGTTACCAGCAATCCCAAAAGGTAGGCCCGTTACCCAGAACCCGTACCAACCAGGTAACGTTACCAGGTGCAACAACAACTGATCAAATGCAGATGGCTGCCACTTCATTAAGCACTACGTCAAAAACCGAAGACAATCTGCGGTCTTCTTTTTCAAAAATTCAAAAGACTGAAATAATACTGAAACGAAGTAAAGTGGACTATCAAAAACCGTCCTAATTTTACCAATGCACACAAGAAGATACGTTGGGCCCAGTCTAAATTGATGTAAAACGTACAGGTAATATATAAACATATACAGCTCGTAGACTCATGACATCCCCCGTGGGGATGCCAGGGGCTCTTCCAGTATAAATAGTATCCCCACCTTCTGGGAATTCTGTGCTAGAAATTTCCTCTTTTCTGTCACTGTTTGCTTCTGACTTGTTCCTTTGCTATCTGTCATCTTTTCTTATCATCTTCTGCGTTGCTGAACCATTCACCTGTATGCGTTCGATGAAGTCTTACGTACCTAATCTTAAGATTGATAATTGAGTACACGTAGTATGTGCATTTTTGACTCCAGGGAAATGAAATATGCGGAAGCGATTTTAGGAAATTTAGGCCCGTTTTCATATATGTTTTAGTGTCCTTGTTCGTGTTTAAGTTTGTATTCAGGTATGTTTTTTTAACCCCCTGTGTGATAAATTGGATGGAGTGGTCAACGCCAGGGGCACCTCCTTAGATTATGTGCGCAAATGCATTGATATGTGTACTTAATTTTCGTTTCTTTTATTCTGTTGAAGTATTGTGTGTGTGTACTGAAATGGTTATAGCCCTGATATCGCTCTATGCAGTCGGCTGGGCTTTAAACAAAGATACCAATAAGACTCATGACAACCCATGGACACAGAAGATGCAATGATGTAAACAATATTCAAATTTGCATCATCACTATCATGTGCCATGCTGCGTGGCACTGCCGATCACGTCCCTCCATACGAATCTATCTTTTTGTTGCTGCAAGTACATCTCCCACCTCTCTGTCTTCATCCACTGCACAAGTCCCTCCAATATTTTCTCCCTGGGTCTACCTGGTGCTCTTTTTCCCCTCCAACTTTCCTGTTGTGACTAGGTGCTCTAGTTTCTCTTGCCTCCTAAAATGTCCTATAAATATTGCTCGTTTTTTCCATAATTTTCTTCATTATTTTTTTTCCTCTTTCAAGACTGTCTCGTTTGTTTTCTGTGTTGTCCATGGAATTCTTAACATTCTTCTTAGAAACCACATTTCAGTTGCCTTAATCTTGTTCTGATTTTGCGTGTAGACTGTCCACGCTTCACATCTACAACAGTATCGATTCTATATTCACTAAAGAACTCTCTTCTTGATGTTAATTGATAGACATCTGTTGATAAGAATGGTTTTCGTATTATTGAATGCTGTTTTCACTTGGTAAATTATACCGGATATTTCTACTGTGCATCTGCTGTCTGGTGAAATGACTGTTCTCGGATATTTAAACTTATCAACTTGTCTCAATGTTGTTCCATTAGCTGTAATTTTGCATGATGAAATTTTTTTTTTTTTAATTTTTTTTTTACTCATTACCATGACTTTTGTCTTCTAGCTATTTAGCTCCAGCCCTTTATTTATGCTTTTCATTTCTATTACATCCACAAGATTTTGTAGGTCTTTTTCGTTTTCTGTAATTAGAACAGTGTCACCTGCGTAACGATAATTGTTTATCATTTCTTTTTTATTGTTCATCATTTTTTTTCTCCAACCTTTATCCCAGGGCATTCTTCTAGGTTTCTCATGACGGTTTCGCTGTAAAGTGAAAACAAATCTGGTGACAGCACACACCCGTACCAAGCTCGTCTTCTGACATTTTGGAAAAAGCTTATATCATTTTTTACGCGCATTGCTCCTGTTCGTTCCCAATACTTATTTCTTATTATTCTTAGATCCTTTCCATCAACATTCAGCCTTTCTAGCTGGTTGATCAATTCTTTGTGTCTCACCCAACCAAAAGCCTTGACATAATCAACAAAACATAATATCCTTATACATATTCAACTCAAACGATCTTTCTATGAGACTTCTTAACACGTATATGGCATTAATAGTTCCTTTCCCTTCAACAAATCTACACGGTTCTTCCGCTACTCCTCTTTTGTATTCTTAACAGAATTTTTGTTACATGACTCATTTAGCTGATTGTACGATGGAGTTCGCATTCTACAGTCCCTGTTTTCTTTGGAACTGCAATGACAATTGATTTTGACATATCTTTAGGGATTTTTCCGGTGCCATAAACTTCATTTGGGAGGACCGTTATATTTTCAATACCAAATTCACCTAGAGCCTTAATCATTTCTGAAGTAATACTGTCTGGTCCTGGGGCTTTTCCTTGTTTCATATTTTTCAATGTTGCTCTAACTTCATCTTTTATTACTGTTGGTCCTTCAGCGTTCTTTCTTACATGTTACTCCTTTCGGCCATCGTTAAAAAGTCTCCAATGTACTCTCCCCATCTAATATTTTGTCTTTTCCCATACTAATCGTAGTAATCGGCCCGGCCACCACCAGATTAAACAACAGGAGTAATAAAAACGAGAAACTGGTTCTAAGATGGTTTTGTTGTTGTTGTTGTCGTTGTTTAATGTCATAAACCAAACCATTTAAAGGAACTCGATTACATAAGAACGCACACAAAGCACGCTGATCTGTGTTTGTGTACACACAGGACTATCAGAGCTGTAAACGACATCACAACACAGTTACAACATACACACAGTAAAAGTCTGTCAAGGGTTTAGTCCGCTCTTTATTTATTGTCCATTTACTTAGTGCTTAATGTGCCACTGGCATGTACGGCACCAATGCCGGTTTTTACTTCTCTCTGTTCTGGACCAGCTTTTGTATAATACTCGTACGCCGACTCTTTTTTCGGGGCCTTATTACGGTCATATTCCACCGTTCGTCCAGTGAGGGGAAGTCTGGGTGTTATCCATTTCTCTTCGGATGATATGCCCATTCTATCTCCATTCTCGTTTTATCATAATAGTGTCCATATTCTCTTGAATGCATTGGGCAAGTATTTGATGTTTCAGATGGTGTTGTGCTAGAATGATTGCGTGCTTCTTCGGATTGTCTTTGTGTGGAAAGTTGACGGTTTGATAGGGTCGCTTTCACTCGTCCTCCAGCATTCTGTGCTGTAAAGTTGGGTGACAAGGACAGCTCTGTGTACAATGTCAGCTTGGTGCTCCACACATTGTTCAGCATTCCGTGCTGTAAAGTTGGGTGACAAGGACAGCTCTGTGTACAATGTCAGCTTGGTGCTCCACACATTGTTCAGCATTCCGTGCTGTAAAGTTGGGTGACAAGGACAGCTCTGTGTACAATGTCAGCTTGGTGCTCCACACATTGTTCAGCATTCCGTGCTGTAAAGTTGGGTGACAAGGACAGCTCTGTGTACAATGTCAGCTTGGTGCTCCACACATTGTTCAGCATTCGTGCTGTAAAGTTGGTACAAGGACAGCTCTGTGTACAATGTCAGCTTGGTGACTCCACACATTGTTCAGCATTCTGGCTGTAAGTTGGTGACAAGGACAGCTGTGTACAATGTCAGCTTGTGCTCCAAATTGTTCAGCATTCTGTGCTGTAAGTTGGGTGACAAGGACAGCTCTGTGTACAATGTCAGCTTTGGTGCTCCACCTTGTTCAGCATTCTGTGCTGTAAAGTTGGGTGACAGGACAGCTCTGTGTACAATGTCAGCTTGGTGCTCCAACATTGTTCAGCATTCGTTGCTGTAAAGTTGGGTGACAAGGACAGCTCTGTGTACAATGTCAGCTTGGTGCTCCACACATTGTTCAGCATTCGTCTGTAAAGTTGGTGACAGGACGCTCGTTACAATCACGGTGCTCACACATGCATTCTGTGCTGTAAAGTTGGGTGACAGGACGTTGTTACAATGTCACTTGTCCCACCATTTAGCATTCGTCTTAAAGGGTACAAGACAGCTCTGTGTACAATGTCAGCTTGTGCTCCACACAAGTTCACATTCGTGCTGTAAGTTGGTAAGGCAGTCTGTGTACATGTCACTGGTGTCCACAATGTTAATTCTTGCTGAAGTTGGTACAAGGACTTTGGTACATTCACTTGTGCTCCAACATTGTTCCATTCCGTCGAAAGTTGCAAGGACCTCTGTTCTGTCAGCTTGGTGCTCCAACATTGTTCAGCATCGTGTGTAAGTTGGTGACAAGGAGCTTGTGTAAATGTCACTTGGTGCTCCACACTTGTTCAGCTTCGTGTGTAAGTTGGTGACAGGACAGTCTTGTCATTCACTTGTGCTCCACACATTGTTCAGCATTCGTGCTGTAAAGTTGGGTGACAAGGACAGCTCTGTGTACAATGTCACTTGTGCTCCCACATTGTTCAGCATTCGTGCTTAAGTTGGGTGACAAGGACAGCTCTGTGTAAATGTCAGCTTGGTGCTCCACACATTGTTCAGCATTCGTGCTGTAAAGTTGGGTGACAAGACAGCTCTGTGTACAATGTCAGCTGGTGCTCCACACATTGTTCAGCATTCGTGCTGTAAAGTTGGGTGACAAGGACAGCTCTGTGTACAATGTCAGCTTGGTGCTCCACACATTGTTCAGCATTCGTGCTGTAAAGTTGGGTGACAAGGACAGCTCTGTGTACAATGTCAGCTTGGTGCTCCACACATTGTTCAGCATTCGTGCTGTAAAGTTGGGTGACAAGGACAGCTCTGTGTACAATGTCAGCTTGGTGCTCCACACATTGTTCAGCATTCGTGCTGTAAAGTTGGGTGACAAGGACAGCTCTGTGTACAATGTCAGCTTGGTGCTCCACACATTGTTCAGCATTCGTGCTGTAAAGTTGGGTGACAAGGACAGCTCTGTGTACAATGTCAGTTGGTGCTCCACACATTTCAGCATTCGTGCTGAAGTTGGTGACAAGGACGCTCTGACATGTCAGTTGGTGCTCCACCATTGTCAGCATTCGTGCTGTAAAGTTGGGTGACAAGGACAGCTCTGTGTAAATGTCAGCTTGGTGCTCCACACATGTTCGCATTCGCTGTAAGTGGGTGCAAGAGCTCGTCAATGCAGTGTGTCAACATGTTCACTTCGTGCTGTAGTGGGTGACAAGGACAGCTCTGTGTACAATGTCAGCTTGGTGCTCCACACATTGTTCAGCATTCGTGCTGTAAAGTTGGGTGACAAGGACAGCTCTGTGTACATGTCAGCTTGGTGCTCCACACATTGTTCAGCATTCGTGCTGTAAGTTGGGTGACAAGGACAGCTCTGTGTACAATGTCAGCTGGTGCTCACACATGTTCAGCATTCGTGCTGTAAAGTTGGGTGACAAGGACAGCTCTGTGTAAATTCGCTGTGTCACACTGTCAGATCTGCGTAAATGGTGACAAGACACTGGTACAATGTCAGCTTGGTGCTCCACACATTGTTCAGCATTCGTGCTGTAAAGTTGGGTGACAAGGACAGCTCTGTGTACAATGTCACTTGGTGCTCCACACATTGTTCAGCATTCGTGCTGTAAAGTTGGGTGACAAGGACAGCTCTGTGTACAATGTCAGCTTGGTGCTCACACATTGTTCAGCATTCGTGCTGTAAGTTGGGTGACAAGGACAGCTCTGTGTACAATGTCGCTTGGTGCTCCACACATGTCAGCATTCCGTGCTGTAAGTTGGGTGACAAGGACAGCTCTGTGTACAATGTCAGCTTGGTGCTCCACACATTGTTCAGCATTCGTGCTGTAAAGTTGGGTGACAAGACAGCTCTGTGTACAATGTCAGCTTGGTGCTCACACATGTTCAGCATTCGTGCTGTAAAGTTGGGTGACAAGGACAGCTCTGTGTACAATGTCAGCTTGGTGCTCACACATTGTTCAGCATTCTGTGCTGTAAAGTTGGGTGACAAGGACGCTCTGTACAATGTCAGCTTGGTGCTCACACATGTTTAGCATTCCGTCTGTAAGTTGGTGCAAGGAAGCTCTGTGACAATGTCAGCTTGGTGCTCCACACATTGTTCAGCATTCGTGCTGTAAAGTTGGGTGACAAGGACAGCTCTGTGTACAATGTCAGCTTGGTGCTCCACACATTGTTCAGCATTCGTGCTGTAAAGTTGGGTGCAAGGACAGCTCTGTGTACAATGTCAGCTTGGTGCTCCACACATTGTTCAGCATTCGTGCTGTAAAGTTGGGTGACAAGGCAGCTCTGTGTACAATGTCAGCTTGGTGCTCCACACATTGTTCAGCATTCCGTGCTGTAAAGTTGGGTGACAAGGACAGCTCTGTGTCAAATGTCAGCTTGGTGCTCCACACATTGTTCAGCATTCGTGCTGTAAAGTTGGGTGTACAAGGACAGCTCTGTGTACAATGTCAGCTTGGTGCTCACACACTTGTTCACATTCGTGCTGTAAAGTTGGGTGACAAGGACAGCTCTGTGTACAATGTCAGCTTGGTGCTCCACACATTGTTCACATTCTGTGCTGTAAAGTTGGGTGACAAGGACAGCTCTGTGTACAATGTCAGCTTGGTGCTCCACACATTATTCAGCATTCTGTGCTGTAAAGTTGGGTGACAAGGACAGCTCTGTGTACAATGTCAGCTTGGTGCTCCACACATTATTCAGCATTCTGTGCTGTAAAGTTGGGTGACAAGGACAGCTCTGTGTACAATGTCAGCTTGGTGCTCCACACATTATTCAGCATTCCGAAGGTTTTCTGATTTTGAGACGGTTCTTGACATCACTGCCTGTTCTTTCACCGTGACTAACAGCGTTACCTATCCAGGTGAACTCTTCATTTGTGGGTAAATCTGTTCCATCTACTGGGTGAACTGATGAGGGGTAAGGGATATTCAGTATTATTACCCCTGTTTTCTTAACAGACTTGTTTTTAGGTTACTCCCATGCCAAGATGTTGAGAAGGGACATTTCATCTTGCATGTGTTGGCCGGTGTGGGAGATCTGCGCAATGTCGCTTGCAAAATCATTATCTCCCAGCGTTGACAAGAGATTCCATATGTTACCTCTTGGTTAGTCCTTTGCTGTTTGTGTCCTCACCCAGTCTATGGCCATGTTGAAGAGCAGTGCTGACAGTACACATCCTTATCTTACTCTTGTTTTTAATTCGAAATTGGTTTTTATTATACTCTGATTAAAAAGCTGTAGTTTATATCAGAACCTCATCACTTAAAACTACAACGGCTGATTTTCTTTTTTTTTTTACTTGTCAGTCGATGTTTAAACTTTAAAAAAAAAAAAGCGTATATGCTAATAAAAAAAAGAGGACTTGAAAAACCAAGAACACTGCACATAAACTACCAGGCTACAAAGACACACGAACAAATGTCACAAACAAGTAATATGTAGCTTAACTAGTGTCACCGTCTGTCAGACACAGCTGTTGATACTGTAGTTTTGTTGGTTTTGGCTTCATGGATGATATGCAATTGATTACGACTGCCCCTCTGTTCCTCCCATCCCCACCCCCACCCCCAAAATACTTGTTATGAACTACTACCTTGTCACGAGCTGTGCTCTCTGTCGCTGGGATAGATTGTCTGCATGAATGTTTATCTATACTGAGTGTGTCCATGAGTCTGCCCGTGCGTCGCTCTTGTCACTGAGATGTGTATGGAGCAGTCTGTTCCGTCTCGGTCTGTTTGGTCTCTGTGTGTGTCACAACTATGCTCCTTGAGACAGACAGACTGTCCGATAGAGCTGTACTCTTGAGACAGACTGTCCGATAGAGCTGTACTCCTTGAGACAGACAGACTGTCCGATAGAGCTTACTCCTTGAGACAGACTGTCCGATAGAGCTGTACTCCTTGAGACAACAGACTGTCCGATAGAGCTGTACTCCTTGAGACAAACAGACTGTCCGATAGAGCTGTACTCCTTGACACAGACTGTCCGATAGAGCTGTAGTCCTTGGGTCAGACTCTCCGATAGAGCTGTTCTCCTTGAGACAGACAGACTGTCCGATAGAGCTGTTCTCCTTGAGACAGACAGACTGTCCGATAGAGCTGTACTCCTTGAGACAGACTGTCCGATAGAGCTGAACGTTCTCCTTGACACAGACGATGACAGAGCTGTACTCCTTGAGACAGACAGACTGTCCGACAGAACTGTACTCCTTGAGACAGACTGTCCGACTAGAGCTGTACTCCTTGAGACAGACAGACTGTCCGATAGAGCTGTACTCCTTGACAGACTGTCCGATAGAGCTGTACTCCTTGACAGACAGACTGTCCGATAGAGCTGTACTCCTTGAGAGACAGACTGTCCGATAGAGCTGTACTCCTTGAGACAGACTGTCCGATAGAGCTGTCTCCTTGAGACAGACTGTCCGATAGAGCTGTACTCCTTGAGACGACTGTCGATAGAGCTTTCTCTTGAGCAGACACTGTCGATAGTTGCTGACTCCTGAGGCTAAGTAGCTAGCTTGTCCATTAGCTGCCTGTTCAGGTTTGTGCACACGCGCCGCGCGCCGGTGAACACACACATGCGCATATACACACGCACACATGCCGGTATGCACACACACACACCGTGACGCACGCACGCATGTATGCAAACACAAATGGGGAGTGCGCACTCTAGCGGAAAAAAAGGGATCTAAAAGCTGGATCACTCAGGACACATACTGTTAGGCATACGTTTAAGTTCAGTGAATGCACACAACGATATCAGGGCTACAACCATATCAAAAAGTAAATAATACTTCATGAAAAAAAAAAATACCTGGAAAAGAAAATGAAGAACACATATCAATGCATCCACGCACATAATCTAAGGAGGCGCCCCTGGCGCTGACCACTCCGTCCAGTTCACCAACAGGAGAGTTAAAAAACAAACCTGATTACAAATGTAAACATAACTAAGGACACTATAAAATAAAAAACAACAACAACAAAGGTCTAAATTACCTAAAATTGCTTCTGCACTTTATATTTTCTTGGATCTGACATGACACTTTGAGCTCGCGCAAAACCATATGTGCTGGCAAGGCCTTGACATGGGGTGTGGAATGGGACTTAAGAAATGCTGACACTATCAGAATAATTGGAGCATTAAGACTGACAGTGAGGAAGCCAACATTTCTGTTACCAAGTGGGACTGACTTCTAGGCATCAGATCCTGAGTCCAAGGCTCTAATTCTTATTGTTGCTTAAAGCCCAGCCGGCTGCGTAGAGCCATATCAGAACCATAACCATTTCAATACACACACAGTACTTCAACAGGAAAAAAAAAGGACAGAATATTAAGTTCACACAGCAATGTATTCGCGCACATAATCTACGAAGACGCCCCTGGCGTTGGCCACCCCGTCCAATTTACCACACTGGGGATTTAAAAAACATGCCTAAATACAAACTGAAACACAACAAAGATAAATTAACTAAAATTACTTTCGCATATCTCATTTCCCTAGAGCCGAAAATACACTTAATATATGTACCCAATAATCAATCCTAAGAGAAAGTATGCAAGACTTTATCGAACACATACAGGTGAATGGACCAGCAAAGCAGAACATGACAGGGGAAAAAAAGACAGAAAGCAAAGGAGGAAGAAAGAAACAAAGAGAGTAACACAAAAGAGGAAATTTCTAGCACACAATTTCCAAAAGGTGGGGATACTACTTATACTGGAAGAGCCCCTGGCATCCCCACGGGGGGCGTCCAAGGCTCTATATAATTTGAGAATTTTTTTTCCGTGTTAAAAAAACGAAAACACACACACACACACACACACACACACACACACACACACGGTTTCGGACTGCAGTTCGAACAACTACATTTCGAACACCTACCAACCTCCTTTTTCATTACACTTCAAGAAGGGAATAATCGGGGTATCAGTCTTTCGGATGAAACGTTAACTGCAAGTCCTGTGAGCAGCATGCACTCAGCATAAGTAAAGTAAAGATCTCACGGCATCAAAAGAGTTGTCCCTGGCAAAAATTTGTACAAAAACCCACTTTCAGGGTAAAACAGAAATACACATATACAGAGGGGGAAAAAAAAAGGGGGGGGGGGGATGGGTGGCGTTGCATTGTGGTGACGCGTTCTCCCCGGGCAGAGCAGCGGGAATTTCACATGGTGAATCCACTATGACGTTAAAAAAAAAAAAAAAAAAAGAAAAAAGCCACACATTAAACACATACAACAAAAGACCCGATCAATTTTCGTACCGGCACAGACACACTACTGAAACATTGCTAAGTTACTGCGTGCTTTCTAAAACCACTGGCGCCATTCCACAGATAAAGTAGGCTACTGGAGGACGGATCACTGAAAGGTGAAAGCCAATAAGGTCGTCCCATGGTCCTAAAGTCGCAGGAGAACGAGGCGGAAGAGATCTCAGCTGTTTTCCAGAAACTGGAGAATGACAAGCTCCCTTCTCTACACCCCACCCCCAAAAAAACAAACAAACAAACAGACAGACAGACACACAAAAAACAAAAAAGCTAAGGCCTGCCAGCAAGTCGGATGAACCAGACCACTAGTCTTTCAGTGGCTCCCCGTTCACTGTCGGATACCAGGAAACGAGACGGTAAGCGAGTCAGCAAACGGAGAAGGCAAGGAAGATCCACCAGACAAACTGCGTCAGCTACAGCGAGATAAGGAACATCATCAAGTCACACCTGAAGGAACGGTTGGAAATGGACTGCCACCACCACCACTTTCTGTGCAGCGAGCATTAAAAGTGATCCTGATGAAACCCCACTGGCGACAAGGGGCTGAACGCCCATATGAAGCACAAGTTCAAACTGATTCCGTCACCAACCTGCTCTGGCGGTTGTTATTGTTATTGTTAGTGTTGTTTAAAGCTCAGCCGACTGCGTAGAGCCATATCAGGGCTATAACCGCCTCAAAACATACAAAACTTCAACAGGAAAAATAAAAGAAGAGAAAATTAAGTACACATATCAATACAATCGCGCGCATAATCTAAGGACATGCCCCTGGCGTTTACCACTCCGTTCAATTTATCGCACAGTGGATTAAAAAAAAAACAACACCTGAATACAAATTGAAGCATACCTAAGGACACCAAGACATATATAAAAACGGGCATAAATTACCTATACCGCTTCCGCATACCTCGCTTCCCTAGAACCAAAAATGCAATTAAGACATGCACCCAATTATCAATCCCCAGAAAAAGTACGAAAGACTTTACCGAACACATTCAGGTGAATGGACCAGCAAGACAGATAATGACAGGAAGAAATGACAGAAAGCAAAGGAGGAAGAAACAAACAAAGACAGTGACAGAAAAGAGGAAATTTCTAGCACAGAATTCCCAGAAGGTGGGGATACTATTTATACTGAAAGAGACCCCGGCATCCCCACGGGGGAGCTCCGGCAGTTAAAAGTACCAGACAGCTGAACATACATAGTACCGATATCACTTCTAGCAGTTCGACCCCCAAGAGACATGGCCAGGTACAACTCTTCTGACCACCAAACTCAATGGCAGCCAGCAATAACTGGGGGGGGGGGGGGGGGGGGGGGACCGGCCACATCCACACCAGATTTGTCTCGACAATGTAGACAGAGAATAAACGAAAGATTTTAACTTTTTCGAGGTTAGCATTATGACGGCTGTGTCCATCTTCTCTCCACTGCCACTTTACCTTCCCCAACCCTGAACGAGGTCAAGTTTTCATTTATAGGTAGGTAGATCGAAGGCTTCTGTTTGGTTTGTTGGTTGTTTCCATACGCCAGACTCAAACCCATGGAAACGAAACAGAATCATTGAGCACGAATTCTAAGCCAGCCAGCAAGTAGCATATTTTCTTAAATAAACAAAATTTTCAGCTGATTCTAAATACATTTCATGAGTGAATATTTACACACCTGTACTCATTGTCTGATACGGATGGTTATGACGTACGGAGCAGAGGGATGGGCACTAAGAAATAGTGATACTAAACAGATCAATGCTGCTGAATTGTGAGCAGCCAATACTCCACAAAAGTGACACAAATATATATATATATATATATATATATATATATATATATATATATATATATATATATATACATACATATACATATACATATATATACACACATACATATATATACACACATACTATATATACACACATATATATATATATATATATATATATATATATATATATATATATAGGTAGAAAGAAACTCTAGGGAGAGCTAGACAACAGAAGGTCTTCAGAGAAGTAACCCCCTTTAGACAAGTGTTTCGGCCCTGAATTCCTTACACTCTCGGGGGGCCGGGCCACATCCAGGTCATGACTCCTGGATGCCCTTCTGCTGTTGTCTATTTTTTTTTTCCACGCCGGGGAGCGAACCTGGGCGATTCTGCGCTTCAGAACTGCGGTACGCGGTTTTACCAATGTGCTAACGGGGCACACATCATCTGTAGGGAATTTAATCCTTATGAAGTTCACTTTTTTGGTTCCTCCTTGCCCAGATCCAGCTTGAGCTCCTTTCTGCTGCCTCTGCCATCGCTTTAAGGGCTCTAGTCCTCTTCTTCCCAGAAATGGCGAGTTGTTTCATGAGATCATAAGCGGAGGTGCCCACAAACCCTCTTGCCCCGACCTCTATGGCGAAGATTTTGACCCGCAGACCTGCTTTCTTCAGGGTGCTGGCAAGACCGGCGTATTTTTCGGTCTTGTAGATATGTGCTTCTTCCATTCTGCTTTCGTATGGCACAGTGAGTTCTATCAGAATCACTTGTTTCGAGGAGTCAGAGTGGAGAGCGATGTCTGGTCTCATGCCTGTCTTGCTGATGACATCTGGGTAATTTCTCCACTCTGGGAGGTCTGCTGTACACTCCCAGTCGACTGCTCCATCCAGAAGACCCTTTGGCAATGTGCTG
Organism: Monoplex corrugatus; assembly: GCA_030674185.1. Lineage (NCBI taxonomy): Eukaryota > Metazoa > Mollusca > Gastropoda > Littorinimorpha > Ranellidae > Monoplex > Monoplex corrugatus. The sequence goes on from CM060309.1 coordinate 35,834,439, forward strand.
GTTGTCATAGCACTTTCGGGCCAGACCTGTTTCCCTCCTGCTTTGTAGAACGTTGTCATAGCAATTGGTGCGTTTGGGGTCATGGTTTTTTCGCTAACCACATCTGTGATCACTTTCAGAACTTGGTTGTGCCTCCATGTATACCTTCCTTGGGCTAGCGCTACTTTGCAAGAGCTTAGGACATGTTCCACTGTTTGTTTCTTCTGACAGAGCGGACATGCTGGGTCGTCTGATTTCCCCCATTTCACTAAGTTTGCATTCGAGGGGAGCAGGTCATATACAGATCTGAGGAGGAAGCTTATCCTTAGAGGAGCCATGTGCCACATATCGTTCCAGCTGAGACTTCTTTGGAGTGCACTGTCCCATGTTGTCCATTGCCCCTGTTGACCTTGCTGGACTGCCTTCTGCACTCTTTTGACATCTTCTTCTTCCTTCAACTCCTGTATGATCATGTCTCTTTTTTCCTTCCCTTTGGCTTTGGACCACCACTGCATTTTTGTTGCTCCCAGTCCCTGTCTGTTGGTTTGCGTGTGTCCAATTATTTCTTTGATGCTGAGGTTTCTCTTGGCATTGTTTACAGCCTCTTGGACTTTCCACTTTCTGCCAGTTCTCAGCTTTGGATGAACTGATCTCACGATATTGTCTTCCGATTCCTCCAGCATGCTCAACAGTCTTGCTTTTCCAACTTTGTATTCCTCCACTATGGATTTGAGAGGTAGCTTCAGCATTGCTTGACGACAGTAGAATGCAACATTAGTGAGACCAGGTGGGACACCGAGCCATTTTCTTGTGTATTTGTTGATTTTGGCTTCCATTGCTTCGACTGTGCTGGTGCAAATGTCATAGATTAGCAGTGGCCACAGCAGCTTTGGTATCAGCATGAACTGTAGACACCAGACTTTGTATTTGCCTGGCAGTCCGCAGTTATCTATTTTCTTCAGGCCTTCTTCTGCTGTTTGCTTGGTTTCACATCCCCTTTGTGTGTCTTTCAGGGAGTCATCATACCATCTTCCGAGACTTTTTACTGGCTCTTCTGTGACAGTGGGGATGGCTTGGTTGGCTACCATGAATTTGACTGAATCTGCCACTTTTCCTTTTCGCAGTGAGAGACTTCGGGATTTCTTAGGTTTGAACCTCATTCTTGAAGAGGCCACCAGCTCATCCAGCTGCTTTAAGATTTGGTGTGTCTCTTCCTCATCCGTGGACAAGACTGTTGTGTCATCCATGAAAGCTTTCAGAGGAGGCATCTGGTATCCATCTCCCAGATTCACTGGACCTGAACTCTTCATTGCAGCTTTCAAGATGACTTCCATTGCCAACACGAACAGTATGGGAGAGATTGCACAGCCCATTGCAATGCCCACCTCTAGGTCTATCCAGTCCGTCGTGTATTCTTTGGTAGAGAACCGCATTGAGAACCCTTGGAAATACTTCCTCAGCATTGTTCGGATGTTTTCTGGGATGCGATACATTTCAAGAGCCAGCTGGATCATATCGTGTGGAACTGATCCATATGCATTCGCCAGATCAAGCCAAACTACGTCAATGTCTCTCTTGTCTGTTCTTGCTTTTTGGATGGCATCCCAAATCAACGTGGCATGTTCCAAGCATCCAGGCATTCCTGGTATGCCTCCCTTTTGGACTGACATATCCACATACTTGTTTTCAGTCAGGTATTTTGTCAATCTTGCTGCCATAACAGAGAAGAAGATTTTCCCCTCGACGTTCAGAAGTGATATTGGCCTGAACTGATTGATGCTGCTGGAGTTCTGCTCCTTCGGAATGTACACTCCTTCAGCTCTCATCCATTGGTCGCTGATCTTCTGGTTCCTCCATGCTGATCGAATCATCTTGTGGAGCCACTCGAGCACTTTTGGGCATTTCTTGTAGAGCAGGTATGGTATTCCGTTTGGTCCAGGTGCTGACTTGGCTCTGGCTTTCTTTACTACGTTCTTCACTTCATCCAGTGTTGGTGGTTTGTTATTGAATTTTCCTTCTGGCGCTGCAGGCCAAACCAGATTCTGGATTTCAAGTGGTGCCTCGCGCTGAGAATCGGAATATGTTTCCCTGAGATGCTGCTCTAGGGTTTCCTTGCCCACTGTGAGAGTCCCTGATTTGGGTTGTTCAAACAGCTTTCTTGCAAAGTCAAAGGGATCTTTGAAGAAACGATCTTGAGTCTTCTTCTTTTTGCTCTTTCTTCGCCTTGCTGATTCCACTTTGCTGAGAGCATTGTGTTTGGCCTTCAGATCTTTCCAGAGTTCCAGGAGCCCTTGCTTCTCGAATTCTGAGGCAGTTTTCATTCGCTTTTTAAGCTTCCTTTTCTCCCTCCGGATGCTCTCCATCTGTTGCTGTCTTCTGGATTTCTGGGGAGGCGTTTTTGTCTTTGGCTGCTTCACTCCATAAGTGTCCCTGCAGATAGAGTATATGATGTCTCCGTATGTGTCAAGTTTGTGTTCCAGCGTACTGTTCCCTATTAGCGCATTCAGCTTAAGGACAAGTTCCTCATCTAATTTCTCCCATTGTTCTTTTGCACCGGCAGGCGGCAAATTGAGTTTTCCACGTTTGGCGTTAAGAGCTTGTGCAAACACCGCATCAGAACCGTCAGCGTGGATGTCCTTGGCACTATGGTTTAATTCCTGGCCTTGGTCATCCAACGTCTCACCTGCTATCGCAGTGCGCTGCTGCTGGTTCGTATGTGTCTTCAAACAGCCCATTTTTGTCCTGTGGATCTTCATGCCGCGTTTGGTGGTGAATCTCCTTCCACACGCACACGGAAATTCCAACTGGTCATTAATCATGGTCCTTTGTGCGTTTCCAGTCGTGATGGAGTCAGTGCCGATGGATTCATCATTCTCTCCCCCTTTCGGTGAATCCTGGGAGCATCTTTCATTTAAAGAACTGGTGGCATGTTATCAAAGGCAAGGTGGGAAGCCAACCCACAAAGCCCGCAGATCTAGTCTTTCCCAGTGTCCTTCGGTCTTTCCCGAATGTCCTCCGAACTATTCCCGGAAGTCAATGGATTGACCATGTGCAGGTAGAAAGAAACTCTAGGGAGAGCTAGACAACAGAAGGTCTTCAGAGAAGTAACCCCTTTAGACAAGTGTTTCGGCCCTGAATTCCTTACACTCTCGGGGGGCCGGGCCACATCCAGGTCATGACTCCTGGATGCCCTTCTGCTGTTGTCTATTTTTTTTTTCACGCCGGGGAGCGAACCTGGGCGATTCTGCGCTTCAGAACTGCGGTATATATATATATATATATATATATATATATATATATATATAAAGAGAGAGAGAGAGAGAGAGAGAGTCAAAGAACATTATCATAAATAGAATACACGTGCTCTCTCTCTCTCTCTCTCTCTCTCTCTCTCTCTCTGTGCGTGCGTGCGTGTGTATACGTGTGTAATCGTGGTCTGAAATCATAATACAGCCCTATAAATGCACTGCCACAGGAAAGTACATTCTGACATGGAATGACAAGCAAATTAAAAAAAGGCACCGCTCTGGTAAGATCATGATAGCACTTTTTGTGTGGAAGGGCTCATATCCGTGAATCTTTTACCAGTGTGCGTGTGCATACGCGTGCGCGCGTGTGTGTATAAGTCTGTAGTTTTGTTGTGGTTTTGTATATATGCGAGTGTGTTAATGAATTCGTTTATACATAAAATGATATACATTAAACAAGAGAACAGAACAGAATACCGTCTACCATATCACCTTGTGTGCAGATGTTAAACGTCAATGAAATGAAAAAAAAAAAAAAAATATAGAGAGAGTAGAATCGAAAAAGATGCATCTCTGTTCAATTGTCAGTATACAAATTGAATAACACAACTGTTAGATAACGTTGATCGTACACTGAAACATGTCCAAGCCAGACACAAAATGTCTCACTAACCAACACACAAACTACAAAAGAGAACAGACTGAAAGCGTGACAGACTAGATACAAAACAAACGTACCACGCTAGATGTGAAACACTCGTGTCACTCCTTTCCCTAATGTACAAAATCACATGTGTAGAATAGCAAGGATTAGTTGTAAGACAGGTCCAATGAGGTCTAATGCCACCATTCATAAATATTGAAATGTTTTGAAATTTAAGTTCTGAAGTTTTGTTAAACCTTCCAACTGAACACGAAGCTGACAAACCTTCCACCCAATGCACTTACCCACTTACCTACCCAGTTTATTTTTCCTCGGAAGAAATGTTCACTTGACTCAGTCAGCCACACCACATTAGATAGTAGACTACACAACAACTGTGCGTAACGCACTGTTCGTATTTCCCTCGAACAAAAGCAACTGTTTGCATGAATCGCGGTTTTAAGACAGAAAAGCTAACGGTACAGGTGACGGTTTCGTTGCAAGTTTAAACAGCGAACAGCTGCAGCAGCAACTGTAGGCAGCAAAACGATCGATGGATACAACACGGTGAACAGCACAGAGCCACAAAAATCGCTCACAGCGCTGCAGATGGGAAAGATCTGTTCAACTGCAGACCGAATATGTTAAGTAAACTTTAGACTGTGGGTCAGCGTAGTAGAACATTTGGCTTGGCTTGACAACTCGGCTTTTTAGCGGGCAATCCATCTAGCTGATACAGCCCCGGACTTCAGATAACAAAACACGATACTTCAGGTTAAATCCCAGCCCGCAACATTGACAAAGAAAACGAGTTTACTGCTGAATAATGATTCAAATGAGAACGTAACATTACACTCAGACGGACTAAAACTGCACATAAAAGAGTTTCAATAAGAAAAATATCTTCACAGAACACACGAGTTCAGAACAATAAGTAATGAATTCAAAAAAGTATATATGTCATTGTATGCTAGCAGTAAAGCAACAAGATAACAGAACTGAAAAGGAACATAATCACCATCCGACATCCAATATCAAAACAATATTATAACTAAACAAAGAGTTCAAACAAGAATATACTAAGTATAACCGGCTTAAAATGAGAACGTCAACGCTGAAAATCTGAAAATACAAACATGTACTGAAGATAAAGCAATTACAACAAGGACTTGGACATGGTAGCTTAAAACAACGAAGTGAGAACATAACACATTCCATCAATAAGCAAGCCCAGACTACACTCTGTTGTAGTGTACTTTGTGATAAATGAAATAACGGTAACACAACACTCGACGTCATATCGAACAGCTGACAGATAAAAGGAGGAACGGCAGACAGTCGGACACAGAAGGAAAACTGACATACTTGACCCTACTCATGAGGACACCATAAACGCGGCACTTGACCATGATCTCTGACCTCTGTCCTCCTGTGGCTCTTGCGAGAAACAGTCATAATGTGTAACATCATTAACTTACATGATGCCAGTCCCTGTGTGACGTGACTTCTTTACCCGTGGTAATGATAATTATCATAGAACCAAAAACACAGGACATATTTCTACAAAGATCTCATGAGCTATATATTTTGGATAATGCCCACAATACGCGTTGGTAGCTGCCTTAACCGGATCATAAAACGGAACACTAAAGCAAACATCTCAGCTCTCCCATTCTTGTCTCTCTCTATTCAGTACACCTGCCGAAGAAATGTCTTTTAACGGTGTGAACTCATAAGATACTTCACTTCGATCAAAAACAAATATCATTCATTATACTAAACACTTGTACCTCGCGTAAAAAAAAAAAAGAAAAAAAAAAAAAAAAGAAAAAAAAAAAAAAAAAAGACGTGAGCATGGTGTTTCAACTGACACTGCAGAGAAATTCTCAGAGATAGAAAAGGAAAGAAAATGATAAACAAAAGGACGAATAGTGCTTGACTGCCCTAGGACTTTTGCCTTTTACGGACACAGAGGAAAGGTTGTGGGGGTGGGGGTTGGGGGTGGGGGATCAATAAGCGCTTAACGTGCCTCAGATCCGTAATCAGTTACAGAATATTCTGAAAACCATGTATTTTCTTTTGATTTACAGTTTAATTATCAGCTGTGACAAACTGAACCGAATACAAATACACTCTCCGTGCTTTATTGTTTCGTGTCGTCTGTTTAGCAATGAAATGGCTTATGTAAGCTACGGCAAAACAAACCTCCCACATCATATACGTATTGAACAGACTGACCTAATGTACAGTTTATGTGTAATTTCATTCATGTTAATTAAATGAAAACACGTCATGCAGTTAAACATTCATATATTATTTTCTAACATAATTTTAAAAAAAAATTTACACTCAACACACACACATACACACACGCGCGCGCGCGCACACGCACGCCACATGCAAATCTCTATAATTCACTTTTGTGTATCAAATAGCATTATCTCTTCCTTTTCTTTTTTCTGTTGCGTCGTGTTTTTGTGTATCTTTTAATATTAACATTCTTCTGCATTGTTTGGTTTTCTTTCAGTGTAAGCAGATTAGCGATGGCAGACTGCAATGTCATCCATGCGCTAATATTTATACTGTCGGAAAATAAAGATTCATTTCATTAGCAATGGCAGATAAACTAGTTCGCCCGTGTGCTAATATGTATACCGGTGGAAAGTAAACAGTCATTCCTCCCCCCCTCCCCACCTCTCTTTCCCCTTCTCTGTGTCTCTCCCCTTCTCTTTCTGCCTCTCTCCTTCTCTCTCTCTCTCCTCTCGCTCCGTGTCTCTTGTTTACACAAAACATGTATGTAATCTGTCTCGATTTCTCCTTTTCGGTGCATACACTCAACGATTTACGTAACGAACGCTAGGATTGTTTCAACAGTGCAGACCACTATACAATGGGGACAGAAAACTGAGACTTGAACTTTAACACCAAGATGAAGTAGTCGAGTCTTCTGTAGCCTGTGTCTCATTACCACCGAAGTCAAGCACTTCTTCCGTAGTTAATGCGTGCAGCACATGTGCACTGTCATGTTCCACTGCACGGTACTGTACAGATCTTCACAAAAAAGGCCCTAGCCATGATCTCAATATATCGATGATAAAGTTTCCAGCAACATCAAATGTAGGACTTATTGTTGTTTAAAGCCAGCCGACTGTGTAGCGCCATATCAGGGCTGTAACTGTTTCAAAACACACAAAACTTCAACAGGAAAAAAACAACAACAACTAAGTACACATATCAATGCATTCGCGCACATAATCGAAGGACATGTGCCTGGTGTTGACCACTCCGTCAAATGTATCGCACAGGGGGTTTAAAAAACATACATGAATACAAGTTTAAACATAACTAAGGACACCAAAACGTATATGAAAAGGGGCATAAATTACCAAAAACAGCTTCCGTATATCTCATTTCCCTAGAGCCAAAAATGCATTTTATATATGTACCCAATTATCAATCCTAAGATAAAGTACGTACGACTTCATGGACAACATACAGGTGAATGGATCAGCAAGGCAGAAAATGATAGGGAGAAACGACAGAAAGCAAAGGAGGAAGAAAGAAACAGAGAGAGTGACAGCAAAGAGGAAATTTCTAGCACAGAATTTCAAGGTGGGGATACTATTTATACTGAAAGAGCCCCTGGCATCTTCACGGGGGATCTGGCAGATAACTCACCATCTAGTCCACACTTCCGCACTGGCGACTACTCATTAAAATGACTTACAAAACAAAGAACCAGAAGACAACAAAAGCAGAATCAGAACTCGTACTCTACACAACAAAACAGATAAGCGCAAATTTCAAATTAACTGGCCTTTGTCAAGCTGAAACAAAAGACAACTAAGAATAAATGCACGAAATTTAGCAAAAAAGAAAAACAATAGACAACTTACCTAACGTGGCACTGAGCAGCAGACAATGGCAAATGTGTATTTTGGTCACTATTGACTTTTACTTTACAAGACTAAACTTGGTAAAAACAAAATACAGTATCAACAGATGAGAAATGTGTGGCGACACATTTAACCTTCTAACACGCTTCTTCTTCTAGTTCAGTGGTATTAACGTCCCAGCGTGATAACGATTAGGGACTGTGCTAACATGCACATTGCCCTACGTGTACATTTATTTATTTTCACCAATCGGAAAATTGGAGGGGGGGGGGGGCATAAAGGGGCATGTACAAACAAGTGCACTAAGCATAAACATACACACAGCGGGGGGGGGGGGGGGGGGGGGGGGGGGGTCACACTGACACAGACGAAGGCTTATGATTTTCTGGTCATAAAACTGAACCGGTGCAGGTGTCCCTTTCTTTTTCACTCTCTCACACGAGCTGTTTTCTTTCCACTTTAGTTTGTATCTTTATTATTATTATTTTTTCTTTGGTTTAACCCCTTGGACTCCCGCAGCTTATCCACCAACTGCAAAAACTTAACCCTTGGACTCCTCACCCTATACACCTGCAGGAAGCTGGTGGACAGGGTGAGGGAGTCCTAGGATTAAGTTTTTGCTTTGCCTGCATGGCTGGCAATGCAGAATGCTTGTGGCCAGGTGCGGGAGTCAGAGCGTTAAACGTTGTCCCGTTTTTTCCTCAAAACAAGATGCTTGTAAAACATCCAAATAAACACAAAGGCCTTTGTTCTCCACATGATTATACGATACAATAAATGCGTTATTAAAAAAAATGCACTGCTTATGGTTTGAAGGCAGGTCCTTGGATTAACCCTTTCTTCACTGAATGAGATCATGTCGATAAAAAAAAAAGGGGAAAAAAAAAAAAATCAAAACATGACAGCAAGATCAATTACTTTATCTATGGACGAGTGTTCATCACTGAATCTAAACCACAGATCCGACCGACTGATAACTTGTCATAAAAACTGTGGCTGCTAACTTGGATTGCACTAATTGTTGTTAGCCATGCAAAAATGTTCAATAAGATTTTTTTTCGGCTGTCGTTGGTGTTTGCTTTTAGCCATCTGTTGACAACAGATGACGAAGGATAGAACTAGTGCTCCCGGGACCACACACACACACACACACACACACACACACACACACACACACACACACACAGACAGAGAGACACAGACACACACACACACACCACGCACGCGCTATTCCTGTGACGTGCCGAGTTAATCTTAGTTTCCATAGTAACCACACCGAAAGCTCTGGCCATCATACGAGAAGCGACTCTGGATTTGTACGTTCTGACATACGCCCACAACCAGACCATCTTCACCGGTTCACGGCAGACTCACATATATGACTATCTTACAGCGAATATTCTTCGTCAAAAACCCTTACCTTCTTCGTCTCAACCACGTGTCAGAAACAGCCTGTCAAAAGTGCACAGACGACATTGAAGCCACAGGTCTTGTGCGCAGGTCACGACGCAAGCATGGACAATACAAACCTGAATCACGCCGTGGCTCTAGGCCTATTGCCACGCACACACCACGCGTACACGGCCCACAAGGAATAAGCGTCGATTCCCTTTCTCAAGTCAGCATCGTGTGTCGCCGAAAATGTCAAGCCAACCTGACCAAAACGGCGTTTCAGCCGAGCCAACTGGTAACCTTCACTTTGCAACACATCCGCATCACTGTTTTTGACACTTTTGATGTTATCCGTCCGCGCGTGAAACTGGGTCAATTGCATGTAGGCAAACACGGAAGCGCGAAGCAAGTGTTGGTGGATACTGCAGTTCACCGGAATCACTTCCCCGCCAGTGATGATTCGAAACGAACGTGCCATACTCGTTCTTACTTATCTAAGGCACACGGCTGGCTTGCCAGCTGCTGACATTTCGCTGTATGTCACTTGCAAGAGGAGAAAAGAGCAAACCTGGATAGAGAGTGGTGAAAGGATCAGCACTACACACTAACAGGAACGTACATGTTCTCATAAATCAATACATGGCTTACCTGGTATCGAGATTTCCTTTTCCCACTCAGAATTCACTCCCGTTTCACAAATGGTTCAGAGAGTACAACTTATAAGTTCTTCGTCCCATAAATAAAAATGTCAAACTTGTGCCGGTATGTGTGACTGGCCGGATCGCTGTGGGTGTGTTATGATGATGAAATCCTCACGAGAAATAAGCCAATCGCAGAAAGAATCGATGAACAGTTTCAGTGCCTTTTTCCCTCTTTTTAAAACACGCAAGCACAGACGCTCACCGTCAGCCGGTGTTTTGGCTATGCTGAGCCCCTTTCAGGAGAAAAACGAGGCTATTTGTACTGTATCGCGTTGTTTTATTTCGTCTATTTTTTTTAAAGTTTTGTTGTTGAAAATAACATTTTGCTACAACAAACGCAAAAAACAGTCATTTCTACCGATCTACGATTAAACGAAACATGCGCAGTGTTGATTTTCTGTTGGGCGCAAAGTTTTCTATTGATCCGCCCCCTTCAAGCCCCGCCCCAGATGTGGTACAGATATTTTCATTCAGTTATTCAATTAGATGAGTATATACTGCCACCGCTTTTTAAGGAGGTGCTTTGGCTTGAACGCGGGTTTACCGATGGGTACAACAAAATCTAACAACCGACAGTGTTGCCGCGGTCAGACAGGCTGTCTGCTGCGGTATGCACAGTAACTGCAGTAGTCCACCGTGGCACACAATAGTCAAGATGTAGCCACGGTCGTGACCTGCTGGTATGAAAGTCCGCCAGCCAGTACCAGCCACAGCTGACAGAAAAGTTATTTTTCCTGCCCGCTTCCCAACTTTAACTGCTTCTACTACATATCGAGGGTCTGTACTCCAGCGCTCCCTCAGATAAGAATGATAACCTCGGGTCCCAGCCCATGTGAACCGCGCGCGCACATACACACACACACACACACACACACACACACACACACACACTCTCTCTCTCTCTCTCTTTCTCTCTCACTCACTCACTCGGCACGTACACAAGCAAGCACGCACGGATAGGGGGAGGGAGAGAGAGAGAGACAGACAGACAGACAGAGAGAAGAGGTGTGACTATACCTTACTAGATCATCAGTGTATCGGTAAAAAAAACAAAAACAGGCATATCAGACCCCATCCCTCTCCTCATATGCTTATGAAACCCACTCGTGTCCGGCTGCATAACAGGATTTGTTAAGGAATACATTAGCATGCCTGTTACTGTTATTTTTGTTTAGTTAAAGCCCAGCCGACTGCGTGGAGCCATATCAGGGCTATAACCGTTTCAAAACATACACAATACTTCAACAGGAAAAAAAATAAAAGAAAAATTCAGTGCACATATCAATGCATTCACACACATAATCTAAGGAGATGCCCGTGGCGTTGACCATTCCGTCCGATTTATCGCAAAGGGGATTTTAAAAACATACCTGAATATGAATTCAAGCATAACTAAAGGCAGAAAGGCAAAAAATGATAGGAAGAAATGACAGACAGCAAAGGAGGAATAAAGAAACAAAGAGAATGACAGAAAAGAGGAAATTTCTAGCACAGAATTTCCAGAAGGTGAGGATACTATTTATACTGAAAGAGCCCCGGCATCCCCACGGGTAAATTAAAATGACATGACATAACATAGACATATTTCTCTTACCATCGTCTTTTCTTTTCTTTTTTTTTTTTTTATCTTAGTGTTTGTTTACTGTAAAATGAAATAAATTAATATAAACAAATGGCAGATTCCTACAAAGTTATGTAACCGTTCCCCCAGTGTACCATTGTTGAGAAAAGCATTGTAGGCCTAACCATATAGAGCTTGTATCGCTTATGTAGGCAACGTGAGAAAGTAAAACCAGGTAGGACAGCACGAAGGAAAAGGACTTTAAATGAATATATAAGAGAGACAGAGACAGAGAGAGAGACAGAGAGAGAGAGAGAGAGAGAGACTGAAAGAGAGAAACAGACAGAGAGAGAGAGAGGGGAGAGAGAGAGAGAGAGAGAGAGAGAGAGAGAGAGAGAGAGAGAGAGAGAGAGAGAGAGATTCACACCCACGCTGGTTTTTATCGTAAAAGTTCCTGTGGGGAAAATTTTCATGACAGGGGAACAAAAATATGCACAGCACCGGTTCTGAACGTGTAAGGAAAAAAGGCCGTGCACACATATTGAAAGGCCTGCACACTGTGTACATGTCTTCAAGCCCGACTAATAAAACGCGTTGGGTGCAGCAGCTCTTCTTAAAGCTGCACTCACGTCCGACTTGCTCGGTCCGATGATTTTCCGCAAGAAGCAGAAAAAGATTCGGGGTTTCCTCCGTTATAATTACTTGCTGTCACGTTTACTATAAGCTGTTGCAATGAAAAATGGTGTCTTTCCTCTGTGAAAAATGTGTTTTGAACACTATTACTGGTTTTCATCCTGGAGGTATTCAGATATATATATATATATATATATATAGGGGGCTGTGTCAGTTAGGCCTATTACAACACGTGTAGCATAATATTATGTCGGAAGTTTTCATCACAAAATAGTTTTGTCAGCTGCCGCTGCTTGCTGTGAACATTAGTATTTGCAGTGCGTTTTCAAACTGGAGCAAACTGGATGTAAATGGTGACTATTAGCTGTGAACACAGCGTGTGTCAGTCAGTGGTTCCTGTTCTTCGTCTTTACCCCACTTTTCTTGAATGGTGTTATTCAGAGCCACCCATTCATGGTACGTGGTGTGTGTGGTGTGTGTGTGTGTGTGTGTGTGTGTGTGTGTGTGTGTGTGTGTGTGTGTGTGTGTTGTGTGTGTGGTGTGTGTGTGTGTTGTGTGTGTGTGTGTGTGTGTGTGTGTGTGTGTGTGTGTGTGTGTGTGTGTGTGTGTGTCGTGCGTGTGTGTGTGTGTGTGTGTGCGTGCGTGTGTGTGTGTGTGTGCGTGCGTGTGTACACACAGAATACGATACGACTGAATGACTACCATCTGAGGACAGACCACATGTGGGTTAGAGACCCAGTAAGAGGCATGGAATGATACACGATTCATTAATTGGCTCACTATCATTTTCAAACGATATTTTTTTTTTTTTTTTTTTACTCTCGGTCAAATGTGGGGCCAAAGGTGGCACTGACTAAAGACTCATACGCTACCGAACCCGTTGGCGGAAAATGGTCAATATTCAAATACAGACTGACTTCTGACAGAGAGATTGTTCCGATGTCTACTAGGATGATTTTTGCTGTACATCATTTACCCCAGCCACTCGACCCTGTCAGAATCGATAGCAGTTTTGGTACAACTGCTTCATCATCATCATGTGCCCTGCCGCATGGCGTTGGCGATCGTGGCCCTCCATATGTAGCTATCCCTTGTTGTTGCAAGCACATCTTCCACTCTCTCTGTCCTCAGCCACTCTGCAAGTCCGTCCAATATTTTTCCCTGGGTCTACCTGGTGCTCTCTTTCAATCCAGCTTTCCTGTTGTGACCAGGTGCTCTAATACCCCTTTCCTCACAAAATGGCCTATAAATGTTGCCTGTCTTTTCCTAATCTTCCTTTTCAATGATTTTGTGTCTGCTTCCATCAAGACTGTCTCGTTTTGTTTTCTTTGCAGTCCATGGAACTCTCAACATTCTTCTTCGAAACCACATCTCGGCTGCCTCAATCTTGTTCTGCTTACCTCTCGTAACTATTTACATCACGCTTGTTTCGTGTTGGTGTCGAGCCAGGAAGGCAAACAGTAAACTGGATGATGAAATGACAGTCAGGGTCGGCCTGCCTTTTCCTCACGCTCGTCGGTGCCTGGCACTGCAGGCACGCGTTGGTATGACAAGACAGAGACGGTGAAAAGAGAATCGATACTACAGACGCAGATTTTGGCCTATTAATAGACACACAGCGAGCTGAGTCTGTTTTCTCTCGAATAAACTGTAGTAAGATGGTTCTCTCTGTCTCTCTCTTTCTGTCTCTCTCCCTCTCTCTGTGTGTCTCTCTCTGTCTCTCTTATCTCTCTCTGTCTCCCTCTCTCTGTCTCCCTCCCTCTCTCTCTCTTTCAGTCTATCCCCCCTCTCTCTCCCCCCTCGCGACAAGGAGGTAAGAAACATGATGTAATGTTGAGTAAACCATCTGATGTTTTTTTTGTGTGTTTTTTTTTTGTAACACGGAGCACGAGGAGCGCGGTAGCCAAGTGGGTAAGACATCAGTCTGCTAAATGGAAAGTCTAGGATTCGATCCTGCTTGGGTACCTCCCACCTGACGGGTGACGGATGAAGACTTTTCCTCTCTCCCCAGTCAACATGTGGGCAGACCTATTAGCGCCTAAATCCCCTCGCGTGACCAGTCGCCGTGGTGTGGTGGTTAGCGCAACGGACTACCAACTGGAAGGTTGTGGGTTCGAATCCCCAATCAGACTTCAAAAATCATTGTGGGATTTTTCGGCTCTAATCGGCTCCGACCAGAGTTGGGCGTGCTATGGGCTCATTGGGAAGACTGGGACCACACAGTCGAGTCTTATCCACTTCACAGATGCGTCATTTAGGGTGTTGCTCAAATCTTCTGACCAGCACTGCTGGTGTCTGTATCTCTCGGGCCTGGCTGACGCCAGGATAATTATGTTATGATAGTAAGCGTAGAGTACAGCCCTGTCACGCAGTCTCAATTCTGGATGGAACTCCATAGCATCATGATTATCATCCTCATTGACATCATCCTGATCACATTATAAAAACTTTGCTAGCTTCTGTGGCCATTAAGGTGGCGTAGAGAATAACGAAAAAAAAAAAAAAAAGGGTGAGCACAAAGGTAACCACCCTGAGTACGTTGATCCTTAAAAAACAAAACAAATAACAAAACAAAACAAAAACAAACAAAAAACAAAAAAACACTTCGCACGCAGGACGTCAAATACGCATGTTCGCCCTTCCTACAGGAAGCTGGCGGATAGGGTGAAGGGGTCAAAAGGTTAAGGTTTTGCAATTGGTGGATAGGATGCGGGAGTCGTAGGGTTAAAGATGATGAGCCTAAATCATGTCAGTATTGGGTCGTCTATGGAAACATAATAATAATAATAATAATTACAATATTTATATAGCGCAAAATCTTGATAAAATCAAATCTAAGCGCTGAAGCAGACACACACGCAAGCACGCACGCACGCACGCACGCACACACACGCACGCACACACACACACACACACACACATACACACACGCATGGCTATAAATGGGGAGAAAGAATAAAAGCAATAAAAGCAAGAATAAAACCAATGGAAAATTATAGAGAGCATAGCATATACAATTATATATTATAACCATGTGATTCCCTCCGAGCGGAGACAGGCTGCAGAGGGGGGTTAGGATTTTATGCGGAGGAGAAAAGGTGAGTTTTGAGAGCGGACTTGAAGGAGACAAAAGTAGGTTGCTGACGGACTGAGAGAGGAAGTTTGTTCCAGGAGAGTGGACCAGAAACAGAGAAGGCTCGTGGACCATAGGTATTGAGCTTAGTGCGTGGAAAGCGAAAAGTCAGAGGATCGGAGGCGGAGGGTACGTGAGGGAAGATAGATCTCAAGTAGGCTTGACAGGTAATCGGGGGCTGCGTTATTGAGGCTTTTGTAGCACATGGTGTCTAGTTTGTACTGTATGCGCTTTGATACAGGGAGCCAGTGAAGTTGTGCCAGGAGAGGAGATATGTGGTCAGCTTTTTTCTTTTTGAGTACAAGGCGTACAGCATTGTTTTGAATGCGCTGTAGGATGTGAATGGTGGAGGCAGGAAGACCAGACAGGAGTGAATTGCAATAGTCAATGCGAGACATTATGAAGGAGAGAACGAGTTTTGCAGTTGTTTCGACAGAGAGGATACTTCCTGATCAGCCTTATACGATGGAGATGATAGTAGCAGGATCTGGCAGTTTGAGAAACAAAGTTGTTCATGGAGAGGGTAGAGTCAATGCAGACACCAAGGTTTTTAGCTGAATCAGAAATTGGGACTGATGTGTTACATATTGGGAGAGAAAGAGGAGGCAGCTGAGAAAGTTTCTGACGGGTGCCAATGAGGATAGCTTCTGTTTTGTCGTCATTAAGCTGAAGTCTATTGTGTGTCATCCAGTTCTTAATGTCCGAGTAACACTCAGTGGTGCGAGTCAACAGGCGCTGTATATTATCAGGTGAGTCACTGTCTTGAAGTTGGGTGTCATCAGCATAGAAGTGGTGTTTTATAGAATGGGAGTTGATGATGGTGGACAGGGGGGAGGTGTAAAGAGTGAAAAGAACAGGGCCAAGGACAGATCCTTGTGGAACACCACAGGTCAGGTATGCAGGTTGAGAGTAAGTGCCATTGATGAGAACGGTTTGTTTTCTGTTGGATAGGTATGAAGTGAACCAAGACAGAGCAATGTCAGAGATGCCAAAAGTATGATGAAGTCTAGAAAGGAGAATACCATGATCAATGGTATCAAAGGCTGCAGACAGATCAAGGAGTGTGAGGAGAGAGACTTTGCCAGTATCAGTTGCAAGGAGGAGATTGTTGAGAATGTGTAGTAGGGCAGTTTCAGTGCTATGGCACTGGCGGTAGGCTGACTGGAAAGGATTGAGGAGATTGTTGGCAGACAGGTGAGAGTTCAGCTGGTTGAGGACGACTTTTTCAAGGAGTTTTGACAAGAAAGAGAGATTAGAGATAGGCCGGTAATTTTTCAGTTCATTTGGATCTAAATTGTGTTTCTTGAGGAGAGGGTGAACAATAGCAGACTTGAAAGAATCAGGGACAGTTCCAGTTTGAAGAGAAGTGTTGATGATGTCAGTGATGAATGGGAGGAGAGTAGGGAGACAGTCAACATACACGCTCACCGAAGACGGGAGTACGCAGACTGCGCATCAAGATATTGCCTGCACAGAGTGGGCAAAAACCACGTGCGTACACAGATCCAGGAAAAGTCGGAACGTTCCACGGAGTCGTGTTTTGCAGAAACCCGTTTTGGATAATTCATTTCCCTGGTACGTGAACATTCTCGTTTCGTAGAGATATTTAAAACTCGAGACAACCAGAACAGTCGCTTACATCATTCTTTACAGAAATATCCCTAAATACATAGCACCACGTAATAATGTGTATTATGGAACACTGAAAAAAAACACAATTAAATGAATGAATGAATGGATAGATAGATTAATAAATCAATACAACGTAAGCAAGTAATATGAAAAACAAAGTAGGCAGTATTAGTAAAGAAACTCCAGTGCTCACAGAGAATGAATGAATGAATGATTGAATGAATGAATGATTCAAACGAATGAACGAACGAACGAATGAATGAATGAATGAATGAATGAATGAATGAATGAATGAATAACCTTTTTCAACCGTAAAGATACGAGCGCATAGGCATAGGCCAACTTACACACATCTGCCGTTGCTAATCTACTTCTATTAAAAGAAAAGAGATAAAGTGGGGGAAAAGATCTGAACGAGGGAGGGGAGGGAAGTGAGAGGGTTAGGTTGAGAGAAAGAACGTTGTGTGTGTGCGTGCGTTTGCGTGTGAGTGTGTGAGTGTGTGTGTGTGTGTGTGTGTGTGTGTGTGTGTGTGTGTGTGTGTGTGTGTGTGTGTGTGTGTGTGAGTGCGTGCGTTTGCGTGCGTGTGTGTGCGTGCACATGTGTATAAAAATCATTCAATACTGAGAGAGAGAGAGAGACAGAGAGAGAGAGAGAGAGACAGACAGACAGACAGACAGACAGACAGGCAGGCAGAGATAGACAGAGAGAGAGAGAGGAGAGAGAGAGAGAGAGAGAGGAGAGAGAGAGAGAGAGAGAGAGAGAGAGAGAGGAGAGATACAGAGAGTTCTAAACTTTTCATTCCTGTTCGATTTCAACGGTTGTATTTACAGAACTTGCATCCTCTATACGCACAAACATCCCAACACATTGTCTTGAACATGTTTTGTTAAATGTAAACTCACACCATTTAAGTCAAAACGCCCCTTTTGGCAAACCTGTCGACTGGAAACTGAGGAGAAAGGAACGGGAAAGCTTTTAGAAGTGACCTTAAATGTTATTAGCGTTGCTCGTTGTCACATACATCATGTGCATTTCTCTTTTCCTTTCCCTTGATTCACCTTTTCCACAGCTTGAATTCTATAAACCGATACTAGTTGAATGCTACGAATCACTAAAGAGGGACTGTACCCATTACATCAAATAACAACGGATTCTACAGACTTAATTTTCTTCCAAACGTGAGCTCACCCCTCCCACCCCCCCCCCACCCCCCTTTTTTTTTTTAAAATCCTCCCTAGAATAATTTCAGTAGTGTCGTACCCCATATTCCCCACGCCACAAATGTTTCTCTCTTCTCCACTTCACGTGCCAAGATGAACTGTGTATTTATGTAAAACAGTTCTGCTACAGTTATACCAAAACTGTTTTAACGATCGTGGAGGGACACGAGTCATTTTGAACTGTCACAATCGCACAGGGGAAAAACCGGATGGAAAAGACACGCTTTCAATGCTTTTTAATACACCTTATCTATTGATTGTACTTTTACCATTTCCTTCCATCTTTTTCTTCCTTTATGAAAACAAGAACAGAGAACAATCAAAGACCAGGTGTATTTGTGAGACAGCCTCATTATCCTTATAGGCAACTAAATTACTGTCTTGATTAAGAGTGGTTGCAATCTGTGCCCGTTTTGCTTAAATGAACAAAAAGAAATAACTGATGCGGATTAATGTCTTCACCTGTAATTACGTCAAACATCAATAAGATCTGCCAACGCTGGGACAAAGGGTATATTTACGAGACAGCTGGTCAGGTATGTAGTTCCCGTGTAGTCCACACACACACACACACACACACACACACACACACACACACACACACACACACACACACACACACACACACACAACACACACACACACACACAACACCTTATCATAACACTCTGTCCACCCCGTTTGTAACTAGTTGGTTATAATTTTTGTTTAAAGCCCAGCCGACTGCGTAGAGCCATATCAGGGCTATAACCGTTTCAAAAAAAAGTATACAATACTTCAACAGGAAGAAAAGGAAAAGAAAATTAAGTACACATACAAATGCATTCGCGCACATAATCTAGGAACATGCCCCCGGCATCTATCGCACAGGAGGTTTAACAAATATACCTGAATACAAACTGAAACACAAGTAAGGACACTATAACATATAAAAGTGGGCCTAAATTATCAAAAATTGCTTCCACGTATCTCACTTTCCTAGATCCAAAAATGCACTTTATACATGTCCCCAGTTATCAATCCTAAGAGAACACATACAGGTGAATGGACCAGCAAAGCAGAAAATGATAGGAAGAAATGACAGAAGACAACGGAGGAAAAAAGAAACAAAGAGAGTGACAGAAAAGAGGAAATTTCTAGCACAAAATTTCCAGAAGGTGGGGATACTATTTGTACTGAAAGAACCACCGTCATCTCCCGGGGGATAACTAGTTGGTTAAAGCCACCTTCACACAAAAATATAAATTTCCGAGGAAACTGCTCAAAATATTTTACAAGACCTTTCCAGTACACAGTTTTTTCCTAACAGGGTAGAGGAGTTTGCCAAATAATCGCTGGCAAATTGGATGGTATGCATAGAGAATCGTCCACGTATAACGAATCCTTCTTCAAAACACAGCTTCAACTCAAACATATCTTACGTTGTGGCGATTTAAAAGCCTACATATTTTGCAAAAAAGAGTGACCCCGGAAATCAATAACAACAATAAATGATTCATATCGTGCAACATCTCAAAAGTACATTTCTAAGCACTCTGCTCTTTATAAAAAAACAACAACATTACGTTCGTCTACATAAAAACGTAATCAACAATTAATCAATGAGAGAAGGACGTCATGACGTACGACCAAAAAAAAAAAGAAGAACGCACATTACTGACGCAGGCTTACAAACAAATCGATGACACACATTCAAATACTATAATCTCACACAATCTGTCATACGAAAGCAATACGGACAACAGGTTGGAAATGAAAAAGTGGCGAGACAAATATTGCTAACAATAGCGTTTAAAAAGTTTCAGAACTCTCTTAAAGAGGACAAAGACTGAAAATGACGAGTATTAATAGGAATGGCGTTCCAGTGTTGTGGTGTACAGAAAGAGAATGAACGTTTGCCAAAAACGTTTGTCTTTACATGGGAAATGCAGAGAACGCGTTTATCTGATGATGACCGGAGCTGTCTAGGATTAAAAACGGATAAGAAATATAGGCAGAATGGTTTCGAAACATACCTGAATATGTTGGAGATGATCAATTTTTTTTATCTTTCGATGCACAGTGGAGAAAACACTGCTCAAAATACTTCACAACTGGGATTTGTATGTTGACTCGATCATAAAAGTCGATCAGCAGCTGCTCTTTGGTATTGACTTTAGTTATTTATCTTGGTCGCAGGTGCTCTCTCTCTCTCTCTCTCTCTCTCTCACACACACACACACACACACACACACAACACACACACACCACACACACTGAACTCTGTTTAATACATTCTTTAACCCAAAATATGTTTAACAGGTCCTTTAACTCCAATCAGGCCATCAGAGCATGAAGGACAACAGGAAATAAATCAAAATCCAACGGGATTATCATATGATATAAAACAGAAAGAACTGGATTCAACAGAAAAATGTATGTTTGAAATTGTCTTCTGATAGCGTACTCAAACGTTCGAAAGATAACTACGCCATTTTAGAAAATCTTACGAATTTAATCAAATTCAGTATATCTTTTTTTCCTTCCAGAAACGCATGCAGAATGACAAAAAGCCACGCTGTAGACCCTGTAAGTCATGTCAGTGGCCGGCCCATGGAAACATGAACACACCCAGCATGCACGCTCCCCCCTCCCTCCCACAAACAACAACAACAAACAAACAAAAAACCGTAGACTGTGCAACAACGAATGGTATGTGGTCAGTTCGCCTATCAGCTTGAGTTCTCTGTGCTCTACGAAAATATCTGACTTACGTGTACATGTAACTCGCAATAAATTCAAGTCTTGAAGAGGAGCGCTACAGAAGAACGATTTTTAATAATAATGATCTATAGCATGGAGATTTTCTTATCTCCCGGGTCAACGTGTGCGCAGACCTGACGGGGACTAAACCCCTTCCGTATATATATATATGTAATAAATAATAATAATAATTAATAATAATTACAGTATTTGTACAGCGCAAAATCTTGATAGAAATCAAATCTAAGCGCTGAACATACACATACACACGCATGCACACACACGCACACACACACACGCACACACATGGCTATAAATGGGGAAAAATTATAGAGAACATATTATATACAAATATATATTACAATGTGAGCCCACACCGAGCGGAGACAGGCTGCAGAGGGGGTTTGAGTGAGGTCAGGATTTTATGCAGAGTAGAAAAGGTGAGTTTTGAGAGCGGACTTGAAGGAAATAAAAGTATGTATATATACACACATTGCAGATAAACAAATAAACAAGACAGCAAACTAGAACTTTGAGCCCACCCCCCACCCCAATCTCCCAATCTTAATGTTGAATACCAAAGACAGAGAGAGAGAGAGACACAGAGAGAGACAGACAGACACAGAGAGAGACAGAGAGAGAGAGAGAGAGAGAGTGTGTGTGTGTATGTGTGCAAACAGTTGTATTCATACTTGAGCGCCGCCCGCCGGCTATGAAAAGCGGTTGCTGATTCTTGCATCATTCCCAGGAAGTAAAAAAAAACACTATGCAACCGTGCTTTTCCCGTTTGCCTGCTATTGCATCATCGTTGGCAACTGTTCTAGCCATAGGGATTAGGGCTTAATATCCCGATGTCAAACCATTGCATCATCTCTTGTTGATGACCTAGATACACGTTAAGTCATATTAGAAAGCTTTGGCTGTCATCAAAATCTGTATCCATAGATATTAATGCTGAACAAAATCTGCATACAGCGAAAGTCATTTGCCATTTAACAACACACTGACACCATGTTAGAGTAAAAGTTCACTTGTTTTCCAGTTCTCTACCGAGTGACCCGTCTCGCATAGCTTGACTTGAGAAATAGAAATAAAATAAATGAAAATAACTGCTCATTTAAACAGGGGGACGATGGGTGCAATGATCAAATGGGCAAGACGTCAGAATTTCAATGGGAAGATCCAGGTTCAATCCTGCCAGGGTACCGCCTGTTTGATGTGTAAAGGGTAGAGACTTCCCATCTCACAGGTCAGCGTGTATGTAGACCGGATGGTGCCTAAACCTTTTAAACCTTCGTGTGTATACACTCTCAGAACTTCAAGTACACGCGTTAAAGACCTAAGTGGTGTCAGTGTCTGGTGATTTATGGTATCCGGTAACATGGAAATTTCAGCATGCAACCCCACTGACAACGGAGTATGCAGACTGTGCAGCAACATACCGCCTGCACAGTGTGGGCAAATTAACGTGCGTACATACACTCATATGGGAAAAAATGAAACAAACAAACAAACCTCCCACCCACACACCCAAACAACAACAAAAAGAAAAACACAAAGATAATGACGAACTGAATTAAAAGAAAAATTCCTCGCAAGAAAAATGAAGATTTCATGTTTCTGTTGTTCTTGTATAAATAAGCCTCTTTCCATCTTTCTCCCATCTTACTTTCACTTTGAATATTCTAATCAATTTTTGTGGACAAAGAGAGTATCGATCTAGTGCGGTTAGATCTAAGTAACACTCGACAAAAATAGACGAACAGTATTTGTCGACAGTGGCATTACTTCCTTGACACAAGGCTGAAAAGTTCACCAAGGTACAAACGGCAACACAACACGTCAGGTTCGGTTCAGTCAGGCTTTCACGTCGACCCTCCTCTAGTGATAAGGTCCATAGAGATATAATCACGAAGAGGGCTGGCAGTGGCGGTTAAGGAGGAGGAGGAAGGGGAGAATGGGGGTTAACACACAGTACAATGGCATCGCCATACGGTCGTCATAATCATCAAATGTGCAGTAGCCGAGTGGATAAATGGACTTCCCACAGGAAGTTATTAGGTTCGATCCGCCTTGATACCCACCTCCACCTGGTGGTTGAAGGGGTGGAGATTTCCCCCATCTCCCACGCCAACATGTGTGCAGACATGCCATTGCTTCCTTCGTTTGTATAGGCATGCAGAATATCAACTATGCACGTTAAAGACTCTGTTAAGTCATGTTAGTGACTGGCTTATAAAAACATGTAAACATCCAGCATGCACGCCGAACAAAGATGCAGACTGTGCAACAACACAGTTGATACTGCTCAGCTCACCTGACAGCTTGAGTTCTCAAAAAAGTCCTATGTGAAATACGCAGCGAGTCCAAATAAATTTGGAGAAAAAACACTATACCAGCAGCACTGTTATCTTGAGCACAGAGTTTACGTCAAAGAAGTACATGTTGTGTATTAACTTTTGGGGTCTTGATATATCGGGGTCTAATTATGCCCTGGTTACCAGTCATCTTTCCTACTGGCACACCCAAGACACAAACTTTCTTCTGTTGAGTAACTTGTTCACACTTCTCTACACAGCATTTGTCATTTTCGCGGTGCGGTGAGGTGAAACACACACACACACACACACACACACACACACACACACACACACACACACACACACACACACACACAACACACACTGATTGATTTTCTCAGGCTGATTGATAACCTGTCAACTGCCATTAGTAATACAATATACGGTGGTAAAGTAAGAGGTAAAATTTACCTGTAACTCCAAGACACTTATGGGCAACTGTCTCCAATCCTGCACCATTTCACAGCCCATGTAGCAGAAGTCAACCTGATGTGCTCACCGACAACTACAACACAAGAAATGGATGGCATTAATGATGACCACAGCAGACAATACTGCATCCTCCAGTATCAATCAACAGCAGAGCTCTATCAAAAATGCTTTAACACTTTGTAAACACTGTAACAAGAACCATAACTCGTGCACTGACCTCACAAACCATAAACCAATACGATTCGAGTAGCACGCCATGGCTGACACCGACCGAAGGATTGTATTGCAATGCGCAGGTTTATCTTTCATCCACTTTCATCAGTGTAAGTCATAACAGAATAACACCACCTGGGGGCAGTCAGTATAGTGGTGACGTAATGACATAAATGTAAAATTCGAGGGTTCGAATTCACGACTGGACAAAGGCTTAGTTTTTGTCCTCCCCTATACCTTGAATGGCGCTTTTCTTTTTCGTCTTTATTCCCCCTTCTTTCTTTCTTTATTGGATGGGGGGGGGGGGGGAGGGAAGATAACCTTTGACCTGCTGGACTGATGACTACCCTTGTGATTTAAAAACAAGATCTAAGTGTATCAGATGTTATGCTGGAGTCAATGGCAATGCTTCCAATTTTCACACCAAGCGACTTGATGCACACAAGTCAGATATGTACTGTTGGCATTGTGCATAAAAACAAAATCACACATAAAAAAGTTCAATAAGCCATGTTATCTTACCATGTTAACTTCCGCGGAATACACATTACATTTCCTTACATTTCACTTTCTCAACAAATCCTGTCAACATTTTTGCCACTTTCATAATAATAATAATAATAATATATTTTATTTATATAGCGCAAAATCTTGATAAAATCAAATCTAAGCGCTGAGCGTATACATGCATACATACCTA
>CM060309.1:35861424-35868924 GCA_030674185.1 Monoplex corrugatus
ACAGCACGAAGGTACATTACATAAAGTAAAATGAAATGAAACAAAATAAAATAACATAGAATAAAATAAAAGAAATTACATAAAATAAACTGAGATGACATGAAATAAAACGAAATAAATGAAATGAAATGCAACAATACAAAATAACATCGCAACATAGAAATCCGACCTGATGAATTAAAAAAAAAAACCAGTGGAAAGGCAGTGCATCTTTTTCCGTGGACAGGATGGCGTTTACAATACTCAAGTTCAATCCAATTGTTTTTCTTTCCTGTTCAGAATTCTCTTACAGTACTGGCCAGTTTCGACAACTACTGAAATGTTCTAAAACCCAAGTTAACGTGTTAACTGTTTTCTATGCAGTCTGAATTTTGTTCTAGTGAACTTGCAGATTGTAACTTTTTTTTTAAAACAACACTTTCTTTCCTTGTTTCATATAATTTTACTAATATTTTTCATCATATTGTTTGGAGTGACACCACTTACCCTGATGTAGAGAAAATACTCAACAGGGAAATGATAAGATTCCTATCAATCTGTAACATTCAGCTGACTTTCACAGACATCGTTATGCAACAACAACTTTGACACTGAAATAATAATGCACGCTACACCCTCAAGTACTTACATATGTGAAGCGTCCTTCAGGATCACCCTTACATACCCTGTTCAGAATGCAGACACCAAAAGACTTTTTCTTTCCAAGATCTGTTTGGTCAAACTCGAGCAGTTTCATATGCGCTTCACCCAAATCGTCAAAAATTTCTCTGGCAGACTCCATGACCCTGCAAAAAAAACCAAAAAAAAAACCTCTGCGCTGGCAAGCTCTTAAAGTG
This sequence comes from Monoplex corrugatus, assembly GCA_030674185.1. NCBI lineage: Eukaryota > Metazoa > Mollusca > Gastropoda > Littorinimorpha > Ranellidae > Monoplex > Monoplex corrugatus. The sequence continues at coordinate 35,862,261 of CM060309.1, forward strand.
GTTAGGAGGAAGAGGGACCCATGAAACACTTTCAACAGAATTCCCAAGCTGCGCTAGCACCGCGGAAAAGAACATTCGTATCTCCGAGGCACAGTGTCAGGGAGGTGAGGGAAATTCGTACCAAGGTCGTCTTACTTCGGACAAGTCCCAGGAGGGCAGTAGCAAAGAATAAAACAAAAACAACAACAAAACATCCCCCTTAAAAAATATTTTAAAAAGTAGGCAATCCCTGGTAGGACGGGAGAGACGACTGCTTCGGGTTCTTTGAAAATGGAGGTGCAAAAACTATGAAAAATTGCAGAAGTGAGCATACTTCTGTTTTGATCTGTCGTAGTTCTGTTAAACTTCATTTTTGTTGTTTGTGTGTGTGTTTATTTATGGTCCAAATCGCATAATTTTCGGTAGGCATGTGCAACAATGCCTTTGTGACAGTCATAAAATTTAATGGACGTAGCATACAAAATGACGGAGTTGTGGTCATTTACGTGAAAGTATGGGTGATTTCTCACCCAGGAGGTATGGGGAAGGTTAAGGCTGCTAAATGTACATCAATGTAAACAGCTCATTTATGTAAACAGCCTTAACTCGCTTATGTTTTGCACCATCTCCATTACATCTTCTGACTCTGCCACTGTTGTACATGTACAGGTGAGTGTGAGCGAATGCGTGTTTTGAGTATGTTTGGATCTCCGATATGCGCACAGTTCCTCCAGCTTCGTTCCATATCATGTTTATGTTGTTACCCAACCACAAGCTGCTGCACGAATTTTAATAAGTTTTTAGTTTATCAGACATCGGTAATCTTGTAGAATAGAATACGAAAATAATTGGAGCTAATTTCACGCACTTATACGGGTGTTTTCGGTTCTGCTGGATGTAAAGAGACGTAAGACACCCTTACCTACTCACTTTGACCAGTCCTTCCCCACAAACATGCACAAAATATCCCTGAATGACTGGCGACCACAGCTCCAGCAGTCACCTGCACGCCATTTTGGTTGCTGATCACATGGGCACAACGTCATCACTAGTGGGGAGTTGTCTATTGGCAGTCAATTTTTTAGGTCAAATCAGTCAGTCGGTGAAATGAATACCGGATATCCAGGACTCGTTTTTGATGTAAAATGGTTGCCCGATCAATTCATGTGTACATCTGCCTAAAAGAGCATACCGGGCAGGCTGACATCTCTCTCTCTCTCTCTCTCTCTCTCTCTCTCTCTCTCACACACACACACACACACACACACACACACGTCCTAAACTGCACAGGTTCTATATTGGCAGGCAGACAGTTAGATACACACACAACCATTATCAGATCCCATATGACAAATAAGTGCCAGAATAAGGCGTGGAATTGCACTACGGTGGAAAAGGTTTTTTTTATCTTTTCTTTTTCTTTTATTTCTCTCGTGCGAACACGGTTTACGCCAGAAATGGTCAGTCCGGTGACGGATGCGGGTTTTCACCAAGTCCTTTTTATTGTCCCACAGCTGCACATCAGAAATACCCAGCAGAATTGGCCAACCCAAAACAGCATTCAAGAAGATGAAAAGCATTCTTACCCACAAATGCCTATCAATTAACATCAGGAATAGAGTTCTTGGATGTTATATAGAACCGATAATGTTATACGGTTGGGAGGCGTGGACAGTCAACAAACAAAGCCAGAACAAGATTGAGGCAGCCGAAATGTGGTTTCTAAGAAGAATGTTGAGAGTTCCATGGAGAGTAAAGCAAACAAACGAGGCAGTCTTGATGGAGGCAGACACAAGAAGATTATTCATAAGGAAGATCAGGAAAAGACAGGCAACATTTACAGGCCATTTTATGAGGAAAGGGGAATTAGAGCATCTGGTCAGAACAGGAAAGGTGGAGGGAAAGAGAGCATCAGGTACACCCAGGGAGAAAATATTGGACGGACTTGCAGGGTGGCTGAGAGGGCGGAGGATGTACTTGCGGCAACAAAGGATAGACACATATGGAGGGCCATGATGCCAACGCCATGCGGCAGGGCACATGGATATGACAACTGCTTTTCCAGAGTTTGCCACATTTGGCCTATCATCGCTCATTATATTTCTGAACAGTTGCCAAAAATGTTTAGCGTGCTCTGTTGGAGACTGTGGTTCTGCCTGTCATGAACATCACGCATGTGACAACTTAATTCGGCACACATGCTGGAGTTAGATGGCAGAGTTCAGCAAGTCCTCAGAAGGAAGACTGAGAGCACCAGGCAGACCCAGGGAGAAAATACTGGACGGACTTGAAGGATGGCTAAGGACAGAGAGGGTGGAAGGTGTGCTTGTGGCAACAAGGGATAGATAATTATGGACGACCATGACAGCCAACGCCATGAGGCAGGGCACTTGATGATGATGATAATGCCGTTCAAGGTAATGGATGGGATTATTTTAATTACGTTCAGGGTAAGTTTCTTCTTATGATGGTCTTCGCTTCTCTGAAGGGGAAGGGGTATTGTTGCTGTTGTAGTCTGCTTCCTGCCTTTGCCAGAGTATTTCTGTTCGTTTTCCCCAGATGCAACAGTGTGCAGGATAGTAATTTTGACGTTAGTTGGGGGAGGGGGAGGGGAGGGGAGGCTTGAGTGTTACTATGACTCTGAAAGCTATGATGTCAAGAGTGTTGTGCTCCTGACTGGGTTACCCAAGCCAGACATGTCAAAGGGTAGAGTCTAGACGAACAGTGATTCATACACTGAATACGGTGCACGCAGATTGTACAGTAACATGCTACCTACACAGTGTTCTCAAGGTGGCACACACACACAATCAATGCCATCCTAGACATGGAACAATTGTTTACCGCCTGAGAATGAAACACTATGGCAAAATTCTTGCATTCAAATCGTACATTTCTCATTGTTACACTGACACAATCTTAGGTCTTACACACACACACACACACACACACACACACACACACACACACACACACACACACACACACACACACACACACACGTTTATCAGATTGCATATGAAACAAGTTTGTTTCCTACGAGAAAAAAACACACCAAAAAAACAAATTATATATATATATATATATATATATATATATATATGTATGTATGTGTGTGTGTGTATGTGTGTGTATGTGTGTGTATGTGTGTGTGTGTGTGTGTGTGTGTGTGTGTGTGTGTGTGTGTGTGTGTGTGTGTGTGTGTGTTGTTGTGTAACACTCTCGCAATATTCTTGCATTCAAGGTGAAAAATTCTTATTATTACACCGGCATCACTTCAATTTCTCAAGCTGGTGTCTCCGCGCTCGATTCAATTCCATACGGACAGATGACACGGATGGATGCAATGTGATTCAACATTAAGTGTAAAACTTCTCTTTTTTCCCTTACATTTTCTTACGCTTAGTTTTTAATCGACGTTTATTGCGAGTGAATGGTGCAATGGAAGTGAATATTATAACACAAGCACAGTCTTAAGACACATTCAACTGTTACCACATTAGGCGCAAATACTTTTTCTTCCCTCTGACTTCTTTTATGTTTGGTTTTGATCGAAGTCCACTGCGCGAGGATGTGGGAAATTATTACCCAGGAACAATCTTCAGGCATATTCAACCGGTATCAAATTAGGCGTGAAACTTCTGTATCCCCTCCAACTTTCTTATCTTATTTGTAATCGAAGCAGGCCACGAAGCAGTTGACTGCGTGAGGATAGTGTTACTGTGTGTGTACTGAAGCAGAAAATTATTACACAAGCACAATATTCAGACACACTCAGTTGTTATCCGATTAGGCCAAAAAGTTTATGTACTGCGCAAGAATGTGTGTTACGTTAACACAGAGGCAAACTTCTTGCTTTCAAAGTTACCAACAAATTCATTTTTACATGGTCTATGGCGAGGGACAAACATTTACGTAACCTAAGGTCGTAGGGGAGTTAATTCTCATTGATTGTATACATCATATCAACATATTTCGCTCCTTAGAGAACAGTCCCAGTTTCTCCTGACACATTCGTTTGTTACACACATTTGTTAAGATACACTGTAAAGGCTGTTCTCTCTCTCTCTCTTGTGTGTGAGAGAGAGAGAGAGAGAGAGAGAGAGAAAGAGAGAGAGAGAGAGCGAGCGAGAGAAAGACAGACAGAGAGAGACAGAGGGCTAGAGCACAATACAACTCAGAAAAACATACACGCATTGTCTAAAAGCACGTGAGTGACTAGAAGTTAAAAGAAATAACGATAACATACGTTGCCCGCGCACACACCCACACCACTTCTCATCCACGAACATACTAACGTAACACATTTGAATCCTTACATTTGAATTATTAATAACAAAGAGAAATGTGATCGTAATGTTCAATGTTGATTTTCTTCCTTTCTTTGTTTTTTCTTTGCTTTTCTTTTTTTTTTTTTTTTTTTTTTTTTGTAATTGATGCCATTTGTGTGTCTGCTGCTTCATCCGACTATGCAGGGAAAGACCGTTCATGTCCAGTATTTCTTTGTAAAAGTAACAACAAATATCTTGACAAAAATGAAAAAAGGATGCGGGGCAGGAGGGAAAAAAAAAAGAAGAAAAAGAAAGAAAGAAAGGAAACAAAAAGAAAGAAAAGGCGTAAAACAAAACTGGTTTAAAAGACAAACCAAACCAAACCAAACCAAACCAAACCAAACCAAACCAAACCAAACCAAACTAAACCAAACCAACCCAGCCAAATATTGCAATATCGTACTACAAGTGTGCCCTCATGCTGAGCGTATGTCATACTTTCACGAACCAGCAAATATACACTGCACTTTTGTATTCACTGTTCTTCACTGAAGAGGAAAGCGTCAAATTTAGTACAGAATGAAGACAAAAAGGAGGAAAGTATTGAAAAACAACAATAACAGCAAGCATATAAGAGAGAGAGAGAGAGAGAGAGAGAGAGAGAGAGAGAGAGAGAGAGACACACACACACACACCAGACAGAGACAGACGGAGAGACAGAGAGAGAGAGAGCAGAGAGAAAGAGAGAGAGAGAGTGAGAGAGAGAGAGAGAGAGGGGGGGGGGGGGGAAGAACATATCCATCATGTTGCCAGGTAAAAACAACAATAAGAAGAATACAATACGCTCGTACAAAATTGATGTGAGATGTACAGGCTTTTTAAACAACATTCCACCATACACTCTTTCACTGAATGGGAAAGGTGATACTCTGTCCAATTACTCTTTCACTGAATGGGAAAGTTGATACTCTATGCAATTAACTTATGATGTGTTCATCAAAAACAATGTAACCCGAAACGTCCCCCCCCCCCCTTCTCCTTAAACTGTTTACAATCTGCCTTTACAATAGTGATGGTGGTTAATTAATCTAAACCGGAGAGAGGCATGTGTCGGTGTCTGTGTGTATCTCTCCATATCTGTTACCAAAATATGTTACCCAGGTAGCAATATTTTCTCAGCTGTTTCCCATTGAATCTATACCAAATTTACTGCAAAAGCGTTGCCCGTTGAAATGTCGCGAATGCAAACGCTGAGGAAGAAAAGCAGTGAGGTAAAACTCAGAAGAACACACACACACACGCACGCACGCACGCACGCACGCACGCACGCACGCACGCACGCACACACACACACACACACACGCACGCACACACACACACACACACACACACACACACAGCAAGAGAACACGTCGATGAAAAATACCGTACCCACCTCCATATTTTTACCGATGGGTCAGTCTTAGAAAATAAATCTGCTGGAGCAGCGTTTTACGTTCCAAAAGTTAAAATACAAAAGTCATTTTTCATTGGGCCAAATATATCTATATTTACAGCGGAATTAGTCACTGTTATACAAGCGTTGCATTATTTAGTAGACCTTAATTTAAACCTGTATTTTTCAAAGTAGTTCTCTTTGTTGATTCAAAATCTGTATTATATGCCTTACAGTCTTTTAATACAGACACAAGACCTGACTTACTTACTGAGGCAAATTATCTTATACATCGTTTAAGGACAAAAGATATAGATATCAGTTTATGCTGGGTGCCTTCTGACGTTGGTCTTCATGGCAACGAAGTAGTAGACAGAGCAGCTAAACAAGGTGCACACAACACTGATAATACTATAGAATTACGTATTAAAACTTCCGTAAAAGAAGCTTGCAACTTGCTAGAATCAGCCTCATGGATTCGATTTCATGAACATTTCAATGAAAAGTTTGTGACACAACAAATGATAAAACTTTCATTTCAAAATGTATGTAAAAAATTGCAGTATTCTTCCATATATCATTCGAGATCGATTGTTGCTGTTCATTTTCGTATTCCGCGTTGAAAACAAAATATTGTAAAAATATCAAGTGTATTTGTGGAGAACAATTCACACTGTTTCACTGTTTATTTTACTGCAAAATGCTACGTTGTTTTCTACCAAAAATATTTACACAAGAAAACTATTCTGAAACTCATTTTAAAGAAGTAACTTCAGATCAGTCTTTATCAGTTAAAATTTCAGAATCATTGGTTCACAGTCCTGTTAATGTATTGCTTTAAGTTTATGAAGTTAGTATTTTAGCGTTAAATTTTTCCTTCACATTGTTAATGTTAATTGTTAGTGTTAAGATCTTGTTCCATTTTTCTATTTACCCACTTACTTATGTCTTTTACTCTGTCTCCCCTCTCCCCACAATG
>CM060309.1:35873924-35893924 GCA_030674185.1 Monoplex corrugatus
ATTCTTTGAAATATTCTTCCCATCTTTGTGTCATTTTGTCTTAATCATTGAAGGGATTGCCATCTATGTCACTGATGGATTGGGTAGGGTTAAAAGGTTAATTTGTGAGTGACATGGTGTTTCACACGTTCATAGAACTTCACTGGTGAGTGTTTGCAAAATTCACTCAGTTCTTCACCATATCTTCCTAGATGTTTCTTTTTTTCAGTTTTACAATTTATTCTGTTGTGTCTCTCTCACACAGTCTTGGTCAAGGCAAGAGCTAACCCACAGCCTGTATGACCTTGTCCATTGCCTTGATGGCCTCCTCTACAGTGTACTTCCATCATGCTGCTGCTTTTCTCGCACCACTTGCAGACTTCCTGGTCCCACACGAGTGTATTTAGGAGGCTGTCTTTGAATATCTGCACGTTTCTTCTACTGTCAGTGCGCTGGTCTCTACGTGTTCTAGCTCGTGTGTGACTGTCGTTTTGGATCTTTTCATGGATCTCTTCATCCTTGACTTGTCTCAAACTGCTCTGCCCAGGTTATATTTTTCTTTTGGACCTTGCTTTTCCCTTCTTTGATGGTATTGATCTTGAATCGTTGACGTTGTTTCTTTAGCAGGTTCTTGTTAATATGAAGTCAATTTGAGAAGCTGTATTGAGGTAATTCCATTTTGTACCAGGTGTTACTTTGGCTGCGACGACTGTGGAAAAAGGTGTTTGTGATGAACGGATCATGTTCTGTGTATAGATTCAATATATGTCCAGTGTAGCTGCACTCTGTAATCGTATCACTGTGGGGACCCAAGTGTAAATTTCATAAAGTGCTTCTCTTACCCACTAATTAAAATTGCCAATCACAATTACGTCATCATACGACACTTCTGTGATGTCTTTCAAGAGTTGTTAAAAACTGTCCTTTTCTCCATCAGAGTATGTGTCATTGCATGGTGTGTAGACTTACATCTGAAAGGTTTTTCCTGACCATCTTCCTTTCCATAATTTTGATCTTCATGGTTTCTCAGAGAGAAAGTCAGTGTCTAGTAGTTTTTTGTTTGTTTGTTTATTTTTTGCTACATCCTGGAGCAGAAGAAATCCTCCATCATTAATGCCTCTCTGGTCAACGCTTACTTCACTCTATACCAGAACAAAGTTGGCATGTATTATTTTTTATTACCTTGTCCTTCTTTCTACAGTCTGATATTTCTATCACTTGTATGTTGCATTGTTGCATGTATGTTCCTTTGTCCTTCAGACTGCAGATATTCCAGGTGCCAGTTTCACTTGATCTAACACGTTGTCCTTTTTTTTTGTTTCCAATCTTGAACTGTCCGTTTCACTTGTCTTTTCATTTTTCTTGAGCAATTTGTTTTCTTTTTAGCAACCAGCTTGCAAGGTTTGTCCTTGCTTCTTCACCAGAGCCCCATCAGCCGGATGATCCGTTTCCGCCTCCCACGACGGGGACGAGGGGTTGGACTTTGGGAGGCCAATACAAAACTGATAGAAACTTGCAGATGCCAACACACACAAGCAAATTAATGCAACACTTGTGCAGACCACAACAAATCTTTTTTCTGAAATCTTTATATGCAAAACACAACTCATCAACGTGAAAATATGTACAGTAGCAAAAAAAAAAAAAAAAAAAAAAAAAAATCAATGTATGAATTATGTCATGTCGTAGTTAAGACACACCGAGACTTTCTCTACAACTAGCCTTGACCTAACACTGCATTCAGCAACTGGCTGAATATACTGGAACGCTGGTTGTTATAGCTGACACACGAGTGTACTTGAGATTGATATCTCAGTATCATCACAGTCCCTAACACAAAAATAAACCTGCTCACGGCTTATATCAATGTGCCATTCATCTGGTGGGGTCAGCTTTGTCTCTGACATACTCGGTTTAAAAAATGCTACTCATTTGAATATTCATTAGGATCTAGGCCTTCGTGTCCTATCAGTTTCAAGACGTTACATGTGCAGTGAATTGGGGTGTTATTCACAAAGAACATCAGATCGCCACAAAGGGATTTGAGTGGAGTGCACATGGTACAGCTCAGGTGCCACATACTGAACTAATTTAGTGACATGTCTGTGTGAATGAAACAAGTCAAGTGATAGCGCGCCACGAAAACGTTTTTGTTTGCCTTGCAATCAACTTATATCTCTAATTAACAAAAATCATTATCGGTTTTAACTGCCTGCTATTCAGTCTATCTTACGCATTTTCAACTAGCTTTAAAGTCAATTTAGCTTTGTTTACCTCATTTCTGATCTGCTTCCATTAGTTCTTTCTTTGTTCCAGTAGTATTTCAGTTTCTATTTCTCTTATGTGATGTTTTAATTTTCATAAAAAAAATTTTCTTTGGGGATGGGTGTATTTTTAGCTTTAGCTTCAACTCAAGCCTATTCCTAAAGCATGAAATTCCTATGAATTCTTCGCTCGAGTCTGATATTTTACATTGCAAAAGTCAGCACAAACTGTAAATGGTCATCTTCTAAATAAAGAGTACAGACAAGCTCAAATAAATTCTCTTGGGTATGATTTCCATTTCTGTGACATTTGACGCAGATCACGAGTACTGGTACACACACACACACACGCGTGCACACGCACGTACACACACACACACACACGCGCGCGCACACACACACACGCACATATACACGGGACCACACGCATGCACAGATGGCGTACATGTGTGAGCAACATACACGCATCTTTAAACACCAAAAGTAATCCTCAAACACCAAAAGTGCCTTAAAAGACATGTGGACAATTCCAATGTTCCTCTGGTTGTACTATGGTGTTCAGTGAAAATATTCAAGATTACTCACGCCGGGCATGATCAAGATGAAATAAGAAAAACAAACAAACAAACACGTCAATAGGTCAATAAGGTGATAAAGCTACGGCAATGTCATTTAAAATAAAACTTCACACAAAAGAAAAAGACGACCAAGCCATTCCAACAACCCTCTTTTTAAATTTTTTTTTTTATCTCACTCAAATGTTGATAGAGAGAGAAACAACTCCTAAATATGAAGAAGGGAAATAACAACAACACAGCCCGGTAAAAATTACTTCCCCTGACTTTCAGGTGGCTACAGTATCAAACATTAACGAGCGTGTGACATCGACAATGTTCTTTGGCTGCAACTTGATTGTGTTCAGCTTTTTCATCATTGTGACCTAGAAAATGAAGACATGCGTATTTACTGTTGCGTTTTCTTTGAGCCGAATATAACAAGATGTCAAACGTGTAATGATCCAACTACCAAACAATTGGAAAAAGAATAAAGCTCAAGGATTTATGCACATTGATAATCTCTCTTATCCCAACAGTAGACCAAGTCCAATGATTCAATCAAGCATATCAACTACCGTGGAAAACATAAATCTAGACGACTTATTGCACGTTGATAGTCTCGTTGACTCCAATATGAGACCAAGTCCCAAAACTCTAGTGTTACTCAAAGTTTCTAATAGGCCGTAACCCCTGAGAAATCCTTGCTACACGTACATACACATACCGAACAAAATCAATGACTGAATCTCCTCCCACTGTCCTTAAGTTTAAAAACACATTTCAAAAAAGGACCGGAAAGGCCATGCAAGACAAAAATTTTGTTTTAGATCTTATATTCTCATTTTATTCTAAAACCCAAATCAGCATAAAAGTGTGACACATGATTATTCCAACTTGGCCGTGCAAAAACAAAAGAATAATTTAATAAAACAAAAAAGATAAAGAGAGAGAGAGAAGGAGGGAGGGAGAGACGGGGAGACGGGAAGTGAACAATAACAAATCACCTTTATTACATATATCCGTGACTGCCCAATCTTACGAAGAAAATGACAGGACTCTCCCTGTTTGCGAACAATGGTTGAATTGACGAACAATTATGTGTAAAACCAACAGGGTGTAATTCCAAGGTAAACACGGCACAAGTTTCAAACGGTGAAAACGACAGAAAGTTTATTGTTATGTACACTTACAATGAGCCTAAAATATCGATCAACAGCAATCACTTTTGTTAATGAGGCAAAAATGTAACATGAGGAAAAACACACATACAACTCCCCCCTCCCCACACACACACACAAAATAAAGAAAAGACAACGAAAACCAACCAGCCAAACAAAAATATACATTTATAGATTACTGAACCTGGTGGGAGTCCATGTCTATCGTTCATGACTTATTATACACTTGGGTCCCACTTGCATACATAATTATCCGCAAGGCAAACGTTCCCTTCTCTGTTGTATAGCGCGATTGTCATTGAAACTGGCAGCACCCTGCACCATTCTTCTGCCATTACATTTGTCAAACAAAGGGGAGTGGGGAGAACGATTTGGAGAGAGACCTGAGGAAGGGGGCAAATACCATAAAACAGCTATTGGGTCAACAAACAGTCACTCTGGTAAACAGGCAAACAACTCAAATGCCAGTGTTGTTTCGATTCAAAAACATCAACAAAGTAAAGGTTCAGGCGTCGCCATAATCAAAGGTCGTGAACCATCGTAACTCGCATCGTGAAGCGTGGTTACATTAATTGTCAAAAAATGGACGTCGTAAACAATAATTACAAGAACTGTCATGAACAAAGAAGATAAAACTGACATAACTTGATTTTCCATTGAGTCAGGATTACATGAATTGTCATAAAAAGGTCGTGAACAATCATTACAAGAACTGTCATAAAAATATCGCGAAAAAGCATTACATGAATTGTCATAAAAAGGTCGTGAACAATCATTACAAGAACTGTCATAAAAATATCGCGAAAAAGCATTACATGAATTGTCATAAAAAGGTCATGTAAAATCATTACAAGAACTGTCATAAACAAACGTCGTGAATTATAATTACAGAAACTGATACAGAGAGGTTAAAAAAAACAAACTCTATGAACTGTTATAAAAATCGTGAAGTTTTAAACTGTTCTAAAAATCATAAAACATTACATAAATTCTCATAAACAAAAACTGTGAAATGGATTCTTTACATTCTCATTAAAAGGTCTTGACTGTCATTGCACACATAACCATCCCGATAAACCAATGGATAGAAAATGAACATTTTAATTTCGAGAAAGAGAAATCGCTCATGATACAATAGCAGATGAGCTAAGCATAATAAATATCATTATGAAGTATAATACACTGACAATTGTAATAAATAAATGCCGCAAGAACAACAAACATATAAACGACAACAACAGCAACAACAACAACAACAGCACATGTCAGTATCTCTCTTCAATAAACAATCGACACCAGAAAATGACTGCCTGAGCTATATACATTTTATGACATGATTTTGTGTGTATGTTGCTATGCATTTCTCTTCCCCTTTCCTTCTCTAGGAACGTGCCTTATAAAATTGATTCATCGACGTAGTTCTTCTGTAATTTGTAGTTCTCGGCACATAAGGACCTACGTAGTTTGAGAATAGCACATTTGAAAAAAGATCTTTAGTCAAAAAGGACCTTTAGTCAATATTTTCCACCGGTGGACAACAAAGTATTATTGTTTCCCAGATCTACGACTAAGAAAAACTGCGTTTCTATAGAGAATATTTCTTTGTTGATACATAAATCAGCGTATTGTGTTTCAAAAGAATGTAGGCAAATTATCTGGGAACCAATGTAAGCATTTCTGCAAAAAGTCCTTTATAGCACGTTGACAAGTAACAACATCTTATTTCTATCAAACAGTACAGGAAATAACTTGTTTAGAATGGGACATTCGTTACTACAGAACGCACTCGATATAATCTGCTTACAGTCTACACAACAATGAGACGCGGGCTAGTTTGCAGAGCCATGGACTCAAGATCTAGTATCTTGAGTTCAATCCCAGCTCGCAACATTAAAAACTGGCCTGTTCGCTGCCCATCTTAAAGTTTCCATCATTCTGGTGGTGTCAACTTAGTGTTTCATAGGTTCTTCTTCCCCCTTCCCCATTTCAAGACCTTGCCAGCGGATAGGGTTTTGCGCAGGCTTTGGAAGTCTGTCAAATAATTGCTGGCAGATTTAGGTGGAGCACATACGGAGTTTTCCGAGTGCAGTGAATCCATCCCTCGTGAACAAACTACAAACAAACTACGATTGAGACGTGAACTCAATCTCTGAAGATTCGACTTCCACCTCAACCTGCAACACAAAAACTGGACTGTTCGCCGCCTGTCTCAATGCTCCCACCCTGGCGGGGGTGCCAGCTAAGTGTTTCATTGATCCCCCATCCTCCTTTCCATGTCAAGGTCTTAAAAGTACATAGGATTTTGCGTAGGCTCAAGGAGTCTGCCAGTTAATTACTTACAGAGCCGTGGATTCAAGATCTGGTGTTTCTAGTTCAGTCCCAGCGCGCAATGTAAAAACTGGTCTGTTCGCTAGCCATCCTGTCATTCCAATTGTTACAGTGGTGCCAGGTTAGTGTTTCATAGACTCTGCCGATCCTTATCCATTTCAAAACATTGCCAGCGCGTAGGCGTTTGCGCATGTTCAACGAATCTACCACACAATGACGGCATGTTGGATAAAGCGCATACGGAATTGTCCGAGAGCCACGAATCCCTCATGAACAACTGGTTGGTATATGACTTGCTTATAAATGAAGATTTCTTTACTTCAAAAAAAAAAATCTGATTAGGAAGGGCGATAATTGTGCTGGTTTAACTAACAGTAGTCTACCTTCAAAAAGCGTGGGTAAATTGCATAGAAAAGGATATTATTATTGTATTTTTACAAAAACATGTACATTCAACCTGCTTAGAGTACCTCCAGTAATTGCACATAACTTGCTCAAAGTTATGTACTTTTGTCTCCTTAAAAATATTCAAATGCACGCACAAATTGGTTTTATTGCTATCAAATTTAATAGCCTTAATTCCATTTGATTCAAAGGCTGGGAACAGTATTTTCAATCAACACTTAGTTGTGGCTGACACGTACTTGTCATACCATAAACAGGTTCACAGCTAGCATTTTGTACGTAACAAGCTGCTGCGTTCGCAGTAAATACACACAGCCGTTCTCAGATCTGCACCCACTATGTACAGAAACAATTACATAAACAAGCTGTAGGTAAATTATGACGACACTCTGGCGACATCGGTAGCCATATTAACATTTTCCCTTTTAAAAGCTTGCACCCATATGGTGCGAGATGGCTGGGATCGCACAAATCATTCTAAATCAAGTACATTCACTATACAATACTGCTTGAATTTAAATGACTATATAAATAAATAAGAGGGAGAAAACGGGGTGAGTGGGGGTGGGGGGATGGGTTGGGGAATGAAAAGAAAGGCGACAAAGGGAAGGAGAGAAAAAAAAGACAATTAGACAGACAGAAATGGAGACATATGATATAAGTTAAGCACACAGGAACTGGCCAATTAATTAGAAACATAAACGCGATAGAAACATTACATATGAGGCCTGGAGGGGGAAGAAATAAATTTGCCGCTTTTCAGTATAACAGCATGTCTTGAAAAGTGTATTGTACTACATGGCGGGTGAGGCTCCCCTCCATTCTGCCGTGAACAGACTACCTAACTTTGCTCAGGGGGTGGGGGAAGATAAAGCTGCGAGGAAGTGCAATGGGATCCGCTTTCAGCAAGCTGAGAATAATGAAATCTATACCATCTCACATCAATGACCTTTCTATTACGATACAAACTCCTGTTGATAAAGCTAGAGTTATTATGAATATATGACAAACTGTTCTGATGGCCTTTGGGCTCCTCGTGCTGTTGGCCTCCAAATCATGGCAACACCGTTCAAGTTTTATCATTATGTTTGTCTTTGTTACTGTTGTTTAAAGCCCAGCCGACTGCGTACAGCCACATCAGGGCTTTAACCATTTCAAAACACACACAAAAATTCAACAGGGGAAAAAAAAAATTAAGTACACATATCAATGCATTCGCAAGCATAATCTAAGGACGTGCCCCTGGCGTTGACCACACTGTCCAATTCATAGCACAGGGGATTTGAAAATACACCTGAATACAAATTTAAGCATACATAAGGATACCAAAGCATACATAAAACAGGCATAAATTACCTAAAGTTGCTTCTGCATATTTCACCTTCCTAGAGCCAAAAATGCACTCAATACGTGTACCTGATTATCAATCCTAAGAAAAAGTACGTAAGACTTTATCGATCACATACAGGTGAATGGACCAGCAAGGCAGAAAATGATAGGAAGAAATGACAGAAAGCAAAGGAAAAAGGCAGAAACAAAGAGAGTGATAGAAAAGAGGAAATTTCTAGCACAGAATTCCCAGAAGGTGGGGATACTGTTTATACCGAAAGAGCCCCCAGCATCCCCCAGGGGGGGGGGGGGGGAGGGGGCATCTCAGACATTAACGACCTTTCAGTTACGATACAAACCTCTGACTCCTTTTGATATAGCTACAGTTATTATGAGTATATGACAAACTGTTTTCATGGCCTTTGCGATTCTCTCGCTCTTGGCCTCCAGATTATAGCAACACCGTTCAAGTTTCACCCTTATGTTCATAACAGGTCTTGGCTGTTAATACATGTTTACCCATACAGGTGTGAATCCAGTTCAGATAATGTATTGGGTCTTGGGTTAAAAGCGGTGGCGATTATTAATATAATACATGGTTCTTGCCTTCAGCAGTAACCACTGAAAAAGAAAGAAAGACATTAAAAGCAAGAGAGAGAGAGAGAGAGAAAGACAGAGAGAGAGAGAGAGACAGAAAGACAAGAGAGAGAGAGAGACAGAAAGACAGAGAGAGAGGGGGGGGCAGAGAGAGAGAGAGAGAGAGAGAGAGGAGAGAGAGAGAGAGGGAGAGAGAGAGGGAGAAAGAAAGAGAGAGAAAAAAAAAGAGAGAGAGATGAAATACAATGAAACAGAAGGAAGGAAAGGGGGAAAGAGAGAGAGAGAGAGGGTGGGACAGAAGGAAAGGGTGAGGGCTATTATCATTATTCGTATTTAAAGTCAAGCCAACTGCTTGCAGCCACATCAGGGTAAAACCCATCTCATATAATACACGCATCTAAACACATCGATTGATCCTGGAGAAAAAAAAATGAAACCTGGCAAAAGAGAATTGTGTATATGTATAGTTACCCCTAGCATTGGCCATTCCGCTGAATACATAACAAGAGGATTACAAAAAAAGACATGATACAAATGCATAAAAGCGTATTTAAAAATTGGCTGAACGTGCAACTAGACAAGCGGGAAGAATGCAATTCTCGCCTTTCAGTTTGGACAAAGAGTCAAATCGTACGGGTGATCCCATAATTTCACGTTAGGCTACATCTCATATCTAATATCATGGGATCGCAAAAGTACCGATTATATAAAAAAAAACACCTACATTTTAGCACGACTTTCTATCATGCCTTACTTTCATCTTCGAAGCATCAATGTGAACTACGAAATGAATTAGATCTTTATGTATTCTATAAGATAATCTACAATCAATCATTCTAAAAAAAATCATTTCTTTAGGCACACACACACACATACACACACACACAAACACACACATATATATATATATATATTATATATATATATATATATATATATATATATATAGACATATGGAAGACAACCGCAACCCAAAGATGCTCCTGTCTGGACAGCTGAAGACAGGACAGTGCGACCAGGGAAAACCACTACAAAAATACAAGGATAATCGTAAAGCCGACCTCACCTGCTGAGTCATCAATACCGCTATCTGGGGTCGCTGCCCACAACAAAGCCAGCTAGCGACAGCATGCAGCGCACCAAGGGCACAGTCACATGTGAACAGTGCAGAACTGCAGAACAGCTGTTATTCAACAGAATAGAGGCCGGCAGAAGCTGAGCCCAGCACTGCGGGATTCCTTCCCATGTAAACCTGTGGAAAAACCCGTGCCTCCAGGATCGGTATTGTATCCCATGACTGGGACGTTCAGACGGACAAGCAAGTACAACATATCCCCTCTGGTTCTTAGCAACGGGCATTTCGGACCTTCCAGACAGACGGGAATCGGTCATTCGGGAGAAGGAATGTTACATCGAATGAAGATAGAAAGGTTCTGATTATTACCTTGTTCTTCTTTTCTTTTCTTTATTTTTTATATGCAGACATTTTCATGGACATATTCTCACCTAGAGTTGAGGACTAGAATGTCTACTCATCCTTGATCGGCGCCACGGTTCATCATCATATCCGTTTAGTGTTTCTGTTGTCAAATGTCGCTAAACTATTAATCTGTCGACCTTAAACTGCTAAAAGAAATTTTGAAACGTGCTATATTGTACTGATACTTCACTTCGGAGCTCAACAGTCAGCACACTGTAAAACATGTAATTACCAGCCACCGTGGTTCAGTCGTAAGCACAACGGACTAACGATTGGAAGATTGTGGGGTCGAATCTGATCAGTCCTGACAAAACAATTATGGGATATTTCGGCCCAACCAGCTCCTACCATAAGCTAAGCGTGCCACGGGATAGGATAAGTGGAAAAACTTATACCACACAGTCGAGTTTTATTTACTTCACGGATGCGTCATTGACGGTGATGCTCAAATTTCCTGACCAACACTGCCGGCATCTGTACCTCTCAGACCTGGTTAACGTTACGATAATTATGAAAGTAGAGTACAGGCATGTGACAAGTTAGAATCTAAAAATGGAACTCCATAGCATCACGATTATCAACCCAATCGTCATGCATATCATATTCTTATGAAGAATTGTTCTAGAGCTTTTAACCAGCCAAATGGTGCAAAAATGAGAAAGAAAAACAACAACAACATCCAAATAATAAATGATTTAATGACTGCCTCCAACTACCGGACAATACAATTCATATGTAGGATAAAAACTCTTGTCTATAACCTTACAATCAGACCGAATCAACCGTCAGGACTATAACAGGCCACATTTCAAGTCTGTATAATAAAAGGTTTGTAATTATAAACAGAGTGAATTCTGCAAACAGTAACTGCAGGGTTCTTCAGGAGTGTCAAGGCCACGCGACTCAAAAGACCTTTATCCCACTTCCGCGATAAACGATCCAGACGCTAACCCTGTCTACCCGACAAAGTCAAACAGAGATGGAAGAACTGACCACAGGTTAGAACAACACCCACTCCAATTCAGCCCCTGATACCCGAAGCACTCAGAACCCGACACTCTGGCGAAAGAAGTCAGGAAAACTGTGAAGTCCAACCTGAAGACAAAGGCCGCAGGAATGGACGGAATCACAGCTGAGACTATCATCGCACGAGAACAGACTGGCATTAAGAGGCTAACCTCCACATCCCAGAAGGCATGGGAGGACAAACGTGGCCTAGACGATTGGCAAAGAGCGGATGTGGTGCCCATAAGGAAGAAAAAATGGAAGCAAGGAAGACTGCAGCACCTACAGAAACTAATCATTACACTGGCAAGATCTTCGACAAGATCATGGAGTAATAATGGACCCACCTCTGAGTGAAGCCCAGCTTGGCTTCAGAAAGGAGAGAGACAACCTGGATGCTGTTTTCAGCCTCCTACAAATCCGTAAGAGAGCGTGCGAATATCAAAAGCAGCTCCAACATGTCTTCGTGTCTTCGTAGACAATGACAAAGTGTTACGCAAGATTGACAGGAACAGTTTCAGTTTCTCAAGATAATGTTTCCACGCTCAGAATTAATCGCATAAGCACTGACGTCACTTATGCCATGTGCTGGAGAAGACCCGAAATGATGATGGTATAAGCCTTAAGTTTCAGTTTCAATTTCTCAAGATGACGTCTCCGCGCTTGGAATGAATTCAGAAGACAAGAAGGTTGATTGGTCTTCAAGGGGTGGGACCTGGGAAATCAACCTATTTCTCCAGTGTGTTATACCAAGGCAGCCGGGCAATGCCAAGCTTTTTTACGATTTTCAACTGCCGTGGGATCTTTAGCGTGCGCAGCCAGAAGGCACACGGGTCCGATTCGTTTTTCGTCACCTTGCGAAGGATTAGACGTTCAGTTTGATTTTCCGGTCAAACTGACATAGCCGTATGAGCTGGCAAGTAAACGTGGCCCGCCTAAGGGTTGAACCCGGACCACTGCGTTACGATCACTGCGCTCTAACAACTGAGCTAATGGGCCACTATTAGACAGGAACAAGTTCTGGGAAATACTGACTCTATACGGCGTGAAGTGGCAACTTCTCGACAACATCAAGGCGATCTACACCAACAATCAACGCTGACTCTCCAACTGGTCACCAAGTGAAACCCGGGCTGTGACAGGGTCGCGTTCTGTCACCACTATTGCTCACTGTATACATTAGCAAAATCACCAAAGTTGCCAACCCAGACCCAGAAGTCCTACACAAACTGCTGTCTGCCGATGACCAAAGCACTCTGAACGAAAACCAGGAACAGTGGCAAAGATATACAGACAGCCTGAACAGCGGCTGCGAATACCTTGGAATGAGGATCGGCATAAGTAAGGCAGAGGTCATGTTAGCAGGGCGCACTACTGAAAAACTGGATATCACCATCAACAGCAGCTGCTTAAGCAAACCTCAGGTTACATCTTCGCTGAAGAGATTTAGAGTCCAGAAGGCAGACTCAGCTAAATATTAACTAGCACCCTTCATGAAGAACCCAAACATACCTATGGAAACCAACGCCAAAACCAACACCAGACTGATCAAACGAAATCTTCCTTCCAATCCTTACCTATCAGTGTCAGACCAAGACTGAACAAAAGTACGGGAGCGAAAAACACACACACACACACACACACACACACACACACACACACACACATACACACACACACACACACACACACACACACACACACACACACACACACACACACACACACGTCTTCGGTGAGCAGCTGGCAATACCAGAACAGATCCAGTCAGAAACGATGAAATCAGACAGATGGTTGATGCTACATCTTTACATAGCGCGCCAACGCATGAAATGATTTGGCCACCTGACAAGAATGCCAGTCGGCTAGCCAGTCCTGCAAGCCTACAAAACAAGGTGGCCAGGCTTCAGGGCCAGAGGAACGATCACGCCGGTAGTGGACAGAAGTAGTCTCAGACACGCTCCGTACCACGTCACTACCGCTACTCAAGGCCACCCGTCTTGCCACAGATCACCACCTTCATCTTCCCACAACACCTTCCCACTCAAAGCTGCTGGACAAATGAAAGAAAGATTGAAAAAGAAATGCCTTAAAATTACGGGTCCAATGTTTTGCTGTAAAACGCAAATAATAAGAACATAAACAAGCCTATTTGTATGAATTATGCGACATGGGCAAACATCGTGTATGGCCTTTTCTTTGAAAACACTTCAGTTTGGTGTTATCATAAGCCAACCCTGCTTGGGATTTTGGTAACACAGATTTACCGGAGCATGATTATGGTTATCCAACCCATTTGGCCATGTAGTTCCTTGCATTACCAATATCTATATGCAGCAGCAGCAGTAGCACAAACACACAGAAAAACAGATAGATACTACTTCAGTCCATAAAGAATACTCTTTTTATTTTCAAAGAAAGCTTACAAAAAACTTGGACATTTAAGTCATAAACAACACCTATTTTCCCGAAGATCTCATCCACGCAGCAGGACGAAGGGCGTAATTACGAGACAGTGAGATTTTTTTGACTTGTATATATACACATACGACCCAGGCCGTGTGGTTCTGTGAATAAAGAATCCGCCTTCAACGCCAGAAACCCTGTTTGATTTCCATTCAGACAGAGATTTCTTCCACCCTCCACAGGACCTTCCGTGTTGGTCTTCAAGCTTGTCTTTTGGATCAGAAGAGAAAACCCGAGGTCCCGTGTGTATCGTGCACTTAGCGTCAAATGATGAACGTCAATAAAAGAGTTCTCCCAGGCAAATTTCTGTTGGGGAAAAATTCACTCTGAAATAAACATACACAAGAAAACAAACAAACCGAGAAGCAACCGACCAAAAAGTGAGTTCTCTGGGATAATAACTTGCGTTTTACTTGGGGAAAAATTCTTTCTTGGGAAAATAATCTCCCTTTATCTTTGGCCTGCCTCTTGCCCTCCAGTGTTGCAGAAAGAGGGAGCCTGCTGCGTGAACAACAGTAGGTTCTCCATATCCCTATGCCCAGCCTTGCGCCCTGGAAACATCAACGTGGCGGTGTAACTCCACAGTCCTCAGAAACTGGAAGAGGCCAATCGAATCATGATCAAAACACAAGGAGAAAATATCCATAGATGAAACAGTGGAAAATCCACACTTTAAAGTTTTGCTTTGCCATATTGGACTACTGTATCCATGAAAGGGCTAGTAGCTAACATCTGTTGATTTATTTTATTTGAAGAGTCATGCTGTTAACTCACTCAAGTGTCTGGAGTTCGATCCTCCTGAAGGCCACAGTCTGAGCGGGTTGGCTGGCTCTTGTAACAAAGCCGTGAACTCAAAACTTGGTATCTCCATTTGGATCCCAGTCATCTGGGCTGTTCGTTGCCCCACCTATTGCTCCAATAATCCCGGTGGTATCAGATCACTGTTTTCATAGGTCCTAAGTTCCCCCCTTCCATTTCAAGACCGTGCAAGCGGGCAGGGTTTTGCGCAGGCTCAAAGAGTCTGTCAGATAACATAAAGTAGCTCCAGCATACGGAATTGACTGATTACCATGACTCCCCCTTGAATAAACTCTAAGCTCTATGCATTCGTGACCTACGGTTGGGCTGGGATCTCTGACCCAACTATGGTAAAACATCTATTCCAAAGAGTTAAGACACATCAACAGGAAGGCCAACCAACGGACACATAAACGCAGTTTCCCTCTGGTCCATACAAAACCATTCCCCATAAAAACTGTGTGTGAAGAGAGGATGGCAGGCAACCTGTTCACAACTTCATCGAAAAGAAACAGTACAGCGAGTGCGATACAAAAAACACACCAGAGGTCAAATTCGTGACAACCATGTGAGGACCACATCCCATTTCGAGGCATCTGATGAAATAGCGTTTCAACAGGTGTGTCTTGTGTCTGTCTGAATGCCTGCCTGCCTGCCTGCCTGCCTGCCTGTGTGTCTTTCAGCATATACGACTTAATGTGCTGCTATTTTAAACGGATTACTGCAGTGAATTCTCGCAAAAGCCCGATAGCCTTATCAATATATGACAGTTATCATCAAATAAGTAAATAAATAAACAATTAAATAAATAAATAAATGAAGTAGATACATCCAAACTGGCCGACAAACAAACAATAACAGGAAACACATGCACTCGAGGGAAAAAAACAAACATAAGGAGAGAGAGAGAGAGAAAAAGAAATGACATCCAAAGAAAACAAAACCACTGTCGTCCACTTAACAAGTGGTAATAAGTGCCGAGTTCTTGATCAGCCAACACACTGGTAGTACAGGCATAACAAGGGTAACGTCAATTCACAATAGGGGTTTAAAAATTGATTAAATTAACATTATTTTGCAGCCAACAGTCAGCGACAATGGCACAGTTGATGTATTCTATAACAGATCAGTTGTCTTGCTAAAATACACATTTCTGCCGCCAGTTTAATAAAAAAACAAACAGACAACTTTACGTTGAATTAAAGCTGTCTTTATAATACAGATCATCTGCAGCCAAGTTCTAAGTGATTACCATCGATAAGCTCACAGAACATGACGTATTGTAACAAGTGATTATCACTGCAAAGCTTACAGGACGTTAAGTATTCTAAGAAGTGATTAACCACTGCAAAGGTCGCAAAACATTAACTATCGAACCAGATTCGAAAAAGCATTGCATCGTGGAAACGTGATGTCTGTAGCAAGTTGTGAAAGTCAACAGAGAACTGGCCTCAGTGTACAGAACACATTCTTTTCACGTCATTCGTACAGAGCATTGCAACGGTATTGAGTGTTGACCATCCAACGGTGTCAGCAAAAATCGTTAAATAAAATACAGAATATGACATGGAGAAATAACCACGCTTGAAATGAAGATACAGATTTCAGCATTTCTCATACATCTATAAACAGTTTGTGATGCGTCAAACTGCTGAAGGAGATGTTATTGTAGAAGGCCCACATGCCCAAATTGCAACTACTTTCTCAAGTATTTGGCTATTGCCAACTGGCTTTATACCTTACACAAACCGACACTATGCCAGTCAGCGTCAAGTTAACGTACACACTTCTGATGTCTGGCATCTGACTCCTTTTAATCGTCAAGGAATCATTTTAAAGACAAGACATTAGTCTTGGGTTTAGATCAGTTTTTGCTTGATTCCTTTCTGTTTCAATCACTCAGTACTTCACATTCTGTCAATCACAATAATACTGAAGTGCACAGCACTCAATACTGAGATGCAAATATTTCAAACTGTGAGAAGTACATCATTCAATACTGAGGCTTACGTTATTCGCCCTCCACTATAGTTAGCAAGGTAAATGGAGGGCAGGTCCACACGGCGGTTCGTTTATAAATATCTGTACTGTAGCAGCAGGGTCACACGTCCGTGATTTTCTTCTGAAACCTAGGCACGGGCATGTCAAGACTGAAGTGGTCACTGACAGTGACGTCATCCACATTGATGTCGTCCACATCAAACATGTCTATGTCAGCGTCACTGATGGGGTCTGGTACGTAGAAGTCTTCGTCACTGGTCGTACCGGGCCGGTAGTTGTCATACTCTGACTCGTAGGCCGCGGAGCTGGAGTCGTGGGCATTGATGGCGGGGTCACTGCGAGACATCTCACTGCTGGAGGCTAGTGACGACATGCTGACGTTATCCACGTGTGTCGGTGGTACCTGATGCTTGCCGAAAATAAGCGGCAAGAGATAAGAGTGTCTCGGATGAATTTTAGGACTACCACAAGCAGAGGACGCATTAGAGGAAATGTGCGAGCCATCCTCTCGGTCACTGGGGATGTAGTCCAGACTACGGCAATGGCGTGGTGGCATGGTGTAGGCCGTGCGACGTTTCACCTGGTACTGGCTGATCAGAGGTACTCTCTGACAAGGTGTACCTAGACCTCCAGCCCCCATGGGTTGTGCCGAGTGCCGGTTCCTCCTTTTGCGCTCCATCTCAGCCAGAGGAACAGCTTGTTTGAAAGGGCTACCCCTCATGCGGACATCGCTGACCACGGCAGCTGATCCCACTGCACCAGGACCACTGCCGGCCTCTGGTCGTGCTCCTCGTGGGGCGCGAGGTGACGGTGTGATTTCCTGGGGCACGGCAGACGATTCTCCTGCCAGCTCTTGCAGCAGCTGTGTCAGGGAGGAACTGTCCGGAGTGTGCACAGGAAACTTTGGGGTGGGGGGACAGCGTGGGATGCTGTTGATGGTGTCGCTGGATCGGGACTTGTATCGGTCCAGGCTGTGAAAGGGAGAGCCAAAAATGTAGTTCAGCAGGTCGGCATCTGACTTGTCCTCATAGGCCTGGAGTTGCCTGACCTGGGCTCCTCGACCAGGCTTCAGATGGATGGGTTGAAGCAAGACAATGGAAGAATGATCGCTCATCTGCTTAGAGCTGATGGAGTCCCTCTCATCTTCCGATGTTGTGAACGAGGAGTATGAGGTCAGGTCACGTTTCATAAAAGGAGATGATGGAAAACTCTGTCGTTTGGATTTGGGTGACAACATGATACGGTTCTTCCCGAAATCTGGCCGGACACCGTTACTGGTAGAAGTGAATTCATCGGCATTGACACGGCGTATGGGCAAAGGCAGGTCTCCTCCCTGTCCCGCTGGTAGGATGGACATCATCTTACCATCAATACTAACCACCAAGGCTGATGTACTGGGGGTTAGCGTCGACCCTGAAGAGTTACTCTCCTTAGATCCGGAAGATGAACGTCGTAGGACGTCCGACAAAGGTCTGGAAGGTGTTTTGGTCGGAGAGGATGACTTGGTCTTGCGCCCTTCCACACCACCAATGTTACCATTACTTCCCTTTTTACTGGAAGACGTGTTGCTATTCTGTGAAGGGGTGGCGGAGTGAGACCGATCGATAGGTTCTCGATAGACGCCTGTCACGAATTTCTCCTCCATGTTGTCATTCACATCACCTGGAGACTGGGCGTGTTGTGCTGAGCTGCCACAGTGTCCTTTCCCTCCCCCACAACCGTTGCCACTGGCATCAGCGCAGGAAGAGGTGGAGGAACGGTTGCTACTGCTGACTGACTTGTGGTAGGGTCTCACAGGACTGCTCTGCTCCTGACTTCCAGTGCCCACAGAGCCGATCTCTTTGGTGGGCAGTTCCTTGGCTGGCATGGCCGTGTTCTGATTATGAGCCAGCACCGGATCTTCTGGAATCACGTCTTCCTGCACGGGTTTCAGGACCGGTTGCCTTGGTGATAAGGAGCCTGATGAAGCTATATTGGAGGGTCTGATCTGCTGGTAGTGGCCGCTGCCATTCAAACTCTGCAGCTGATTCAGGTTGGATGGCGAGGAGAAGGACGTGGGAGGAGTGGGCGGCTTGGCAGCCAGGTCAGAGTTGACTCTGCGAATGGGTTGGATGGAAGCCACAGAGGTTTTTGCCGAAGTGGTGGGACTAGACACCTGACGGCCGTAAGCACCTGCAGATGATGTGCTGTTATCACCAACCATTCTGGACATGTAGATTCCTGAGGATGGAGACTGAGGTTGAGAGTAGGTGTAACTGCCATTACCCCCTAGAGAAGAGGGGGAGCTGGCCAAAGACTGGGGAGGGGAGGTAGGAGAGTGGGAGTTGTTTTCCTTCAGGCTGTCGAAGAGAGCGTTCTGTACCATGTTCTGTCTGACCCGACCCGGAGGGGTGCCTGTGTTGCTGCTGTGCATCTTGATGTTCATGTAGTGCACGGCTGGAAGTTCTGGAGCATCTCCGGCCTGTTGCTCGTTAGACAATGAGTTTGTTCCTGACGAGCCACTCAGCTTACGTGAAGTGTTCCGTGGACTGTCTAGTGAGCTCTGTCGCTTCTTATTCAAACTGCCTGTAGGGGTTCCCAAGTTACACCGCCCCGAGTCTAGACTGGGCGGCCTCTCCAGCCCGGTCAGTGTTCCATACGCTTGACCCTTGCCCTGTGAAGACAGGGAGCCCTGGCGAAGGTTGGTTCCACTGCCTTGTCGTGGAAGAGGCACACTTTCCCAGGACTGACGTGATGAGGGTCTGACCAGGCTGGGAGACTCCGGTGTCAGGGGAGAGCGGCGGTCAGAGAACGGCCCGCTGCTGGAGCACCCCAGAGGACCCAGCTCCAGTGGCTTCCGAGACAACAAGAAATATGTGATCATCTCTCCTTTGCCCTTCACTGACACTCGACCCCGGCACCTGAAGTCGTAGGCATCTTTCAGAGCTAGATACACATCTTCCGTCACCTGGCCAACACAGAAACATGTATGGTGTGATGATGATGACAACAGAGTTGATAACAAGAACTACAATAACAATAAAATAACACTATCACTACTACTACTACTACTACTTCTACTACTACTACTACTAATAATAACAGCTGCTGCTACTGACATACAAAGATATGATAATGCTAAAATCGTCAGTTTCTTTAAACAACACACAGCTGCACTTTGTCCCTGTTCTCTGTTTCAGGAAGTCAGCAGCAGTTATTATTAATGTCATAGCATTTACGTGTGTGTGTGTGTGTGTGTGTGTGTGTGTGTGTGTGTGTGTGTGTGTGTGTGTGTGTGTGTGTGTGTGTGTGTGTGTGTGTATGTGTGTGTGTGTGTGTGTGTTATGTGGGTGTGTGCGTGCGTGCGTGCGTGTGCGTGTGTGTGCATGTGAGTGAGTAAGCGGGTAAGTGAATAAGTGTGTGTGTGTGTGTGTTTGTGTTGTGTGTGTGTGTGTGTGTGTGTGTGTGTGTGTGTGTGTGTGTGTGTGTGTGTGTGTGTGTGTGTGTGTGTGGGTGTGTGTGTGTGGTGCATCATCTACATAACCGACCAACAACCGCAGAACAGGACAAATCAAAGCAAGAGTCCAGAAACCCACATTAAAAAAGAAAACAAACAAACACACACACACACAAA
>CM060309.1:35901424-35946424 GCA_030674185.1 Monoplex corrugatus
GGCATTGAAAATGTTGACGAGACAGTTTTATTTCCCAGGCCCCTCCCCTGAAAGCCCAATTAGCCTTCTAGCCTTTCTGAAGTTTTTGTAAAATAAAACGAAACAAAACAAAACAAAACAAAACAAACAAAAACAAAACAAAACAAAAAACAGAGTGAGTGAAAGAGACAGTGAGTAGAGGGAGGGAAGGGGAAAGAAATAAGAAAAAGAGAGAATATGGTGGTACAGTGTGCTTATATATACATACATACATATATATATATATATATATATATATATATATATGTGTGTGTGTATGTGTCTGTGTGTGTGTGTGTGAGTGTGTGTGTGTGTGTGTGTGTGAGTGTGTGTATGTGTATGTGTGTGTGTGTGCGGTGTGTGTGTGTGTGGTGTGTGTGTGTGTGTGTGTGTGTGTGTGTGTGTGTGTGTGTGTGTGTGTGTGTGTGTGTGTGTGAGTGAGTGTGTGCGCGTGTATGTGTGAGTGCATGCGCACGCATATGTGACAAAGCGGATGACAACTTGGATCAAGGATTACTCTCATTATCATTATTTTTTATTACTGTCATTAGTATCATCATTATATTATTGTTATTATTATTATTGTTATTATCATCATCATTATCACCATCATCGACAGATAGCGAAAAGGCAGATGTTTTATGTAGCAGGTCAGAACGACTGGAGCATTATAGACTGACAGCCAACAGGCAAATCTTTATGTAGCATGCTAGGATTAAACTCTGTTTTGGATTCCTTGTCCTGTTGAAATGTTTTTTTTGTGTGTGTGTCCTATTTCCTACGCCATACTAATGGCCGCTGAATCTGGGACAATATTTCATACTCCTATGATGATGGTGTTGACGACTGAGATGATAATCATGATACTACAGAACTCCATTTAGGGACTGACAATGCGTGACAACACATACATATATATACACATATATATATATCAGGATAGGATGGAGGATATAGTTGGACCTCATGGCCTTGGTACACAAAATGAAAGGGGAGGGGAACTTGTAGAATGGGCACAGATGAATGAGTTCATAGTAGGAAACACCTGGTTTGAGCAGCCTAATAGAAGAAAATGGACTTGGATGAGTCCAGGAGATAATACCAAAAATCAGATTGACTACATCCTGATTAATAAAAGATTTAGAAATTCTTCACTGTCAGCAAAAACACTACCAGGCGCAGACTGCAACAGTGACCACAATCCTGTAGTGGGTAGATTAAGGCTGAAATTGAGGAAAAGGAAACAGACCAAAAGCAACATCAAACTAAATCTTGGACTCTTAAAGACAGGTGAAGTGATAAGTAAAAAATGTAATGTACATGTTCAAAACAAATTCAGTGCTCTGGAAGACGTTAGTGACAGTGATGAACAATGGACAAGGTCGAGAAATTCGATAAATGAAGCTTGTGAAGAAATCCCTGAAGTAGATAGAAAAGCAAAAAAGAACTGGATGACAAAAGACATTTTAGGCTTGATGAAGGAACGAAGGAAGGCAAAGAGAAACGAGGCGATAAACAGGAAGATAAACAAAGAAATCAGGAATAGGTGCAATGAATCTAAGGAAGCTTGGCTGAAAACAAAATGCAAAGAAATAGAAGACCAACACAAAACGGATCCTCAGGGTATGTACAGACGAACTGAAGAAACTGTTCACAGGAAAAATACATGCACATCAACTTGTTGCTTAAAATCGAAAGATGGTAGGCTTATCATGGAAAAAGACAAAATATTAGAAAAATGGGGAGAGTACAATAAAGACCTTTTTGAAGATGACAGAAACGAAGAACACATCATAAGAAAGAACGTTGAAGGACCACCCATAATGAAAGATGAAGTTAGAGCAGCACTGAAAACGATGAAACCGGGAAAAGCCCCAGGACCAGACATTACTACAGAGATGATTGAAGCCGTGGAGGAATTTGGTATAGAAAAAATAACAGTCCTCCTAAATGAAATTTACGACACTGGAAAAATCCCCAAAGATATGTCAAAATCAATTTTCACTGCACTTCCAAAGAAGACAGGGGCTATAGAATGCGAACTCCATCACACAATCAGTTTGATGAGTTATGAAACAAAAATCCTATTAAGAATAATCATGATGAGGACAAGGAATAGAATCAAAGGAGAAATAGCAGATGAACAATGCGGATTTGTGGAAGGGAAAGGAACTATTAATGCCATACATACATCCGAAGAACTATCATAGAGAGGTCAATCGAGATGAACAAGGATTTACATCTATGCTTAGTTGATTATACCAAGGCTTTCGATCGGGTAAGACATTAAGAATTGATCAACCAACTAGAAAGACTCAATATTGATGGAAAAGATCTACGAATAATCAGAAATATGTATTGGGAACAAACAGCTGCAATGAGAATAGAAAACGATATAAGCTCTTTCCAAAACATCAAAAGAGGAGTCAGACAGGGTTGTGTTTTGTCACCAGATCTGTTTTTACTTACAGCCAAAACATCATGAGAAACCTAGAGGAAGACCCTGGATTAAAGGTTGGAGGGAAAATGATAAACAACATTCGATACGCAAATGACACCGTGCTAATTGCAAAAAATGAAAGGGACATACAAAACCTTATGAATATACTAGAAATACAAAGCAAAGGTAAGGGTTGGAACTAAACAGCAGGAAGACTGAAGTCATGGTGATCAGTAAAAAACATGAAACCCCCTCATGCAAAATAACAGCAAACGGTACAACCTTGAGACAGGTTGATAAGTTTAAATACCTGGGGACGATCATTTCACCAGACGGCAGATGCACATCAGAAATAGCCAGCAGAATCGGCCAAGCCAAAACAGCATTCAAGAAGATAAAAAGCACTCTTACCAACAAATGCCTATCAATTAACATCAGGGAGAGAGTTCTTGAATATTATATAGAACCAATGCTGTTATGCGGTTGTGAGGCGTGGACAGTCAACAAGCAAAGCCAGAACATGATAGAGACAGCCGAGATGTGGTTTCTAAGAAGAATGTTGCGAGTTCCATGGATAGCAAAGAAAACACACGAGACAGTCTTGATGGAGGCAGACGCAAGAAGATCATTCATAAGAAAGATTAGGACAAGACAGGCAACATTTACAGGCCATTTTATGAGGAAAGGGGAATTGAAGCACCTGGTCACAACGGGAAAGCTGGAGGGAAAGAGAGCACCAGGTAGACCCAGGGAGACGATACTAGACGGACTTGCAGAGTGGCTGAAGACAAAGAGGGTGGAAGAGATGCTTGAGGCAGCAAGAAATAGAGACAGATGGAAGTCCATGATCGCCAACGCCATGCGGCAAGGCACCTGATGTTGATGTATATATATATATATATATATATATATATATATATATATATACATATACTATATATATATATATATATATTATATATATATATATATATATATATATATATATACACACACAATACATACACATAATTATACATCCTGTTGCAAATTGAGAATAACAAAATTGGCACATTTATGCATTATGCCGTATTCATGTGTTTATGAAAACAACGAATGCCCAATCGCATTCAAATGCATTCTACGACAACTACCAAATTGTTTTACGGAGATACATTGAGGGAGAGAAGGAAACGAGAGAGAGAGAGCGAGAGAGAGAGAGAGAGGGGGGGGGAGAGAGAGAGAGGTAGAGGGAGAGAGAGAGAAAGAGAGAGAGAGAGAGAGAGAGAGAGAAGGAAACGAGAGAGATAGAGACAGACAGACAGAGAGAGAGACAAACAGAGAGAGAGAGGGAGAGAGGGAGAGAGACCGAGAGAGAGACAGGCAGACAGAGAGAGGACAGGAGAGATGGCAAACAGACCGCAGATACAGACAGACAGACTGACAGACAGACAAACAGAGACACTAACAATAAGCCAGACACACTGAGACAGAGAGTGTAAAGGAGAACGCACAAAACGATCGATCTAACAAGGAAAGTCATAAATACAATGCACTGAGCAACAGCTGATAAAAACATGTACAGAGGAAAGTAAGCAAATCCCTGTACAAACGGTTGCTCACTGTGCACAAAGGCACAAAGCAGCTGCAACATTTTAGGGGTCTGTACAGGCTATCACATATGTCGCCTGAATGCAGCTGTCCTTGTTCCTGTGTGTCGATTTCTGATACTTTTCCTCAAAACAAGTATTACAGGCTTTGAATAGGACTTAGCGACAATCTGCCTTACAGTTTGTTTTTTTACACAGTAAACAGTTCATTTATTACACATCACTGGATGTTCAAAGACTGGTTTCATTGTGAAAATTTTGAGTGATGATACCTGTCTGACAGCTGCCATATTATGCATGTATGATACAAACAATAAGAACAAAAACAATTCAGCAGCAGCAACAACAACAACAATACTACTACTACTATAATAGTAATAATAACAATAATAAGAAGAAAACAACAGCAACAACAAACATCAACAATAAACATCAACAACAACAACAACAATAATAATAATAAAATAATCATAATAATAACGATAATGTCATCATAATAATAATAATAACAACAACAATAATTATTATGTCATCACTATTATCATTATTATTTTTTAATTATTATAACTAGTATCATTATCATCAGAGAGGAAAACGTGGTGACAGATGTTTCCTTTAAACTGCACTGTACTGTGTAATATATTGTGATTTATATGTATAATATTATGTTGTATTGTTCGCAGGGACAGCGTGGCCTGCGCTAACACATTTTTTTGTGTGCGAAAATAGGGCTATTGTACACAAGGACACTGCAGCACCACCCACCATATTTCTTCTCTTATGTACTTCTGTTTGTCTACCAAAATGGTTTTTCTTCGAATACAGTAAATACAACAAATTATTGGCATGGACTACGAGGGTCATCCAATGGATAGTGAGACTTTACCGGCATGGATCACGAGGGTCATCCAATGGATAGTGCGACTTTATTGGCATGGATCACGAGGGTCATCCAATGGATAGTGAGACTTTACTGGCATGGATCACGAGGGTCATCCAATGGATAGTGCGACTTTATTGACATGGATCACGAGGGTCATCCAATGGATAGTGAGACTTTACTGGCATGGATCACGAGGGTCATCCAATATAGATAGTGCGACTTTATTGGCATGGATTATGAGGGTCATCCAATGGATAGTGAGACTTTACTGGCATGGATCACGAGGGTCATCCAATATAGATAGTGCGACTTTATTGGCATGGATTATGAGGGTCATCCAATGGATAGTGAGACTTTATTGGCATGGATCACGAGGGTCATCCAATATAGATAGTGCGACTTTATTGGCATGGATCACGAGGGTCATCCAATGGATAGTGAGACTTTATTGGCCTGGACCACGAGGGTCATCTAATGAATAGTGAGACTTTATTGGCATGCATTACGGGGGTCATCCAATGGATAGTGAGACTTTATTGGCCTGGACCACGAGGGTCATCTAATGAATAGTGAGACTTTATTGGCATGCATTACGGGGGTCATCCAATGGATAGAGAAACGTTACTGGCATGGTTCACGAGGGTCATCCAATGGATAGTGAGATTATGGTCATAAAAATGTAAAATAAAATAACATAATGATCAGAACATTTCCGCATTACTTCGATGTAACATGCCTTCTCCCAAACGACCAGTCCCCGTCTGTAAGGAAGGTCCCAAAGTGCTCAGTGCTAGGAAACCTGGCTTGACACGTTGCGCTTTCTTGGCCATCTTCAAATTCAAGTCGTAGAAACGTACACCAACGAAGGGGTTCTTTCAACTTGAGGATCAGATCAAAATCGGGGGGGGGGGGGGGGGGGGGGGGGGGGGACTCAATCTGGAGAATATGGCGGGTGTGACAGAGCGTCTCGCGGATATGACGTCATAAGTGTCGTTACCCTCTCTGCTTTGTGGCAAGATGCGTTGTCACGTGATGTCAATAGCAAATCCTTAAACAGTGTTTTATATTTCTTTTAGCTACATTACTCCGGCTTAAAATTATTAAAATTACACTAAACTAAATTTCTAGGTTTAAATTTGAACGCCATGAAATACAAATTCCACTTGTTTTCATGATAAGCTTCTAACCATTGCAGATATATAATATGTAAAGACACCATAGACAACGTACACATTATATGAAATAATAATAATATCAATAATAAGAACAATAAAAATAACAACAACAACAATGATATTTATAAGGCGCCAAATCTTGATACAATAATTCAAACCAAGACCTATTTGTCTTTTTTTCACATCAAATCCTCTTGTCTGATTTACAGCCATAAAACTGTTTCCTGAAGCTCTACAATGCCATATATATGCCATGTCTCTGAAGGCAATGAGCTGGCTATGCAGTCTTGTTTGTTGACAGACCGAGGTTGTCCTGCTATCACTGTCAATGTATGAGTGTTACACAACAGCATGCACTTTTATGTATCAGAAAAAGAAAAGAACTTGTATGGCAACGGGTAAAAGAAACGAAAATAAAGACACACGTGCATACACATACATACATACATACGTATATACATACATACGCACATAGATACATACATACAAACATACATACATACACACACATACATACGTACATACATATACATACATACATACTTACGTACATACATAAATACATGCATAACATACTTACATACATACGTACACACAAAAATACATACATACATACATAATACATACATGCACACAGACAGACAGACAGACAGACAAAAAGTGAGTGAACACACCATATGACTGCTGTGCTGGTTGTCTATGAAGTGAGCAGCAACATGTGTCGGTAGAAGGTTGCACAGAATACGGCGGTTGCTATTCTGCAGTTCCACCATCTCGCTTTTCTCTTCCGTGGCCTGGTGTGTAAAACACACACACACACACACACACACACACACACACACACACACACACACACACACACACACACACACACACACACACTAATATCACTTATAGTGAAAAGACGTTAAATCAAAGAACGAACGAACACACACACACACACACACACACAAGCACGCACGCACGCACGCACACACACACACACACACACACACACGCACGCACACACACACACACACGCACGCACACACACACACACACACACACACACACACACACGCACGCACGCACACACACGCACGCACACACGAGATCACCATCTCACCATCATTCATCAATCCTTCCCCCCTCCCCCAGGTCCCTGGAATGATTATCTCTGTCAGTCATATCAAATGAGGTGAGTGCCTTTTATCAGATGGAAGACAGACAGACAGACAGACAGACAGACAGACCGACCGACCGACCGACAGACAGACACAGTCACAATGAACAAACGCGCACACATGAATGCACACATACATGCTCTATTTATTTATTCATTCATTCATGAAGAAAAAAATCAGTAACATTTAAGTTTAAGCACATAAAAATTTATCTGAATATTACAGTTTGAACGTCAAATAAAAATTTTATTACATTTTTGATGAAATAGGAGGGTGGGGTGGAGAGTAGCAGTTATGATGGAAGGTGTGTGCAAGTGAATATGTATGTACGCGCGTCTGTGTGTGTGTGTGTGTGTGTGTGTGTGTGTGTGTGTGTGTGTGTGTGTGTGTGTGTGAGTGTGTGTGTGAGTGTGTGTGTGTGAGTGAGTGAGTGACTGAGTGAGTGAGTGAGTGTGTGTTGTGTGTGTGTGTGTATGTGTGTGTATATGTGTGTGTGTGTGTGTGTGTGTGTGTGTGTGTGTGTGTGTGTGTGTGTGCGCGTGCGTGTGTGTGTGTGTGCGTTTCTCAGTTTGTTGTATTAAGTTTCAATTCGTTTTAAACAACAGTTGTTGAGATTTTTTAATCGATTCGCCATTTCTGATTTGATCTTTACATTTTAACAAATTAGGATTTGCGCATAGAATTCTGCGTAGGCTCAAGGAATCTGTCAGATACTTGCTGGCAGATTTTATTTGGAGTGCATATAGAATACTGAACTGCCCGAGTGTCATAATCCGCTTTTGAACAACTCCGAATAATAACAAAGTTAAACATGTTTCTTGAATTTCATCCACGATGTATTTGTTTCAATTACTTCCACAGTAACTTATGCATATTTCTAATGTGTCTGAACAACTCTTATGTTAACTTGACAATAAATGTTTAATAATGATGGTGTGTGTACATGCGCATGTGGGTGTGTGTGTGAGAATGAGAAAGAGAGACATAGAGAGAGAGAGAGAGAGAGACAGACAGACAGAGACAGAGATAGATAAGAGAGAGAGGGAGAGGGAGAGAGAGGGAGAGGGAGAAAGAGAGAGAGGAAGAAAGAGAGAGAGGGAGGGAGAGGGAGAGAGAGAGGAGAGAGAGAGAGAGAGAGAGAGAGAGCGAGCTCTGTGCAGTCTCTTCTACACGTGACTAGATCAAGGGACACAACCCAAAGCTGTGCTGGTCAAGGAACTGTCAGATCGCGGTTACTTCGCATGACTCCTATCACTGATTTTGTAAACAAACAAACAAATAAATAAATCATTAAACAAATAAGCAAGTTCAAGTTCATATTGTTTATAGGCTGGCCGACTACTAGAGCCATATCTGGGATAAATAATAAACACTTAACTAAAGATATGAATCGATAAATAAGTAAATGAATACATACATAAAACAACAAACTAACCTGCTGAATTTCGAGTATCAAATGTGCTTTGACAAGTCCACAAACTGCTGTATCACTTACATGTATACAGATAAAACAATGCGGAAATCAACATGAGGCATTTCCTCGCCATAACACAAACACATATATGGTAAACAAAATACGTCAACTGACATATATATATATATATATATATATATATATATGTACGCAGGAAAACAAACAAGCAAAGAAAGAAAAAAACAAAAAACAAAAGACTTCCTCCGACTTTATGACGATCATATACATAATGCAGAAATCAAACCATATAAATCTCCATCACGTCCCTGTCCACTATACACTCAGGATAAACAAACATACATGTATATATACACAAAACAAATTGTCACATGTATATACAACTTACACAAATTATAGACATGCACACATTAAAACAAACGACCAAGTTACATGCACACAACCAGTCAATGTAGCAAAGAGATTAGCATAACAAACTGATGAATGGAAGGTTGTGGGTTCGAACGCCCATAAGTCCAAAGAAATTACTGTGGGAAACTTTTAGCCCCAAGCTGCTCCCATCCAGAATGGAATGTACTATGGGCTGACTGTGACCAACATTTTCGAGTCTCATCCACTTTACCGATATGTCTTTGAGGGTTTTTGCTGAAATTGTCCTGACCAGCACCACACGTGTCTGGCTCTCAGGCCCAATTGATACCTGGGTACATCATGAAAGTATGCGTAGATGTCAGCCCTGTTATGTAGCTTCAATCCCCATTCTCACCATAATAACAATAATAATAACAATAAATCACTTTTATATAGCGCTATTCTCCTACACATAGGTAAAGATTCACTGCGCTTTACATTAATTAGTTCATTTTTCCCAATCAGCCCTATGCCTAGTGGTCAATTATACTAACTCCCACTCCTAATCCCCCCAACACACACACTAGAACATCTGTTGCAAGGAAGTACTTATATATACATCACTGAATCAGAAAGATCAAAAATCATATTTCATTACTGGTAGTATTTATCCCAAAGATGAGTTTTGAGGCCCACGTTGAAAGAAGAGAGAGATGATGAACAGCGGAGAGAAAAAGGCAGATCGTTCCAGACAAGTGGGGCCTGGCAACGGAAGGCTCGGTGTCATATGGTTTTGTATTTTGATTTTGACTTTGCCAGAAGCATCTGGTTGCTTGACCTGAGACTGCGTTCAGGCCTGTATGTTTTAAGTACAGAAGACAGGTAGTTAGGCAAGGTACCATCAAAATGCCGATAAGCCAGAGTAGCTAGTTTATATTATACTCTTGCTTCCATAGTGGAGCTGCTTCAATAGGCTGGTTGCTAGCACTGTGCGTAGCCCTCTGTGCTCCCTTCTCCTGGTGACTTCAGTTTCGGTGGGTTCAGATGTGTTGGACAGCCGAAATAAACGACATAAGCGTACTGACAAAAAAGTATGTATTGTATATCTTGGATTAGATGTGTCGGACAGCCCAAATAAACGACATGAGGGTACTGACAAAAACGTACGTAGGTCTATTGTATATTTTGGATTAGATGTGTCGGACAGCCGAAATAAACGACATGAGGGTACTGACAAAAAAGTATGTAGGCCTATTGTATATTTTGGATTAGATGTGTCGGACAGCCGAAATAAACGACATGAGGGTACTGACAAAAAAGTATGTAGGTCTATTGTATATTTTGGATTAGATGTGTCAGACAGCCGAAATAAACAACATGAGGGTACTGACAAAAAAGTATGTAGGTCTATTGTATATCTTGGATTAGATGTGTCAGACAGCCGAAATGAACGACATAAGCGTACTGACAAAAAAGTATGTATTGTATATCTTGGATTAGATGTGTCGGACAGCCGAAATGAACGACATGAGGGTACTGACAAAAAAGTGTGAAATGTATATTTTGGATTAGATGTGTCGGACAGCCGAAATGATCGACATGAGGGTACTGACAAAAAAGTGTGTATTGTATAATCATTCCTCTGCTTGTGCTCAACTTGTTCTGTCTCTGTTTTTACGCCAAGTCACTGGTCACAGAAGCTGGGAAGATAATTTACAGTTATGATGATGATGACAAAGGCGATAATAACGATTTTACAAAGCTATGACGATAATAATGGTTAGGATGACAATCATGATGATATGGAGTTATGGAGACTGAGACTGCGTGAAGGAATGTACTCTACGTCACTATCATAATACACCCTGACGTCAAGCAGGCCCAGGAAATACAGACACCTGCAGCGTTGATCATGAAATTGGAAGAACATCCATCAAGTGGATCAGACTCGACCGTGTGGTCCCAATCTTCCTAGTGATCCCATAGCAACCCTAACTCAGCTCGTATTTTTTGCTTTTACAATGGACGTACCATGTGAAATTCGGTCTGCTTTCACACAGGGAGAGGGTGTCCTTACAGTGCAACGCCTGCCATTTTAACAAGATCTTTTTTGCGTGCGGTTTTTGTTTATTCTACGGAAGTAGATTTTTTCAAAGAATTTTTGCTAGGGATCACTCTTTGCTGCTGTGGGATCTTTAACGCGCATTGAATGGAGCAGAAAATGTGGCTACCAAAAAACAAACAACAAAAGTTTAAAAACTACACCGATGGCCATACTTAAGACATACTCCATGTCACCCAAACCTGTAACAGTCAGTCAGTGTGACTCAAAGAGACTGACCTGTATTTTCCATAAAAAGTCCAGTCGGTTGGTCCATTCCTGCTGGCGACCTTGAACGAAGAGGGCCACGGTGAAGATGATCAAGGTCACGATACCCACCACGTGCGTCGGCACTACCGGGCTGAAACACGACATCATTTGGTTACGTTATGTCACCGATATGTCACTGATACTGCCCTTTGTTCGTAGGAACAGTGACATCAGAATGTTGGACAGACTGCTGCTTAACTCTCCTGTTCTTCAGCTCCAAATGACAACAACAACAACAAGAGCAACAACTTCAACAACAAGAACAAAAACAACGGTCACACACACACACACACACACACACACACACACACACACACACACACACACACACACACTTTTGCCTTTGAAATCTGGGTCTTTTTTTGTGTTCAAGGAAAGAAAGGGTGAAAAAAGACACACAGGAAGAAAGAAAGCCAGACAGAAAGACAGAAAGAAAGGAAAGAACTTAAATGCGACGGCTTAATCAATTCGAGCCATGTACTAGGGCTATACATAATTAAACCTGCGCTGGTTTCCAGCACGCTTGGATTTCTGTCTTCTTTTTGTTTTGTATGCATTCATCTATTTCTTTTTTGTCATTCTGTCTTTTTCACTCTCACTTTTTTTCTCTCCATTTCTTCGTCTCCTGTCTTTTCTTCCTTAACTCCGTCGTTCTTTCATTCATAAGTTTATTCTCTGAGTCAACCCGTCTGTCACTCATTTTTACATCACTTCAAACCATTAATCTATCCATCTACTATTGTCAACAGAATTATCAATCGCAATTCCAAATTCAGTGTGTAAGCTGATCGAAGTCAAGACAAACCGTGCTACTATCAGATTCGATGCATTGGTTCGAAGATATCTTTCAACTGAGGCTGCATCTAAGCTTGTGACATCTCTCATTTTGTCTTCTCTTGATTACTGTTATGTTCTCCTTTCTGGACTACCAGCTTCTTCTCTCCTGTGTCTGCAACGTATACAAAACATCGCTACTCGTCTTGTCCTCAGAAAGAAAAAGTTTGATCATATCAGTCCTCTCCTTCGCTTTCTTCACTGGGTGCATGTCTTAAAAAAGAACTGAATATATAAGCTGGATACCTTGCGTTACAAATCTATTCACCAGTCTGCTCCATCACATCTTTGCAATAACATCAACATTTATACGCCAACTCGCACCTTGCGCTCAGCTTCAGACACTCTTTCCCTTCAGATACCTAGATTTAAACTATCAAGTGTTGGCCAGCGTTCATTTGCTGTCTCACGACCGTCAGCCTGGAATAGACTTCCGCTCTGCTTTCACCTAACGCCTACCCTTTCTGCTTTTAAATCCAATTTAAAAACATACCTTTTTTCCCAACAATGAATTCTACAACTATTTCTTTCCCTCAGTCTGTGTATTAAATATCGTAAATGTTGGTCTTTATCGGTTGTATGCGTACGCCTGGCGCGTGAGTGTGCTTTGATTTGAATTGCCAAGATTTGGCGCCGCATAAATACTCGTAATTATTATTTTTATTACTATTTTCATTATCATTATTATTATCATACTATTATCGTTCTTTTTATTATTATTATGATTATTACAAAGACGGTTACGTTTGGACCCCATCATCACAATAAAGGTGTACGACATGACATACATTATTTTTCATTTCCTACTTCTGCACTTCCTCCTGGCCTGGCCTGGCCTGGTCAGTATAGAGCTCCTGTTTTTCAGTCTGACTAAAGGTTTGCATAAGTGAGAATCTCGTTCAGAAAAAAAGTGTCAGCGGATTCCAGATCACCATGAGGTGAATCGGGACCTGAACTAGTTTAGGGTCAGGAAAGGTAAAGTAATAGCAGTAGGGGAGAGAGAATGGGCACCACCCTCATAATGCTGGCCTCAAGAGAAGTGCAAGTCTCTACCATCACGCTCCTCGACCAACTCAGGATTACGGGACAGATTCAACCTATCTTCCTTCCTTTCTTTACTCATTCATCCATCGATTAATTCACTGTGTTAATAGCAAAATTCTTTCCAACAGTATAATCTATTCCAATTATGCAATTCATTCATATTTCAAAACTCACTCTGTCGGTTGGTCAAAGTTGACAGACAGCTGTGTATAAAATCCATCACGAGGATGAAAGAGAATAGAACATCATTTCATTTTTTCCCCTCCACCCATCCATCCAACCGCCCATCCATCCAACCATCCATCCATCAATCTATCCATCCACTGGTTTACTGACATCAGCAGGATAACTTGACTATTGAAGACTCACTGGGTGAGCTGGTCAAAGTCGACAAACAGACGGTTGTGCGTGAACTCCATCATGATGATGAACGTGGAGGACATGACACACATCATCACCAGCTTCACCAGTGCCGATAGCTTGAGGAACACGGAGACACTAACGCTGCACAAAAGTCCACTGATGTAGACGTAGGGCGGGAATTCACAGGTCAGGTGATGGTCAATGTTCAGTGAGGACATGTTGACGTCAGCCAGGAAGGCGAACACCTTGCCCTTACTGCAGCACAGCTGAAAACAGAGAGAAACTCAGATCCTCAGACGTGTATTCTGATAAAAGACACGTTTCCAACATAACATGCTTTAAATTATGACAGTCGGGACTGAAGTGAACAAGGTAAAATATTTCCTTTTTCTTCCTTTATCTGAAATTGCGGCTGTCTGAACTTTAAGTGAACAAAGTAAAATATTTCTTTTTCTCTAACTTTATCTGAAATTGTACAGTCTGAACTTAAAGGAACAAAGTAAAATATTTCTTTTTTCTTCCTTTATCTAAAATTGTGAGTCTGAACTTGAGTGAACAAAGTAAAATTCTTCTTTTTCTTCTTCCTTTGTCTGTCTGATCTGCAGGCACCATCCTGAGATAGCCGACGATATCATCAGTACGCTGACAGGACTGAACAGAAAAAAAAAAAAATGCTGAGCGACATCAAATTCTGCTTCACACCGTCGACACTGGTATTCCTTAGGCGGCATCTTACTTCAGGATAAAATACTGTGTTGATAAATGGGGTAAAACATTTTCTATCAGTCTCTCCTGTCACAGACTTCTCTTCAGCTGCCATAAGACGATGTCCCTTTCCATCACACTATTCTGTCTACTGCCAAAACACACTGAACGACATCACTATCCAATGACGAGTAAGTCAGTACATGGAACCACGTTTGATAATAATACTTACAACAATGATCACAAGGTTATGGCCCTGATAGATGGGCAAGACGTCTGACCCAATCGAAAGGTATGCGGTTCGATCCTGTCTGGTTACCTTCCACCTGGCAGGTAAAGGATGAAGGCGAGTTTTTTTCAACCTCACACGTCAACATATGTGCAGACCTGTTAGTGTCTAAACTCCGGCGTGTGTATGCACACACAGAACATCAAGTACGCACGTTAAAGATCCCGTAAGTCATGTCAGTGTCTGGTGGAAACAGTGGCTTCTGGAAACATGAAAACACCCAGCATGCACGCCTACCGAAAACAGAATATGCAGACTGCACAACGTGTACATACAGCCATCCGTGAACAATCAGACCGCATCAGACTGCACAACGTGTACATACAGCCATCCGTGAACAATCAGACCGCTTCAACAAAGTCCCATGGTGCCATCGGCAAGCATCCGGTAAGTTAACGCTACGTTTATCGTTATAATTTGATATGCCCCACGATGACCTTGACGATTGTTATTGTTATTGTTGTTTAAAGCCCAGCCGACTGCGTAGAGCCATATCAGGGCTATAACTGTTTCAAAACATACAAAACAGGTAAAAAAGAAAAGAAAGTTAAGTACACATATCAATGCATCCGCGCATATAATCTAATGACACGCCCCTGGCGTTGACAACTCCATCCAATTTATCACACGGGGGATTCAAAAAACACACCTGAATACAAAATGTATGCATACCTAAGGACA
Source organism: Monoplex corrugatus (assembly GCA_030674185.1). NCBI lineage: Eukaryota > Metazoa > Mollusca > Gastropoda > Littorinimorpha > Ranellidae > Monoplex > Monoplex corrugatus. The sequence continues at coordinate 35,916,763 of CM060309.1, forward strand.
CAAAACATACATAAAAACGGGCCTAAATTACCCAAATATCTCACCTCCCTAGAGCCAAAAATGCACTTAATACAAGTACCCAATTATCAATCCTAAGAAAAAGTACGTAACACTTTATCGAACACATAAAGGTGAATGGACCAACAAGGCAGAAAATGATAGGAAGAAATGACAGAAAGCAAAGGAACAAGGCAGAAACAAAGAGTGTGACAGAAATGAGGAAATTTCTAGCACAGGATTTCCAGAAGGTGGGAATATTATTTATACTGAAAGAGCCCCCGGTGTCCCCACGGGGGTGACCTTGACGATGATGTTATTCCAGATCAGAGATCTAGTGGTGAAGCTGACAGTGAGCACTGACGGCCGTATATGCTTCACTTTCACTTCTTACAGGAACATCTATACAAAAAAGAAAAACTGTTGTGTTGCACCGCGGCGATGCGCTCTGCCCGGTTAATTTATCATATCACACACACACACACACACACACACACACACACACACACACACACACACACACACAGAGTTACACAAATACACTACAAACTGTAACTGCAATAATTACCATAGTCATAAACACGGTATTGGGGATGATAACAACCATGCACTCACCACGTTGACCTGCGCCATGATGTAGATGAGAGACACTGTAGTGATGATGACGAACATCCGCAAGGCACATGACTTGCGAATATCAAAGGCGGTGCACTGCGTAGACAAAAAGACCCAACAGACACAAGATGGTCAAACTATAACAGCATTTACTATTCACGGGAAGTCCAGACTGCTTTTTTCTCAACTGGCACCTTAATACCAGGACCTAAGGCGCACAACACATTTCGATCAAATATGCATTCTAAGTATGAACATTATTTGAGTGTTTTCGCAAGAAATTTACGAACTTGAAATAATCTAGAATGCTTGTAGACTGAAATAACGTGAACGATATTTGAGCGTCATCGCCAAAAATAAACTATGAAATTGAAATACTTCAGACTGCGTCTAACAAAATACTGTGAATATATTTGATTATTTTCCCAAAAAACATTGATAAAATTGAAATAACTGAGAATGCTCCCAGCAATCGAAATAATGGGAACATTATTTGAATGTTCTCGTGAAAAAAGTTACAAAATTGAAATAATTTAGAATGCTTCCAGGAAATCGAAATAATGTTAACATGATTTGATTTTTTTCACAAAAAAGTGTATAAAATTCAATAATTTAGAGTGCTTCTCGGAGATCAAAACAGATTGTGCTCTTAAGCCCAAACATAAAAAAGAAATCTTTCACGCACTTTCATTCTCGTTCAGACGGATAATATGAGGTAAGAACAGAAAAGAATAAAGAAGACCTTTTTCAGGGTAATTGTTTAAGCATGTTAATGCTTTTTTTACAGGCAGCCTTCCCCCATGGAGGAGTTAAGCACACTGACTGACAGGCAGGGAGTGCTGGTAGAAGAAGTTTTACATAGCAGAGGTTTTCATCGCTTTTAAAAGTATCATATCTTAATTCAAAGATACATGTGAGTAAGAATGAGATAGACAGAAACAGAGACAAAGAGACAGAGACACAGAAGTAGGATAAGGACAGAGGGCTTTTAAAAGTATCATATCTTAATTCAAAGCTACATGAGAGCAAGAATGAGAGAGACAGAAACAGAGACAGACAGACAGTGACAGAGAGTCAGGGACACAGAAGTGGGATAAGGACGGAGGGAAAAAAGACCGAAGACGTTAATACTTAATCAATCATCATTTGTTATCAGTCAACAGTGTAGTGCAATGTTAAAGGTCAGTCTGAGCAAAGGTATAAAACAACGTATGACAATGAACCATGAACGGCAAGAAGGACAAATAGCAGAAAAATACAGGCAGAAGAAGAAGCATGAAAAGAAGAAGACAGACACACAGAAAGAACGAACGAACGAAAGAAAGAAAGAAAAAGGAAAGAAAGAAAGAAAGAAAGAAAGAAAAATGATGAAAAGGAGCATAAAAATGGAGAACAAGGAGGGGTAGAAGAAGAAAAAAAAGAAGTAAAAAAAGAAAGGATAAGGAGACGAAAAAGAAGAAGAAAAGGAAGAAGAAGAAGAAGAAGAAAAAGAAGAAGAAGAAGAAGAAGAAGAAGAAGAAGAAGAAAAGAAGAATCTGACAAGTAAAACAAGCGAATAAAATCACACCTATAACTAAATAAATGAATGAATAAATGATTAATTAACAAACCAACTAAATAACTGACTGACCGACTGACTAAATTGATAAATAAATACAGCAATGTATGGCGAGGAAAAAATCGAGAAAGAAACCATGGAAGAATACGGGGGAAAACAGAAATAAGGTACTGAAGAAAGCAAAGAAGAAGAAGAAGAAAAGACACGAGAAAGAAAAAATAATGAAAGAGAAAACAGAAAAGGCCAATCTAAGAATCTACTGTCTTAAACACTAAGATTCTGTTTCTCACAAGAAAATCCAGAGTTTGTGCTTCTCAAGGTCATTAACACCAGATCAAATAAAACTTGAAGTGAAGCATGGGCGATGGTAAACTATGACAACAATAAAACAAACAAACGAACGGAAAGAATAACAAAAACAAAATATAAACATACCAGTACTGTCAAAAGTTCCACAGGAAGTGCAGTTCCCACGTCTTCCTCCAAAAGTGCTGACTTTAGGCACGTTTTTTTGTTTTGCTGTTATGTTTCGTTTTGGTTTGATCGGTTGATCTTGACGTAAGCACCTAAACTTATGAATTCGCGACTCCTCAACAGTTCATAACTCTGACCCGAAAGAGTAAAAGATCTATCCGATAGCAGCTGAGAAAATCTTGCTAACACTGTTTGTTACAGACAGACAGACAGACAGACAGACATAGAAAGAGAGAGAGAGAGAGAGAGAGAAAGAGAGAGAAAATACAGACTGACAGATAGACAGACATAGAGAGAGAGACACAGACAGACAGACAAAGAGAGAGACAGAGACAGAGAGAGAGAGAGAGACAGAGAGAGAGGCAGAGTCAGGCAGACAGAAACAGACAGACAGACAGACTGACTGACAGATCTCTCTTGGGTCAATACGAAACCAAAGAAAGAAGAAAGACAAAAACAGTGGCTGGTAAGAAACGGGACACTAACCTTGATTTTCACACTAAGAATCAGGATAAGGACGACAGCAATCCACGTGAAACCAGCCAGGAACAACATCAGCAGTAACACCGTTCTGTAGAAAAGAACCGTATTGTTGAATAATATAGGTTATCACGCAGTCAGCAGCAGCAGCTGGTGCGTACCGCATCTGACTTGTATTCTGTTGGACTATGTTCATTACAGTACATTGAATCGTACTGTGTCTTGATATCGTAGTGTTTTGTATTCTGTGATGCTGCATTGCATCATAATCGTTAATATCTCAGTGAAATCTCAGTATGGATGTTTTTCTTGTGAGTAGCCAGCCATAAGTCAGTCTACCACTTAACCAACCAGCTAACCAGTCTACTAATGATCTATAACACATGTGAAGCAGAAGATCTATAATACTCCTTTCTTTTGTATTTATTTATTCATTTACTTACTTCTTATAATACACTTACTTACTTACTTACATAATATTTACTTACTTACATACCTATCTATGATTAAAAAATATCGTCTTCACCTAGCTGATAGACAGCTGAGCATTTGTGGATTGACTGAGTGGGTGTGTGGGTGTGTGTGTGTGTGTGTGGTGTGGGGGGGGGTTCTGTCATGTGAGACGACTTTATATAGAATAGCTAGTTGTGTTGTGATTCAGACCTTTCATTATTTATCTATTTACTTTACATACATGTTCCTTTTCTGGAGGTAAGATACACAGATACACATGTCATTTACATCTAACCACGGTTATTCCTGCGATAAGCTGATAAAATACCAGCATAAAAGAAAGACTAGGTAAAACATAGTCTAGGTAGGGCCTCAGGACCTGGCCAGCTCATGGGTTTATGCGCAGGCTTAATTAAGGCTTGTGCCATAATCACCATACACATGGCCTCTGTGACGTTAGTGCATATGGAATTCGTTCGTAGCGCGAAGACGTCATTTTAAGAAACTAAAACTGAAACTGAAACTAATGATCAGAGTCAGCCAACCAAACAGTCAACCAGTGAACAAACAAACCGACTGGTCAGTCCACCCAACAACTAGATAAAACAATCAACCATCTAATCAAACAAACAGCCAACCAGTTACAATCAATTAACCAACCAACCATCCAGTCGGACAACCAAGCAACCAACCAACAAACTATCCAGCCATCTAACCAACCAAGCAACCAACCAACAAACTATCCAGTCATCTAACCAACCAAGCAACCAACCAACAAACTATCCAGTCATCTAACCAACCAAGCAACCAACCAACAAACTATCCAGTCATCTAACCAACCAAGCAACCAACCAACAAACTATCCAGTCATCTAACCAACCAAGCAGTCAAGCAATTAGTCAGCCTAACAACCACTCAGTCAGACAACCAACCACCAGCTGCTTTGAACGTGAACATTAAAAACCCAACCAACCATCCAGTCAACCAACTAACCGGTCAGATGACTAATCCTCTAGTCAGCCAATCAATCAGATAACCTGCTAACCATCCATCTAATCAGCGAACTAATTAATAAAACAGCCAACCGTCTAATCAGCCAGACAGTTAGCCGGTCAGCTAACCAACCAATTAATCAACCGATCAACCATACAATGAACCAACCAACTCTCCAGTCAATCAACCAACCAATTAACATCATCATCATCATCATCATCATCATCATTATTCGTGTGGTTTTATCGGTGACTACTACGTGTTAAATGGACAGACAGAGGAACTAATGAAAGTGTCCTGGAAGAACTTGATACCACCAACGCACTATTAGCAGACATCAACAAGTCAAGACTAATATACATTGGCCATGTGTCACGCAAAGAGAACACAGACCTCACTGCAACCATCTTTCAAGGGAAAACAGTGGCAAAAAGGAAGAAAGGCAGACCTCCAACCCCGTACATCGAGAACATAACCAACATCAGAGGCCTAAATATTGCAGAAACTGTCCACAAAAGTCAAGACAGAGCGGCCTGGAGGGAGATGGTGGTGTCCAGGTGTGCAGCGGTCAAGACCGAACCTGGTGACGCCGACAGGTGAGACAGATGAGATTATTATTGTTATTATTATTAGTAGTAGCATTATACCATTATTACAACAATTAGTTGCCCGTAAAGCCCAGCCGACTGCAAAGAGCCACGTCACAGCTATAACCATCTCCACCAAACAAAATACACACATCTAAACATATCCATGACCATAAAAAAAGAAAAACAACAACAACAACACCAAAAAAAACCCCAAAACAAAACAAAACAAAAACAAAACAAAACAAACAAACAAAAAAACGGAAAAGAAAATTCAGAACACATGTCACTGTATTCACGGAAACAAGTAATCTGTGGATATGCCCCTGGCGTTGGCCATTCGGCCAAATTTATCACTTCAGGGATTGAAAAAAACACAAAGCTGAATACGAATGTCTCAACATAACTACGTACACAAAAACAAGCATAAAAAACTGGACTATAGTACTTACAATTACCACCAAGGTGTTCGCATTTCCTTAGAGCTAAAAACGCAATTAATACATGGATCCAATTCTTATCAATCCTAGTGACAGACAGAAAGCATATACGGCTTTATGGAAAACGTAAAGGAGATAAACCAGCAAAATAGAAAATGATAGGAAGATATGACAGAAAGCAAAGGAGCAAAGTGAAAACGACAGAGACAGAGAGAGAGAGAGAGATAGAGAGAGAGAAGAGAGAGAGAGAGAGAGAGAGAGAGAGAGAGAGAGCAGGCAGGCAGACAGACAGACAGACAGACAGGAAGGCAGGCAGAAGAGGAAATTTCTGGCACATAATTTCCAGAAGGTTGGGTTACTACTTATACTGAAGGAGGCCACGACAAGCCCACGGGGTAGGTGGGGGGGGGGAGGGATAAAGAGTGAGAACCAACCAATCAATCAACCAACCAATCAAGGTAGGTGGGGGGGGGGAGGGATAAAGAGTGAGAACCAACCAATCAATCAACCAACCAACCAACCATCTGGTCACTCAACCGACCAACGTACCAGCCAACCAGGTAATCAACAGCACCCTCTAGTCCGCCAACCGATCCACTAAGCAAACCGCTCACCATTCACATCCCCCAGCCACTCACACAAGCGAGGTGTAGTTGTTTGTTTGTGTTGGTCTTTACCTGGGCAGAATGGTGGCCTGCAAGCCAGCCACGCAGATGAGCAGAAGCATGGCACAGATGAGGCTGCCACTAAAGGCAAAGTCCGCCGCCTCTTGGTACTGAGAACACAGAGAACAAGAGACATTGGCGTTATTGGTCAAAGCGAATCAAGGAGATTTCTTTATCAAAAGTAACAAAGCTGAAATTTCACACGACTGTAATTTGAAAACTGGCTCGAGTCATTTTGTAGGGCGTTACCTAATGTTGACTTGAGGTCAGAGAGAGAGAGAGAGAGAGAGAGAGAGAGAGAGAGAGAGAGAGAGAGAGAGAGTGAGAGAGAGAGAGAGAAACAGGGAGACACAGAGGAAGAAAGACAGAGAGACAGAGACAGACAGAAAAAGAAAAGGGGGGGGGGGTTGAGGGAAAGAGGGAGCGACAGACAGAGAGAGAGAGAGAGGATGGGTGGGTGGGGAGAGGTTTAAGAGAGAGAGAGGACGAGGGAGGGAGGGAGGATCCAACAAAACATGTTCCTATCGATTTGGCTAGAAACTGATAAAGGGAAACAACTACTACGATTTTTTTAATCAACCGACATGTATCTCCCTTGAATCTTTGATCGTTGAACCAACTCCTTCAATGTTGACTACAGTGCAACGACAAAGAATGCAGGAAAGAAAGAAAGGAAGGAGGAAGGAAGGAATGAAGGACGGAAAGAAGGAAGGACGAAAGGAAGGAAGGACGAAAGAAGATAAAGATGATTAAAGGAAAGAAAGAAAGGAAAAACAAGGAAGGAAGGAAGAAATAAAGAAGATAAAGATGAACAAAAAAATGGAGGAGGAGGAGGAAGAGGAAGAGGAATAGGAGGATACGTAGGAGAAGGAGATGAAGAAGAAGAAGAAAAAGTTGATTTTTTTTATTCACCACCCTAACCCCAGTTCCTCATCTAAGAATGCCATCAGAGTCGGCGGAAACATGGGGAAAGAGGTTTAAAAGCACATAGTACTACAGGCTACAACAGTCACTAACTGGTCATCAGACCCTGTACAAAGACGGGCACGATAGACAGGTGATCAGAAAGTTAATGGGAACTCCCCACTGGAAAGTTTGGGTTTGAAACCTACTTGTATTCCGTCCTTAGAGCAACAAGCTGGGACCTCTCCGACCTTCCATGTCAACGTAAGAGGTGTGTCAGAAAAGTAACAGGACTGGTGTCACAAAAACATTTATTTCAAATCCAAACTACTAGTTTTCCCCTTCGAAGTAATCTCCCTTGAGTCTAACGCATTTTCCCATCCTTTTCCGCCACACCTCCGTGCACTCCTGCTCACAACACCCTGAGCATCCGGCAGTTCCTGGCCCAGAAGAACATCGCCGTACTGGAGCAGCCTCCCTTCTCACCCGACCTGACTCCATGTGATTTTTTCCTTTTCCCCAAGCTCAAGGGGTCATCATCATCATCATCAAGTGCCCTGCCGCATGGCGCTGGCGATCATGGCCCTCCATATGCATCTATCCCTTGCTGCCGCAAGCACATCTTCCACCCTCTCTGTCCTCAGCCACTCATCAAGGGGACCCGTTTTCAACCCAGAGAGCCATGACGACGGAGTTGCGGAGAATTCCGGAAGAAACCTTCCAGGAATGCACGAAGGCGTGGCGGAGAAGAATGGGAAAGTGCGTTACATTCAGGGGGGGGGGGGGGGGGTTACTTCGAAGGGGAAAACTTGTAGTTTGTAGTATGAATTTGAAATAATTGTTTTTTGGTGAAAAATTCGTGTTATTATTCTGACACACCTCGTATGTGCAGATATGTGTGTGTGTGTGTGTGTGTGTGTGTGTGTGTGTGTGTGTGTGTGTGTGTGTGTGTGTGTGTGTGTGTGTGTGTGTGTGTGTGTGTGTGTGTGTGTGTGTGTGTGTGTGTGTGCGTGCGTGCCTGAACTCCCTTTGTGCGTGTACGCGCGTTTAAAGGTCCTGAAGGTCAGGTCAGTTTTGGTGCCTTACAGAAACATGAAATCATCCATCCAGTAAGCAGGCCCACCATAGATGGAGTATGCAGACTGTGCTGCTACATAACGACAGCACAGTGTGGGCAAAAACAACGTGCGTACATGCAACTGGTAAAACATATATTGAAAGAAAGAAAGAAAGAAACAAAAAAACAAAAACAAAAACAACCTTGACACTTAGTATAAGTGTAATCTTTGAGAAGAATGGAAAAGATCTAGACAATGGGCAGATGACAGAACCAAAAAGTGAATATAAGGTAATAAAGAAAGAACGTAAGAAAACCACACACACACACATCTTCTCCTTCAATTTCCCCCCAAGACGGCATCAAAGCACAATACTGATACGATGTACTCTACACCACAAATACATATGACGATGTACTCTACACCACAAATACCACATGGTACGATGTACTCTACACCACAAATACCACATGATGCAATATACTCTACACCACAAATACCACATGATGCAATATACTCTACACCACAAATACCACATGATATGACGATATACTCTACATGTACAACACAAATACCACATGATATGACGATATACTCTACACCACAAATACATGATATGACGATATACTCTACACCATAAATACCACATATGACGATATACTCTACAACACAAATACCACATGATATGACGATATACTCTACAACACAAATACATGATATGACGATATACTCTACACCACAAATACCACATATGACGATATACTCTACACCACAAATACCACATATGACGATATACTCTACACCACAAATACACCATATGACAATATACTCTACACCACAAATACATCATGATACGATGTACTCTATACCACAAATACCACATATGACGATATACTCTACACCACAAATACCACATATGACGATATACTCTACACCACAAATACATATGACGATATACTCTACACCACAAATACCACATGATATGATGTACTCTACACCACAAATCCCACATGATATGACGACATACTCTACACCACAAATATCACATGATACGATGTACTCTACACCACAAATACCACATGATACGATGTACTCTACACCACAAATACCACATGATACGATGTACTCTACACCACAAATACCACATGATACGATGTACTCTACACCACAAATACCGCATGACACCATGTACTCTAAACCAAAAATGCCACAAGACACGATGTACGCTATACCATAAACAGCATTTAATACGAAAGTACGCTACACCATAAAATATCACTTAATACGAAAGTACGCTAAAACAAGCGTCACCTAATTCATTACAAAATACGCTATAACAACTAGATACCACATGATACAATATAAACTATAACGCAAATGCTACGTGATACGATGTACACTACACCACAAATGCCATGTAAAACGATGTACACCAAACCACGTGACAGGAACACAATACAGACGCGGCAGATAACACTTAATGGATGAAGCTTCTCAGTAGGCGTCGGTAACATGCTCTAAGCAATTTACGCTATCAGAATTACAGTATCACGTATTCTCACAGTGTGCCTGCAAAAATCAAACCACGTGTGCAAACTGCACACATCCCATCAATGGCCCCAAATCATTGTGGTAGTAAATCATAAATTAGCACTGTTGGGAGCATTTACCCCCCTCACCCCAAATTCATTCACCCACACACAAACACAGCCCTTTCATCAATCAAAATCTCCCATCTCAGTCTCTTTAGTGTCGCTCTTGTAGTGGTGAGAAAAAAAAATTCCACGTGGCTGATCTTCTTGCGGGATACACACACACACACACAACACACACGAATACACACACACACGAATACACACAACACACATAAACACACACATTTCCACCCTCAACCCCAGTTTCACCCATCACCAACCTCTGTCTCTTTAGTGTGGCCCTTGAAGCGCAGTGTGACAAAGTTGACATGGTTGCTCTTCTCACGCTCTATACTGCGAGCCACCAGAGCCTGCGCCAGGTACTTGTTCACTCTGTCTGTTGGCTGACTGGCATTAGACAACCTGCAAGAAAAACAATAACGATGATGGTGATGATGATACTACTACTAGTGATGATGATAATGATACTACTACTGATGATGACACTATACTACTACTACTAACTACTGATGATGATGATGATGATGATGGTGGTGGTGGTGATGATGACTTAATAAACACTATTTTCACTCAAGATAACTCCAGAAACAACAGCTATCAGCCTCTGGACACAACAGCGACATTCACTCCCCCAGATGACAGAGAACGGCTGGCAAAACGGTGGGGTAAATATAAAGTGGTACACATACAACCGTCCACGATATGAAATGTAACTGACGGTACACATGCAGGCTTGTAGGTGTCTATGATATCGGATGTTCCACAGATTCACATTATAAGTACACCAACAACCAAACAGAAACACACAAAGAACTAGTCATGCTCACAATCTCCCTTTTAACAACAAACAAACAAATAAACGTTAAACAAAACAAACACACACAATCAGAAAATCCGTATTTTGTACTTCTCAGGGTCACTGTAACCTTGAAGAAAGTTGAGCTGAAAAAAAACCTGACGTGTTTCAAGGATAACCGCAGAATGACACAACACCGAAAACGTATTATCAATACTGTCAGAAAGTCTTGGAAAAAAAGCGCTGTTCACACATCCTCATAAAAAAATGTTGATTGTTGTTGGCATTTGTTCTGGTCCATGTGACTTTGATTGCGACACTTTCTGCAGACTTAGCCATTTGCCATTCCTCAACAGGCTGAGAGAGAGAGAGAGAGAGAGAGAGAGAGAGAGAGAGAGAGAGAGAGAAAGAGAGAGACAGACAGACAGACAGACAGACAGACAAGGAGGGAGACAAAGACAGAGAGTGACAGAGGGTGGAGGGAGGGAGGGTGAGAGAGTGAGAGTGAGTGAGAGAGAGAGAGCAAGACAGCGGGAGAGAGACAGAGAGAGGGAGGGGAGAGTGAGTGTGTGTGTGTGTGTGTGTGTGTGTGAGAGAGAGAGAGAGAGAGAGAGAGAGAGAGCCAGTAAGCGAGAGAGAGACAGAGACAGAGAGAGGGGTGGTGGTGGTGGTGAGAGTGGAATCCTTTCATCACAGAACTTAAAAGGTTTTTCAAGGGCGAGCAAGCCCAGACCCACTGATAAACATTTCGACATGAATTCACCTTTTCCGTTCTGGGGATAAAGCTTCAGAGAATGGCTGAAACCAACATGTTTTCCTGTGACAAACACGAGATGCTTTTTTCACCTCACCTTTTTATGCTACCACAGAATTGGGTCACGTTGCCTGCTGAATAGGACAGACATCCAGTCTGCTCTCTCTCTCTCTCTATTTTATCGTGCGCTAAGATGCAGCCGAGATGTGGTTTCTAAGAAGAATGTTGAGAGTTCCATGGACAGCAAAGAAAATAAACGAGACAGTCTTGATGGAGGCAGACACATGAAGATCGTTGATAAGGAAGATTAGGAAAAGACAGGCAACATTTATAGGCCAAAATTGGAGCACCTGGTCACAACAGGAAATCTGCAGGGAAAGAGAGCACCGGGTAGACCCAGGGGAAAATATTGGATGGACTTGCAGAATGGCTGAGGACAGAGAGAGCGGAGGATGTGCTTGCGGCAACAAGGGATAGATGCATATGGAGGGCCATGATCGCCAACGCCATGCGGCAGGGCACTTGATGATAAGATGCAGGGAAAGAAAATATGAAGTTGATGATGGAGTCTTTCCTCGGTCTGAAAGAAGAATAGGCATACTGGTCTTCACCACCAGGTGTGGAACTTCAGGTAGGATAGAAGGCAATCCTAGGGGCATATATTCCTCCATAGGCACTGCATGGCATTTTGATGCTGATACGAATGTAAGCTTAAGATTCCATGTGATCGAAGTTTGTTTTATCTTCATACAAATCCTTTATTGTTTATCTTCCTTTACGGTAGTTTGGGCAGATATTTTTTTCCACCACCAGCAACAACAGCAACAGCGCCAACAACAACAATAACAACAACAACAACAACATCGGCACCACCACCACCACCACCACCAACAATAACATTGTCACTGCTTCAGCCGTCAATCGGCGACCTGCACGTTACAGCACAGAAATCAGTGACCCAACTCTGTTTCAGTCAGCTGTTTGAATGGCTGGTTTCTGGCCATGCATCAAAGCTGCGAGGCCAGTTCCGTCAGCTACGCAGTGTTTGTATAGGCGGTAATGAAAGAGTGAAAATGAAAAAGAAAATGTTAAGCAGGAAGGGTGAGTGTCAGGGCAATGTATGCTCATGAACCAGTCTCCTCTGGCAGGGCCCATATGTTTTATCTTTTCAGTGTGACGGTGAAAATGGAATAAATCTTTTTTCTACAGTAAATTAATAGAAATACTGGGGCCATGTAAACTTGCTCGTACCTCTGTATCATTCTTTCTTAGCCCTTTCCATAGAAAGGCAAAAACGGAAAAAAAAAATCAAAGGGAAAGACAAAAAGCAGAAAGGAACAGAAGAAAATAATTAAATGAATATAGAGTATAGGAACAAAAGAAAACAATGAAATAAATAAAGAAAGAAAACACACAAACCTGTGCACACACACACTAATAATCATGTCCCAAACCGAAGCTCAAGACGAAACAGCAACAACAACAAAACAACCAACCAAACCAGACCCCACCCCCCAGTAAAAACAGCACACACACACACACACACACACACACACACACACACACACACAGACACACACACACACACACACACAAACACACCAGGAGAAAAATCCTTAAGAACAACATAACAAACCAGCTTCAATCGCTGTTATCTCAAGACAGCGTTTTCGACCTTATGACAAACTCCATATGCTTATTGTTATTGTTGTTTAAAGCCCAGCCGCTTCAAAACATACAAAATTTCAACAGGCAAAAAATGCATCAACGCCGCAGATGCTATTACATGTGATGGAAAAGGGTCCAAAATGACTATAGCATGGGCCATCACCCACGCAATAAGCCTAACGTGCTGGTACATACTGCCCGCCGATGGGTCGGACCTACAACTCCAGCGAAAAACAAAAACTAAAACAGCAAAACAACAACAAAGACACACAACAACAACAAAGACACACACTTTGTGTGTCTTTGTTGTTGTTTTGCTGTTTTAGTTTACTTAAAGTAAACAAAACAAAATTAAACAAAACAAACATACAAACAAACAAACAATCCAAGAAAAACAAAAACAACGCTTAAAAAAAAGATTACAGTCAGAACAGCAGTTGTTTTCTTTGCCAATCCTTCCAAGAAGCTGAGCTATGGGTCTGCAAGCTGCCTGCTAACAACTGGCCAGTAATTTAACTCAATACGGTCAGGTAAAAGTCGGGACAGCCTCTTTGTTAATGTGTTTGTTGGTACAGTTACATTGTCACTTGCTTCGCTCTGCTGGTTACACTTATAGTTCGTTTTGATATAATTACGGAAAGGCAGTTTTCATACGATGCTTCTGCGAGTGCCAGCTAGAGATTTCAGATCCTCTTCTATTTCCTTCTTTCTGTTTTTCTTTTTCTTTCTTTTCATTCCTTCCTTCCTTCCTTCATTCGTTCATTCATTCATTCATTCAATCAATCAGTCAGTCGGTCTTTGGCTTTTTCCCCTTGTCTTTCACTGAATATCATAAACTGATATCAATGTGAAATATCACAGTTCAGCACGTTGAAGTCTGTAAAATACAAAATCCCACGCTTAAGTTCAAAACTCTGATGAACCACTGTGTAATACTAATGCTAGCATTACCCATTTGTCCACAAGGTGACAGCGTGCACAATTCGTATTACAGCAACTGGCGGCAGAATACGACCATGAGTCATTCACTGCATGCATGTATCGTGTAAACACACTCCGCTGTATAGAACAGGGAGTCGGTTAGTTAGCGCCCACACAATGTTTATCATGAAAACAAATCAGTTCCACACACTCTCTTGTACACGTAGGTACGACATAATCATTCATTTTATACTGCCGTCAATCAGTCAGTCAGTCTGTCTTTTTACTTTCTTCTTCTAATTTCGTCCTCTTATTTCTCTTTCTTTCTGCTTGTTTTTTTCTCCTAGTCCTCCACTTCTTTTTCTTTTCTGTTCATGCCTGTTTACTTTCTTTCTTCTTCTCTTTTTTCTTGTCTTCACTGTTCATTTCTTTGTCTCAGACAAATCTGTTTTCCTCAGTCAGGATAAGCAAAAAATAATGACTTGCCGGTAGTCCTTTAACAGAAATTTCTGCTCCAGCAATACGAGTTCAAATCTTATCTGATCTGACTGATCTCAGAGTCAAAGGAACTCAGGTATTTGTATATTCTTATCAGTGATCGACAAGTCTGTGATGTTCTGCACTGTCTTATCTTGACAAGGGTTTACGGTCAGAATTTCGCAATCTTGCTAGTGTAAGACCACGTGAGTAGGAGTATGGCGTTTGCTGGGTTTGTACAAGATGTTTATCAGTTGACATATTTTATGTGCTACAGAACATCCGCCCGGTTCCTGGGTAAACATACTTGAAAGTCAAGTCAGTTGGCTAGAGGGGCATGCTTATAACAACGCAGGGGTCGTGGGTTCGATCCCCGTGCATATTTTGTTTGGAGTTCATTTGATCTTCAATCCCGGCCAGTCCTAGTAACACTGGATTGTTCGTTGCCCATCACCCTTTGACTCCCACATCCTGTCCACCAGCATCCTACACTGTAAACCATGCCAGCAAAGCACAAACTTAAACCCTTTGACTAGGGAGTCAAAGGGTTAAGCTTTTGCTGTTGATGGATACGGTGCGGGGGTCAAAGGGTTAATGTGCTCAAGTCATTCTGATAGACTCATCTGTTTAGTATTACGTAGGTCTTGTTCTCCCCTTCCATTCTGATAGACTCATCTGTTGTTCAGTATTACTCTGGTACTGTTCTACCCTCTCCCCTTCCATTCTGACAGACTAATATGCTTAGTATTACATAGGTATTGTTCTCCCTTTTCCTCTTCCATTTTGAAAGACTCATATGCTTAGTATTACATATGTACTGTTCTCCTTTCTCCCCTTCCATTTCGAAAGACTCATGTGCTTAGCATTACATAGGTATTTGCTCTCCCTTCTCTCCTTCCATTCTGATAGACTCATATGCTTAGTATTACATAGGTATTGTTCTCCCTTCTCCCCTTCTATTTTGATAGACTCATCTGTTTAGTATTACATAGGTATTGCTCTCCCTTCTCCCCTTCCATTCTCATCCGTTTAGTATTACATAGGTATTGTTCTCCCTTCTCCCCTTCCATTCTCATACTCATCTGTTTAGCATTACATAGGTATTGTTCTCCCTTCCCCCTTCCATTTTGATAGACTCATCTGTTTAGTATTACATAGGTATTGTTCTCCCTTCTCCCCTTCCATTTTGATAGACTCATCTGTTTAGTATTACATAGGTATTGTTCTCCCTTCTCCCTTCCATTTTGATAGACTCATCTGTTTAGTATTACATAGGTATTGTTCTCCCTTCTCCCCTTCCATTTTGATAGACTCATCTGTTTAGTATTACATAGGTATTGTTCTCCTCCCTCTCTTCCCTTCCTATTTTGATACTCATCTGTTTAGTATTACATAGGTATTGTTCTCCCTTCTCCCCTTCCATTCTGACAGACTCACATGTTTAGTATTACATAGGTATTGTTCTCCCTTCTCCCCTTCCATTTGACAGACTCACATGTTTAGTATTACATAGGTATTGTTCTCCCTTCTCCCCTTCCATTTTGATAGACTCACATGTTTAGTATTACATAGGTATTGTTCTCCCTTCTCCCCTTCCATTCTGACAGACTCACATGTTTAGTATTACATAGGTATTGTTCTCCCTTCTCCCCTTCCATTCTGACAGACTCACATGTTTAGTATTACATAGGTATTGTTCTCCCTTCTCCCCTTCCATTCTGACAGACTCACATGTTTAGTATTACATAGGTATTGTTCTCCCTTCTCCCCTTCCATTTTGATAGACTCATCTGTTTAGTATTACATAGGTATTGTTCTCCCTTCTCCCCTTCCATTTTGATAGACTCATCTGTTTAGTATTACATAGGTATTGTTCTCCCTTCTCCCCTTCCATTTTGATAGACTCACATGTTTAGTATTACATAGGTATTGTTCTCCCTTCTCCCCTTCCATTCTGACAGACTCACATGTTTAGAATTACATAGGTATTGTTCTCCCTTCTCCCCTTCTATTTTGATAGACTCATCTGTTTAGTATTACATAGGTATTGTTCTCCCCTTCCATTTGATAGACTCATCTGTTTAGTATTACATAGGTATTGTTCTCCCTCTCTCCCTTCCATTCTGACAGACTCACATGTTTAGTATTACATAGGTATTGCTCTCCCTTCTCCCCTTCCATTTTGATAGACTCATCTGTTTAGTATTACATAGGTATTGCTCTCCCTTCTCTCCTTCCATTTTGATAGACTCATATGTTTAGTATTACATAGGTATTGTTCTCCCTTCTCCCCTTCCATTTTGATAGACTCATCTGTTTAGTATTACATAGGTATTGCTCTCCCTTCTCTCCTTCCATTCTGATAGACTCATATGCTTAGTATTACATAGGTATTGTTCTCCCTTCTCCCCTTCTATTTTGATAGACTCATCTGTTTAGTATTACATAGGTATTGCTCTCCCTTCTCCCCTTCCATTCTCATCTGTTTAGTATTACATAGGTATTGTTCTCCCTTCTCCCCTTCCATTCTGACAGACTCACATGTTTAGTATTACATAGGTATTGTTCTCCCTTCTCCCCTTCCATTTTGATAGACTCATCTGTTTAGTATTACATAGGTATTGCTCTCCCTTCTCCCCTTCCCCATTCCTAGACCTTGCCAGCGCATGAGATCTTGCGCACCTTATGGAGTCTAATAGATAACTACTAGCTGGTCTGGGTGGAGCGCATATGGGACAGTTCAAGGGCGATGAATCCCTCCTGAACAAACACCAAACAAAGGTAAACCTCAAACCCGGTTCTATCCTGCACTGATTTTTGTCTTCTCTCATCTTGTGTTGTCCTGCTACAATAAGAATTGTCTTAACTTCTTGGCATGTAGATAATTCTTGGCATGTAGATAATTTCATCTTGTCTGATCCTGTTTTCATGGGTGCAACTCCTGAAAAAGAAAAAAACCTGAAAGGCAGGGGTCCAGGGGCCGCCCAGGCCCCGGCGGGGTACAGGGGCAGAACCCTTGTTGGGGGTTCAGGGGGGCGTTGCCCCCCTGAAGCTGAAAGAAAATTAGCCTTTTTATGATGATTTGGGGGGTCTCTCCTTTAATCTGAGCATGAACAAATGAACAGAAAAATTGACATATTTCTGACTTACATGGTAACAGAATAGCAGTGTTACCACCAGTACTAACTATGATAGATTACTAGTTAGATCTAATCATGAAAGAAAAATCTAGAAGAAGCAACAGCAGAATAATTCTTTCAAAGTCAGTCTTAAGAATACAGAAACCAGTCCAGTCAATATCACTCTTTTGCTCCAATCCTCCTTCACAGTTTATCTGCCAAACAGTATCCTTGTGTTTATAACACAGGCCCAAATTGACCATAGGCCTAAGGCATAACACAGTATCTGACAATCCTCTAAGTGATGACTCAGATGAGGAGACGGAAATCATTTGAAGATTAGCACTTGTCATTCATAAGGTGTTTCCAGGCCAACATGAGTGTAGCCTTTGTTCATAAAATCAACAACATCAGTAACAGTTCAGACACATTATTGTTTAAAAAAAAGTGGACGATGGTTAAATGTCCATTCTAGATTTCTTCAGAAACTGTCTAATGTCTTGTGATGACTTCATGGCAGCTCTTTTGCCACCTTTTGGCACTGTGTAGATGCTGGAACTGGGTTGTGCAGAAGTGGCCTGTGCAGAAATAGCATGAAAACGTAACTAACCATCACATTTTCCTTGTGGCTGGGATGATCGGCATGTTCCTTTAGTTTTTTCTTTCCACTCGTGCCGTAGGCTACTTGATTTGCTTAGAGCAAACTGTGCAGAAACATGTTCCTGGTAAGTCAAGTTTCCGACACCACTCTCCGTACTCTTTGTCCTGCTCGTCTTTCTGCTTCAGCCACTCTCACCTCCACTTGTTTTTCACCCCTTCCTCCACCTTCGCAAGACGCGAAAAATCTGCTTCCGTGAGATAATGCATACTCAAACGTCGAACGAAAAGTCGCCTGCTAATTCCGGTCACGTGCTTCGGATCTTCTGTACCTCCAACACAGGAGAGCTCCAATCACTTTGCTTACGAACACTCCGAGCGGAAGCGGAGTTGCTCACTGTATCGAAGGATTTTAATCGGCATTTTTTTCCCAATCGCTTTGCTTATGAACACTCCGAGCAGAAGCGGAGTTGCTCACTATATCGAAGGATTTTAATCGGCTTTTTTTTTTTTTCTTGTCAAATTTTCAAAAACCGGATCTGTCCGCTCGACCGTTTTTCAAAAACCGGATTCCGGTCTGTAGCCGGAGGAGTTGCACCCATGTGTTTTAGATTTTGTCTTACCATTCTCAGACCGTTTTATCTTGTCTTATCTTGCCGTTTTATCTTGTCTTATCCTGTCTTACTTCGTCTTATCTTACCTCATTTTTCTGAGATTGTATAATCTGTTTTAATCTCAGATTGTTTTAGCTTGTCTTATGTGTCTTAATTTTTTTTAATTCGTCTTCTCCGTCCGAAAATATTTGTGACCTATTCTCACAAAAGGCACAATAAGTCTCAGTTTAAGAATTTTTAGGTTTTGGTATCACTATAAAGTTTAGAATCTCAGCTTTCAAATGGTACTAAAATTAAGTTTCAGGCTACAAAAACAAAATAAGTTATGGGCTTTCAAAGATGGGAGGGGTCAGTCAGTCATTTTGAGAAAAACTGTTGAAGAGAATAGGCCTGAACTGAAAAGGTATTGTCGGAAACTCCTTAGCAACAAGCATTAAATATCAACCAAATCAGCTGAAATTCCATACTTCTCTTGTTTACTTAATTGTCCATCCATCCAAAACAACGAAAAGAAAAATAAATTTAAGAAAAGCGTACTTTAATCACCAAAATGTTACGGAACTTGTGAATATTTTGAAAGGAGAAGAAAACATTAAAACACACAAAAAATGATACTTATCGATTGAATTTGACTTTATTGTGTTAGGACATGGTGTTAAATTGGTTATAAAGCATGAAAATGTAGAAAACTCAAAATCGACTTATTGTCCCTGTTCAGAGTTTTCAGCCCACAGCAGCAGAAGGCCTCACCCGACTTATTGTACCTTCTGTCAGAGCGGGTCACATTTTATCTCCTCTTAACCAATTTTAGATTGTTTTATCATGTCTTATGCTATTTTAGATTAATGTATCTTGTCTTATCCCGTCTTAAATCGTTTTATCTGATCTTATCCCGTCTTAGATTGCTTTGTCTTATCTGTTTTACAGTTTTTCCCTTATGTGTCTAAGATTGTTTTATCTCGTCTGAATCTGTCTTACATTGTTTCTTTTGTACTATCCTACCTCATATTGTTTTTTTATTTGTTTTATCTGTCTTGAGATTGTTTGATCTTGTCTTGTCCGGTCTTAGACGGTTCTTTCCTGCCCTATGCTGTCTTGGGTTTTATCTTGTATTGTATGTCTTCAACTGCTTATCTTGTCTTATCCTGTCTTGTCTTTCCCCTTCATCTTTCTCTTCTCTTTTCTCCATCTCATGCCATGTATCTCATCCCACCCCATCTTGCTCTTTTTCACCTCATCTCGTTTCACCTCACCTCACGTCATTCGACTTGACCTGAACTTGTCCCGTTTTATCCCCTTTACCTTATCGGCCAACTTTATTTACTCTGTTCCTAGTTTGGACTGAAATGAACCTTTCTTTTCAAGCCCGATGGGTAGGTGTCAAAGCCAGCATCCATTGCGTTGTGTGTTTATACTTTGGCCGATGTCACGACACTCAAGTTTTGCAGGCCCGAGTCATTTTGTTTTGTCTTTTTAATGTCACAGTGGAAATGGAGCAGGCACACTTTCTCTGCCAGGATTCTAAAAGATTCATTCAATCTTTTGTAATGCTCTCTCCCCTTCGTCGATCTGTCTCTCTGTTCTCGCTCAGAATAATTCTCTCTGTAAGAGGCGTTAACAGAGATAAGAAAGAACATGCCGTGAAAGTGAGTGAATGTCCCATATTAAGTGACGGTCATGTTGTATACTCAGCACGTTAAAAGAGATAAGAAAGAACATGCCATATGAATGTGAGTGAATGTTCCACATTAAGTGACGGTCATATTGTATGCTCAGCGCATATTAATAAAAGAAAGGCCTTTTCCTTTTGGTTTCTTATTGTTCTTTCTGTCTCAGTGTTATGTCTTTCTCTCCCATATCCCAAAGCCGTGCCATTGCCATTATCCATGGCCTGACGTACCTGATGTTCAGCGCAAGATAGGTAGCCAAATGTGAAGCACATCACTGTCTGCATTACGCTGATTATGATTATCAGGAGAATGGTGATGGATCACTTTTTTGATCATTCTCATGATCACCATCATAATCATCATTTGTTTATTTGTCATAATCTGTTTCCATGTTGTGCAGACCTTGCTTCGGGCGAGGGCTGCATGATATACTACAGAACACTGTCACTCACCCCCCCCCCCCGTCACCCCCACGCCTCCGCTTCTCTCTCTCTCTCTTTCCTGCTCAACCTTTCATCTCGGAGCCATTTATCGTTACTTGGCAGGCATCAAACATGAGCTAGACGAAAAGAGACAACTAGGGATTTCCGGCCTGCCCGTCTGTACGCCATTTTATTATACCTAATACCCTCGTGGGTTCGACACCCATTTGAACTACTGATATTAAAAAAAAGAAATTATTTAAGTGGGTCTGTGATTTAATGGATCCGGCGTCTAATCTAGCATCAGAAGATTCCAGGTTCAAATCCTGGCAGGCTTGAATGTTTGAAGTTTGAGTCAGTCAGAGACTGATACCAGCACCAATAACAGAACATAGAACCGATACGTTAGGCAGAACCTCAACATCTGACCAGCACGTTATGCGCAGGTGTGTGGCTATGCCAATAGTTCTTCTGGATCATTTTCCATCACATGGCATATGCAGCTTTGGGTGATAGTGGAATTTACTTCGAGCGCAGAAAGTGTCTTGAGAAAAACTGACAACGAAACTTTGGCAAAGCGGAACAGAATGTTAAGGCTGGATCTGAGAAAAAGATAAACACGTGAGTGGCGGAGAAGAATGGGAATCAGATAAATAACAACTCAGATATAATCACGTTTACGTCGTAAAAAGAATTTCAGTATAGCTAAACTGTTCATGTTACTGGGACAGACTTCATTTAAATTTTTTTCCCGTTGACAAACTTAAAGAAAGACTTCGTAGCCCCGTCAGAGTCACACTCTCTACGTGGGCAATCCACCTGGACGTCAAGAGTACTTGTGGTTTCAATGCATCCACAACATGAATATTCATTTTGTTTTCATTTTCAGACTGGATAACAAAGTGGTTCTTTTTTTCCAAACAGTTGTCTCAACATCGCTAAATAACGGTCAGAGAATATCTATCTTATTTTATCTTATCTAATTTAATTTAATCTAAGTGTCTGTCTCTCTCTCTCCCTCTCTCTATATGTCTATCTGTCTGTCTATCTATATATCTATATATACATATATATATACACACACACACACATGCACACACACACGCGCGCGCGCACACACACACACACACACACACACGTACATATCTTCTATGTGAGGACGTCAGGATAACCAAGCGGTCCAAGACACTATGTACAGGTCACAGTCTGATTCTCTAGGCGTGTATTCGAATCCCACTCCTGAAAAGTTTTGTGCTGGTGCAGACCTTCTATAAGCGATGGCTGCATGTAAAAAAACACTATTTTGCTTATGCCAGAACTTTCGAAAATACATAATGTGTTCTTGTTCTTTCTAGTTATCCATATGTCAATCAATCTTTCTATCTGTCTATCCATTCACCCGTTTATCTATCTATCTATCTATCTGTCTGTCTAACTATCTGTCTGTCTATCTATCTGTCTGTCTATCTATCTATCTATCTATCTGTCTGTCTATCTATCTATCTATCTATCTATCTGTCTATCTATCTATCTATCTATCTATCTATCTATCTATCTATCTAATCTTTATATCTGTCTACCTATGTATCAACCATCTGACGATGTGAAGCACAGACCTTGCTTTTAAGCGAAGGCAGGTGGGAAAAAAAAACTTTGAGCGCTTGCTTGCTTATTCTGCTACCCTGGGGAAAAAGACATTTATTGTTCTTGTGTTGTCTAGATGTCCATCTGTCTTAGTGTTTATTTCTTGGCGTCTGCCTCCGTTTTTCTAGCCTGAAATACGGGGGTTGTCCGAACCTGGCTCAGTGTTAATCCAGAACATTGCAAGCTGGTTTTTTTTTCTTCTTCTTCGGGGAGTGAGCTGTGTGTGTATGTGTGGGTGGTTTGGGAGATTGAGCAAGTACAATGGGAGATAAATGGAGAAAGAAACAGTAAACAAGAATGTTAAACGAATGAACAAACGAATGAATAAATGGATGGGTGAACGAATGAATGGAATAAATAACTGAACGAATGAATGAGTCAGTGAAGGAATACAATACACGACGAACGAACGAAAGAAAAAACAAAACAACGTATAATTCAACGATTAAAACTGTAACAGGAATTAAAGGAGGATATGATTAAAACGACAGGCAGAGGTAGGCGGACAGAAAGAAGAAGGGGGAGGAGGGAGGGAGAGAGAGAGGGGGGGGGAGGGAGAGTTCAGATGATTTATTCTTTTAGGCCAATGCCCCGTATGAAGGATTTTAAAATACAAAGACAAATAATTTTTAACCCTATGTATGGTGACATCCCATTAATATTATTTATCAAGTCATATCACAAATAACATACAAATGAGAGACAAAAGTAAAATTGCAAAAGTGTTCAGACTTATCAATTTTTTTTACCCTTTGTAGAGACGTATATAATAAAAATTGTAAATCTGTAACGACTTTTCAATTTATTGTTGTATGAGATAGAGTTAACTTAACTCTTGCGCGAAATTCTCCGAAGGTTTGAGAAATCAGATCTTTCTCTTAAACCATCGAGATCAGGACATCTTAAAACAAAAAGATCTTCTCCTTCAATCATCCACAATGTCACAGTTCCATATGTTACATGTCATATCATTCATAACATATCGCTGGAATGCATAACGGTTTCTAACAAACCACATCTAATTTCAAAATGGACTTCATCCTCAATCATCCTCAAGTGTCACAGTCCAAAGTAATATGTCACATCATTCATAACATATCATGGGGAATGCATAGTGATTGCTGACAACCTGATTGCTGACAAACCACATCTAAATTCTGCTAATGCGTATATCATAAATCTGTTCATACACAGTGAAATAGAGAGTTCAGTTAAAGTGGAAGTCTTACACATTCTATTTGAACTAAATCTGTCACATGCTTGTATGCGAGGGTATCAAGTAAGTGTAAGAATATATATATATAAATATGTAGAAATATGATAATGATTGGTACCTTTCTATATTCTTTCAATATAACATCCATTTTCCTGAATGACTGATTCTCACCTGTAGAGAAAGTCTGAAATGTAATCAGAGTTTAAGGCTTGTATCTGCTATGCCATTTCTACTTCTAGATCATATAAGTCGTAGAAAAGTACATCACAGAAGGATTATTTCAACCTGGGGAATAGATCGACATCTGGGGAACTCACATCTGGAGAATACGCAGAGCATGGCAGAGCGCCCAACTGATATGGCCTCATACGTGACGTTACACTCTCAGCTTTGCAGCAATAATGCGTTGACATATATCGATATGAATCGCTTAACGATATTTAATTTTCTTTTGGATTATGCCTGAGTACAACAAACATAATTGCTGAATTCTGCCCTACATCTAACATTAGTCCTACCTTCCTTATTCAGCCAAACTTTTACCTTGATCTCATTTTTCTGTGTACTGGCAAAAACAGATTTCTGGCAATAAGTCAAATGCAATATACGATGAAGTCGATAAACGCTCTATACAGTTTACAGGCTGTTTTTGAATGCCTGCTAACAACGGAAACATGCGATCAATAGTGAAATAGTCTTTTTAAATCTTGCTTGGTGTTCACCAGTAATATAACTCTGACCTATCCAATCATGTAGTCTCCTATTAATGACAGAATTATATTATTTGCTGCTAATATTACACATATCATCATCATCATGTGCCCTGCCGCATGGCGTTGGCGATCATCGCTCTCTATACGAATCTGTCCCTTGTCGCTGCAAGTACATCTCCCACCCTCTCTGTCCTCAGTCACTCTGCACGTCCGTCCAATATTTTCTCCCTGGGCGTACCTGGTGCCATCTTTCCCACCAGCTTTCCTGTTGTGACTACGTGCTGTAATTTCTCTTGCCTCATAAAATGTCCTATAAAACGTTGCTTGTCTTTTCCTAATCTTCTCCATAAATGATCTTCTTGTGTCTGCCTTTTTCAAGGCTGATTAGACATATTATGTTAGACACGACATACCTGTGTAGTTGTTAGTGTCATTAACGCCTCCTTTATCATATACAAAAACAAAAGACATTCAATCCCGCTGCCTTCATCAAACACGTTATGAAATATATGTGTCAAAAATGTAAAGTTAGTCTCCAGAACACTCGAAGATATCGCCAATAATTTCAACTGGACCAGCATACTTGTTGTTTTGAGAGAGAGAAAGAGAGAGAGAGAGAGAAGAGAGAGAGAGAGAGAGAGAGAGAGAGAGAGAGAGAAAGAGAGAGAAAGAGAGAGAGAGACGGAGGGAGAGATAGAGACGAGACAGAGGGAGGGAGGGAGAGACAGACAGAGACCGAGACAGAGAGAGGGAAAGGGAGGGAGGGAGGGGGACAGAGACAGAGACAGCGAGAGAGAGAGAGAGAGAGAGAGATACACACACACACACACAGACAGAGACACAGAGAGAGAACAGTGATGATGTGGTGAGGGGATGGGAAAGAGTAGTGGGCAGCTGTTTCCGTCTTAAAATTCATAAAGTAAGATTGACGCAGCATTAACACACTAATTCCCACAGCACACAAACACAAAGACATGCGGATACGCACAAGCAAACCACAGAAACTAACGTCACATGTCGGCCCATAAAACCGTATATAAAAGTGCCAGGAGCTGTAACTTACCGTTCCTTGAAAGGTTTCCGTAACTTGTCCGTAACGGTAGCCACCAGACTCTGCGAACACACACACACACACACACACACACACACACACACACACACACACACACACACACACACACACACACACACACACACACACACACACACACACCAACCATACACATGTGCTCAGGTACACATATACCCGCGCGCGCGCGCGCACACACACACACACAATCGTACACACACACACACACACAATCGTACACACACACACACACATACACGCACGCACACACGCACGGACGCACGCACACACACACATACATACACCATCGAAATAATTTTAGCATAGTACTGAAAATCTACAACAATGTGAACAAGTTCATGATACTCCAACCCAATAGTCTTAAAGAGTAACGGAAGACAGAATGCGCACGTACTGGTTGGAGACACCTTAATCTTGAGCCACTTTTATTCCAAAAAGAAAACGGAATAAACGTGATCAGGTAATTACATCCTAGGTGTAAAAAAGAAGAATGACATACTCTACTATATCCTTTCATCCTGAATTCCATTGTATCCTTACAGCCTAAATGCCATTGTATCCTTACAGCCTAAACAGAAAAGAATGATTTTGATTAAACCACCCATGGCTGTTTCTTTGAAAAAGCCGCAGACTCTAGATCTGATATCTCGAGCTCAATCCCAGCAAGGAACATTTAAAACTGGCCTGTCTGCTGACCAACTTGATGTTTCCATTACACCCGTGGTCAGCTTAGTGTTTCACAGGTCCATTTTCCCCTTTCCCCATTTCAAGACCGACCTTGCCAGTGCACAGAGTTTCACGTTGGCTCAGGGAGTATGCCTAACAACTGTTCACAGATTTGGGGGGAGCACATATGGAATTGTCTGAATGCGATGAATCCCTCTTGAAGAGTCTCAAACCTTGTCTTGAATCAGTCCATTTAGATCAGATGACACAATCGACTTTAACTTATGCAAAATTTGATTGTCAAAAGTTTGACCAGTATAAGGGTTTGACACGCATGTAGTCAAACCGTTGATAATCAAATTTCGCATAAGTTAAAGTCAAATGTGCCATCTGATCTAAATGGACTGATTCGAGACAAAGTTCCATAGTAGTCAAACCTTAGATAATCAAATTTCGCATAAGTTAAAGTCGAATGTGCCATCTGATCTAAATGAACTGATTCAAGACAAAGTTTGACACAAAGAACGCTTATTACATTACACAATTTGTCATCTGAAAGGACAGGCAAACAAACATTGTTACAAGAGCAAAATGAAAATTTTCTCTGACGTCTAACTCACGATGGCACAAATGAAAAAAATGACCAATGAGCATACATTATCTTTTGCACCGTGTCGAATCAGTCAGTCTGAGTATCTTGACAAATAAACATGAAGGGACGGGTTAATGTAGACTTGTACGTAGCCTTCGCACCAGGAGACGGAAAGTAGAATTGTCTCCCTTGCTTCAGTTTTAGTTTATCAAGATGACGTCTCTGCGCTCGGAATGAATTCCATATGCACTAACGTCACAGGTGCCATGTGATGGAAAAGATCCAGAACGATCACGGCACAAGCCCTAAGCCTGCACATAATCCCACGAGATGGCCAGGTCCTGAGGTCCTATCTAGATAGTTCCATAACTATGGGATCGTAGGGGAGTGAGGTGGCAGAGACCTCAACTTTTCCCGGGGCCAGCATCACGAGGGCGGCACCCATCCTCTCTCCCCTGCAATGGTATGAACAGACAAACGGAAAAAAAAAAGACAAAGGCATTCGCATGAAAAAAAAAAAAGAAAAAAAAAAGATTTTTCATTTTACAGAATTAACTGTCTGATTTAAAATCACCACAAATGAAACAGAATCCTCTAATGGGGAAACTCTGTGATAAGACACACACACACACACACACACACACACACACACACACACACACACACACACACACACACACACACATGTTGAGAGTGGGGGATCACAAGATACATCCAACTGGGTTACAGGGCGACTATGCCCAACACAGCGGGTCGCAGGTGGCCTCTGGGGGATGGCCTTCTGATATGGAGGTTAGTTGTGAAACGCATGTAGACACCTGGACGAATAAGCAGTCCAGACTTATTAATGGAGATGATTTCTATCGGAACGGGGCGGGATGGCCGTTGGCAAGGCCACTTCTACAACATTCCCTGCATGCCCTGTGACGGAGCCATAAGGCTGACATGGGCCGCTTAAACCCCCAGCCGACTGTGTTCACAGGATAGGTCTTTTGACCACAGGTCATTTAGGCTGGATAACTTCTACGTAAAACCTACAGGAATGAAGGTACCAGGCCTGCAGACGCCTTCTAACGAACCATGGCACCATGCAATATAACTCAAATGTCTACGCAGTCACCTACATCTGGTGAGAATGCGCTCGCCCACTTGAGGTCCTCTCAGAATGGACAGCACTGGATCCTGTGCCTCAACCTCCATGGCAGCCAGCAGGAACAGGTAAAAAAATGGCCACACTGATCGCAAAGATGCAGCCGGCAATGAACGAAAGAAGACAAAGAAGAAGAATGGGAGTGGGAAGCATCTAAGCCCTTCAAAGTAGGAAGGGAAGAGAAAAAATAGAGAAATAAAGAAAGAAAGGAAAGGAGAGAAACACAAAGGGGAAAAAGCTCGTTGATTACTGACCCATCGATGTGGTCCTGTTCTCTCTTCCCTGGAGGGCGTCAGCACATCAGAGAAAGGGATCTCAGCGTTGAACTTGACACTCTGCATCAGGCGGATGACGCAGTTGGACACTCCTTTGAAAGACAACTTCTTGGGCCGTAGCCCTGCCCAGTCTGCTGCCGCTCGGTTGGTCAGTGTCGTGTGTTGCTGAAATGGAAAGAACAGAAAATGAATCGCAGTTAAAAAGAATAAGACCAAAACGATGCGTTTTTGCTATAATACTGTGATCTATTCTTCAGTCAATATCATGCTGTCCTAAAGATTTATCATAAAAAGCTACTTCACTAGTTTGACTGTTAACACTGTCTGTAAACAGGGAAAGAGACAGAATTTTAAACAGAATGTAACGACATATAAAAAGAGAATCAGAATCAGAAAATACATCTATATGTGCCAAAACACTATCCAAAGGGGCGTGAACATATTATAAACATTATGGAAACACACTAAATAAGCTATCTGTCTTGGATCACGCATGATTATTTCAAACATTACAGAAACACGAAATACGGGTCACACAGTAATCCTTCAATAATGGAATAAAAGCATACATATCAGTTGTAATAAATAACAAGTTATCGTCACAAATGCGCAGAAAGCGGTTTAAGACATTAACAATTTCTCTTCTGTTGAGCTTTACAGATGTATGTTGCCAGATTTCTAATTACACGTTCATTTTGGGAGGCCATGTGTACTGACAGTCTGAAATCATGTCATTATAGTAGCACCTAAGCTGCATTAACTTACGTCTGAGATTTTCAAGCAAGAGCTGGACAACAGAGAGAAGAGAGAGAGAGATGAGAGAAGAGAGGAGAGAGAGAGAGAGCTAGAGAGAGAGAGAGAGAGAGAGAGAGAGAGAGAGAGAGAGAGAGAGAGAGAGAGAGGGAGAGAGAGAGAGAAGAAGGAGGACTGAGAGAGAGAGAGATTTTCTCTGAGGAGAATACTCATTTCAAAGTGGGAGGAGTTGGGAGGGCAGGGCATCACCAGGGAAGACAGAGGGGAAAGACACCTGAACAAGACAGATTGCTTCAGGAAGGAGGAATGGAAGAAGGACGTATACCTCGTTAAAAGAAGAAAAATATAAAACTGCCTTTTTTTCCACGGCCTTTCCCCATACTCCCCCTCTTTCCTAAAACGAACGAACGAACGAACAAATAATTATACCAACAAACTGGGTACAGGAAACCTGGAAAAAGATTGGGTAAACGACTTTCCATCACTGGATTGGAACCACTGTGGAGAGAACGTACAATGGTGAGCGCTGGTAGGGCTGAGGAAGGTGTGAGTAAAGTGAATAATGCCGTGAAGTGGTGGAGGTGGTGGTGGTGGTGGTGATGGTGTTTGTGCGTGTGTCTGAGGGCTGAACGTGACAGGAAGAAAAT
>CM060309.1:35956424-35958924 GCA_030674185.1 Monoplex corrugatus
GAAGAGCTCTGGTGCCTAGAGATGGAATTTGGTGTGTGTTTATGTTACGTGGGTGCCGCTGATATCCAGGGGTTTAAAGGAAAGTCTGAAGCAATGGATGCAGCTTAAGGTTTCATACGAAATCATAAATTTTAAAGAATTTTTTTCCTTTTATAAATGCTGCATTTACTCTATAAGAGCACGTAGTTTGCAAGTCATTTCAACTTAATAAAGAAGAAAAAGTGAGAAAAATGAAAACAAACAAAAACGTCAATGGTTAAAACAATATGTTTAACAATGACGTCAATGTCCTCTTTAACCCTTTGACTCCTGCACCCTGTCCACCAACGTCCTGCATTGTCAACCATGATAGCAAAGCAAAAACGTAACCCTTTGACTCCCGCACCCTGTCCACCACCATCCTGCATTGTCAACCATGACAGCAAAGCAAAAACGTAACCCTTTGACTCCCTCATCCTATCTCCCCGATTCCTGCAGGAAGCTAATGGATAGGGTGAGGGAGTCAAAGAGATAAGTTTTTGCTGTTGGTAGATAGGGTGCAGGAGTCAAAAGGTTGAAAATAAGACAGTGCTAGTCACAAAAAAATAGAAATTAAAAAGTCCCAGATTGAATGAATTTATAATCGTAATAGTAATACAAAAATTATTACTATGGAGTTTTTTCCCGGAAAAGCGAACACATCAAGCACACAGACATGCAACCGCACTACCATCAGATATGCGTTTACAACAGATATGCAATACGAAAGCAGAAAGCATTACTCGAGGTAAAAAAGACAACAAATACATGAAGAAAAATATGTTACTGTTCTCTTCTTCCATCCATCAACATATCCTCTCTCTCTCTCCTCTCTTTCTTTCTCAACGCTTTTGCGTAATAAAATCATACTATACTCGAGGATTATCTGCCAGACTGGTACATTTCGAAAGGACGACAGAAGGTAGATACACCATTCTGGCCGGAAATCCTCATTGTCGTGAGATTTTTCAAGACGTATGGATCCTTACTCTTAAGCCCTGTCACTGTCCGCTGCCACAGCCACAGCCTTCTAATACAAGAACAAAAAGCAAGGGAAGAGGGAGAAACAGGAATAGCAACAAAAGCTATAGCAGCAGCAGAAACAGTATTACTTCTTTGTTTCAACATATTCGTTTTACTTTCGCATATCTCATCTGATCAAATTCAATGAAACAAACTTTATTTTTTCTATCTTTATCAAATTTAATAAAACAAACTTTATTTTTCTATCTTTTATTTATATCGTGCCCAGGAACAGTGTGTTGGGGGAGTGGAGCAGGGCAGACGGATGGATGATCATAAAACACATGTACAGTCTTTAAAGCATGCACTGATAAAAATGCTCCCTAAGAAGAGGACACACGTCTTTCAATTACTCAAAGCAAAATCCGTGTGGACTTAAACAGCTCACTGTCAAGAAAACAAGTAAATAAACGAATCTATGTTCAACGAAAACACACCTCACTCTGCATCTTTCGGGCTCATGCCGTGTGAGATGAGGCAAAGCGCTATATATGTACATTACTTCACAATACGCAGATTTATGAAAAAATCATAGAAGATATCAACAGCACAGCTCTGACAATATCGAATTCTGTTTAATGTAAGTACTTCGTCTCTACACCTGACAGTTTTTGTTGGATTTGAAGACAGCATCTAATATAGGGACACCGGTCTGCAAGGATTCAACCAGAGACACAACAGAAGGTTTATGAAGGCTGAGAAAGCGCTGACACTCACAAGATATTTATCATGAAAATCACTCATCCTAACACACATTCAGCTGGACATCATCGAATGAAATTGCTTGGTTCTCTGGCGCCGGAAAATAAGCTCGGATTGGTGAGAGAGAGAGAGAGAGAGAGAGAGAGAGAGAGGAGAGAGAGAGAGAGAGAGAGAGAGAGAGAGAGAGAGAGAGAGAGAGAGAGAGAGAGAGAGGAGAGAGAGAGAGAGAGAGAGAGAGAGAGAGAGAGAGAGAGAGAGGAGGAGAGAGAGAGAGAGCGAGCATGTAATATAATACTATAATCTTGAAGATGAAAAAGACGAACAAACCAAAAATGAATATGGATGTTTGAAGCTTGTATATACAAAAACCAACATTTTTAGCGGGCCTGGCTCAAAGGAAAATGCAAACGCGTGAGTTTAAATGGGAATCCAACGCTGGGTCACTGTCACCAAAATATGAAAGTCTGTAAACAAGGATTTCTACTGCTTGTCAACTGCTAATTCCGCAAAAGGAAATACGCACAGTGGTCTCTAATACACCAATCAACTTAAGAGGTAAATATTAAGCATACTGTCTTCGCTTACAAGGAAAGTACAACTTCTGTCTTTCAGTTATGTCCCTTGTTCTTGTGCTCGTTGGTTTTATTCATATAAAAAGGGATACTGGCTTGCTCGTCTTTCTTCTTTGCTGTTGATGATTCTTGTTTTCCTCTGTTCTATTATGCTTTTCACAGCGATTCACGAGAAAGTTAGTTTG
>CM060309.1:35963924-35986424 GCA_030674185.1 Monoplex corrugatus
TGTGCAGTATTATTTGGTATAATTGTGAGTTTAGGCACCTTGGGCAGTATTTTGGTAGAATTGTGAGTTTGGGCACCTTGGGCAGTATTTTGGCATAATTGTGAGTTTGGGCACCTTGTGCAGTATTTTGGTAGAATTTTGAGTTTGGGCACCTTGTGTAGTATTTTGGCATAATTGTGAGTTTGGGCACCTTGTGCAGTATTTTGGTATAATTGTGAGTTTGGGCACCTTGTAGTATTTTGGCATAATAGTGAGTTTGGGCACCTTGTGCAGTATTTTGGCATAACTGTGAATTTGGGCACCTTCTGTAGTATACAGGTGGATTCCATACTGCGTGCCTACACGTTGTTATTAAAATTTAACATTATCTGTATTCCAAATTACTTCATACTGCATACCTACTGATGATTTATAAGCACTTAACATTACATGTATTCCAAGTAAATTCATATTTCACGTCTGCTGCTGCTTTCTTAAGAATTTAGCATCACCCGTGTCTCAAGTTAATATTGCATTTTTACGGCTGGTTTATAAGAATTCAATATTACATGTATCCCAAATCAATTCATAGTGCATATCTCTGTTGGTTTATAAGCATTCAATATTTCCTGTATCCTAAGCTTATTTGTGTTACATGTCTACTGCTGTTTATAAGAATTCAATAAAAAGTGCTTTGTAGTTTGCAAAGTCATAAAAACATTCAGTCACAATGTTGACGAGAAGAAGGAGAAAGAAAATGGCGAGGATGCTAATAAGTGATGATAATGATACTGATAATGATGATGACGACAATCACAACAATTGTGATATTCTTGCTGGTGTCACTGACATTTCTGAGGCTTGTGCCTCTGCTGTCAACAGCCCTGACTTACACTCTCTACATTTAATCGCCTCGATGTCGTGAGACACACGAACTCAATGAACCAAGCAGACAACAAACATGGACTCAGCAAACAGACAGAACGAGGGGTATGGTGCCACATGTGCCGGTATTCACACGTCTATGTCTGCAGCCTGTTTGCGCTGATGCAACGGGGCAGGGGATAGAAAGCAGCATGCCTTCGGAATGAACAGAGCCTGCACAATTCTGTCAGCGTGATTGGATGGGTGTGAGAATGCCTGCTTCACTCTGTCTGATTGTACTCAGGTCATTCCCTGAAAATGAGACCGTTTCCAAAGCAACAACGGAAACGTTTCAGAGAAGTCTGTGTAATATTTCCTTCAAAGAGCGCCTAATCTGATCATAGTAATATTTCCAAAAAAAAGCCCAGTCCGATGATATTAATACCACCCAAAAGAAATAATGATAATGATAATGGTGCTTTATTTTCCAAAGATAGTATTTATTTGCTAAAAGTCATAGTCCAAATTGCCGCTGATTGCAAAAAAAGAAGAAAATGACATCTGACATGATAAGTGCTGGTAAACAGTCTCTAAAGAAATAAATCTCTATCAAGGATACGTAGACGGCAATGTCACTGTTTTACACGTGTTAAAATGACGCTTGGCGGCTTAATGAGAAAGTAGATTAGTAAACTGCTCTAACTCCCTGCATCTAAAGAACAGCCAAGCGAGTGACGTTACTATGGCGACATGGCAGCAACGTTCGTGCTTGATTTTGGTGCTATGCTGAGCTCCTCTATTCCCATAGTGCAGAAAGAGGGTGAGGGTGGGGGAGACGGTCAAGAAGCAGGGAAGTGGGCTTTAGGAAGCCTGCCGATGATGAGGTCACTGAACTGTCAGCCTGTCATGTACACGCATTCTCGTCCTTCTACCTCCCTGATAAGACGGCGGCAGAAACCAGAGTTGGATGGGTGGAACATGCCACAAAAATGTCTTCAAGCCAGCTTTGCCCCCCCCCCCCCCCCAGCTTTAATTTTGCTGGCGTCCCTTACCTCCCACACAACTCGTATTTAAGGCAACTCGCGTATGCAAGGTAAATACGTTCCCTAGTGATACCACCATAGCAAATTTTCCCCAACCGTCCCTGCTGGAATGGAAACTTTGAAGAGACGCAAAAATCAGCAAAACTCAAATGTCATACTCGAATGAAATAATTAAGAATGACTTCAATGCAGATCTTCAGACAATATTGAAGGTATACAAGTCCAGCTTTTATTTTTCTGTAACTCCTTCAGTGTAAGATACCAAAACACCGCCAGATTCATGCATGCTGCTGCTGTCCCCTATCATGATTTTTCTGTTAAAGCTGTATCCATGATTAAACTTGTATGACCACAGTAGTAAAATATTCTTATAACCAAACTCTCCTTTGCAAGCAGCATAGACTTAATACTTCTATGAAATAACTAATCAACAAACAAAGAAACAAACAAACAAACAAAAAACTGACTGACTGACTGACTAATTAACCAATTCACTAGGTAAAACATAAGCTGACATAATTCATTACCATTTGCATTAAAAATTCTATAACACTTGCTTAAAGGGACTAGAAGGTTTGGTGAAATATCTGACGGCTAAAGCTGCAAAAGTTACACAGTAAATGCTGTTTAGAAAACTTTATAGGGATGCCGAGGATTCTGGTGGTGATCTCACTACTCTGAGATCATCTTTCTGGTATTGGGTCCTATTCCTCTCCTTCGCTGCTTTATCTTCTCCCAAGCCCAAAACAGATACCAGTTCATGGGACGTGTGCAGCGAATATCACACAAATACGTGTTGTTAATCATTTTTGAACCCGCCTGAGGGAAACTGAGTGATTAGATTTTAAGTGCCGGGAATACTACCTCTACGTCGTTCAGGCGTCTTGAGAAAAGTGGGTGATTATAAAAATGGAAGGCTTCCTGGTGCTTCAGGATTATTTTTGTCTTTTCACTTGTTGCCTCTTCTCCTCTTGCAGCGGATTAGGGCAATAAGCTGTACCGAACTTAGGCACAGCTCCAAAACTCAATCATTATTCTACAGTTTCGACTTACATGACTTCCTGTTTCTTGTTTCTCTCTCTGTCTCTCGCTGTCTCTCGGTCTCTCTCTCTCGTGTGTGTGTGTATGTGTGTGTGTGTGTGTGTGTGTGTGTGTGTGTGTGTGTGTGTGTGTGTGTGTGTGTGTGTGTGTGTGTGTGTGTGTGTGTGTGTGTGTGTGTGTGTCCTCCCTCCCCTCTCTGTCTCTCTCTCTCTCACTTACATGACTTCCTCGTTTCTTGTTTCTCTCTCTCTCTCTTGCTCACGTAAATCTTTTAATACAAGGCATTTCGGGGCAAAATCAATGATCTGACTAACGGAAGATGCAATCGCAGTGTGTGGTGACCTCACCACTTGCATAATTATGATGTGTGTATTTGGCACAAATTTCAGACGATCAAATAACGGAACAATGGAGAAATCACTTTCCAGAAATGACCACAAGTATAAAAACGGAGCGAACAGAATTGTTTGAAATACACAATTTTTACTGTCCATATTCCGAATTTAAATGAAGAAAATTAGACACACAAACACATGAATGGCTTGTGCGTGCATTTACAAAAACAAACCTAAACAAGTGTGGGCGTGTATCTATCTGTTTCATTATCATGCATACGTTAAGACTTGAGTATGCACCAGCTCGTGCGCTTCGACAGTGTCTGTCTGAATGTCTATAAGCATGTTGTGCTTGAAAGCGTGTGTTTGCGCTTCTACTTACTCCCACGCGCGTGTCAGAGTGAAAAATAACATCCTAAGATAATATTTTCCCAAACCTGTCTGCCGAGCTGTTACAGACGATAAAGATTTACTTCCTGCCTTATTCCCCTCCTCCTCCGCTCTTCTCCCGAGTATCAGGGTAAAAGAGAAGGCAAATTGGGCAACATCACAAGCAAGACAATGGAGGCATAAATAAATGAGGAAGGTCATTCCCATCCACTGAAGCGTGAAGTTTGTCATTTCAGACCGTGAGAACAGTGGTGGCGGATGAAGATGGTGCTTGTGAGAGGCGCTTGGCGGGTAATATCGACACTCCAAGGATAGGACGGATGAAGCGGGGGTGATAAAGGAGAATGGAACGGCTATAGAAAAAGAGATATGATTACGGCCGATTTTTCCTTTAAAAAAAAAAACACAACAGTTTCAATGATTGATAATAGTAAAATGAGTTGCAAGTCACTGTGGTTGAATAGGAAAGAATGAGAAAGAGGAGGAGAAGGAGGACAGGGAGAAAGAGAAAGAAAAGAAAAAGAAGAAGAAGGATGTAATAAAATGCGATAACGCATTTGAAGAATACGACTGACGATGTTAATGTCCGAATTCGAGTCAACATACTAGTATCAAAAGGAAGTTTGAAAATACTGAGTTCACATGTTCAATAGACGTATGACAACTGGAAATTTCAGTGTACTCGTAATAATTTACAGACAGGCCTGGAAAGCACATCATAAACACAAGCGTACAACAGATAAGAAGCAACCGCCATGCAAAAACCATTGTTAAAGGTATAAAACTATCTAGCGACGACAAAACGATTGTGTCGTCGTTCTTCTCTACTCGCATCCTCTCCTTTCCTTTTGTGGAAAAATTCACAAATGAAATAATGATACCGATTTATAAATAAAGATATACAATTCAATCCAAGCCAGCTCTTGTTATTATCATTTTGTTACAAGTTCACAGGTAATAAAAAACAAAACAAAAAACAAAAGAAACAAACAAAAAACACCCAGGAAAATGAAAACGCAGGAATAGCAAGAGAAGTAACGGTAGCAGCCGTAACACACCCCCCTCCCTCACTTTTGTTTAACATCAGAGCTTCATTTTATCTAAATCCCACACAACAAAATGACTTAAATGTCTTTTATTTTCTAACAGGGTGGAAGGGAGGAAGGAGGTTTATTCAAACAGAGAAACAGCAAACCGCATTGTGCAATATTCTAATACACAAATCGGATAATAATAGCACGTGGGATGAGTGGGGTGGGAGGGGAGTCTTCCAAGTACAAAAAAGATACAAACTAACACAAACCAACCAACAAACAAAATAACAAATACCATCCAGCATGTGGATCTAATATAATCAGTCCACTGTCGAGAAAACACAAGTAAAGGAATGAAAATATTTCCCACTGAAAGCCTGTATTTCCCTGTGTGTCTCAAAGGCTCATGACACAAGAAATAGGGAAAGCGACACACTTCGCAATACACATTCGTTCACAATGAAATATGACGTCATAGAAGCTATCCACAGCGCAGCTCTGTCAATACAGAATTCTGTTTGACGTACTTCGCCTCTGCGTCCGACAGCTTTTGTTGGATTTGGAGACGGCATTTGGGGGATAAGGGACACACGACTGCAGCAATTCAATCACGGACACCATGGATGCTCCACGAAGGCTGAAAGAGCAGACATTCACAAGACATTTATCATGGAAATCACTCGTCCAGGCATACATTCAGCTGAACATCATCTAATAGAATTTCCCGGTTCTCTGACGCCAGAAAGGCTGGGATATGAGAGGCAAACAGCAGAGAGCGAGAGAGAGAGAGAGAGAGAGAGAGAGAGAGAGAGAGAGAGAGAGAGAGAGAGAGAGAGAGAGAGAGAGAGAGAGAGAGACGCAGAGAAATAATCTCAAAGCACACAGCATATCAGAATCAATAAAGGATGAAGAAGAAGAAATATGAAATTTGGAAATGGTTTAATGCTTCAAGGAAAAGAAAACATAAATCTCGCCTTATAAGAATTAACAAATACATGCATACATAGCTGAAATGGTTATGATCCAATATGGGTCACTGTGACCCAAAATATGACGTTTTGGCTGTTTGTTAACGCATAAAAGAACATTTTGTTACACTTTCAACATTTCAAAAATATTCAATCCTGGAAGTTTTAAAGGCACTAAACAGTTCTATATGTAAACATTACACGTACCGTGTTTGCCATCACAAGGAAAACAACTGTGTGCCAGTCTCCTAACTTCACACCTTGTTCTGGAGGATGTAGATTTTAAAGAAAATGGAAGACTGTCAGTAAGCCATAACCATTTTTGCTTCTTTGTTTGTTCTGTTTTCAATTTTCCCATTTGCCAGCTTTACGAGTTTCACAGTGAGTCGTATGGAAGCTGAAATGGTACAAGAACACGACGAGAGAGACGAAATAGACCGGTCTATCAAAACTCTGTGTGGAACAAAGACAGGATCTACAAAAACAGGAAGAAGACAGGAGGAAGGTGATGGTGGTGAACTGATAACATCAAACACCAAGACTGAACTAAACTTCCACCAGACTACAAAGAGAAGCATAAAACCTCAAGGGATGAAAATAAGATTGCCAAAGGTACTGCGGAGTTTTTGACAACATGTGGTACCGTGCAGTCCTGATTACCCACAGTACTGTGTTTAGTACTAGATTACCTATGGTACTGTACGGAATCCTACATTACATTTGGTTACTGCGTGAAGACCTACATTTCCTATGGTACTGTACGGAGTCCTACATTACCTATGGTACTGTGTGAAGACCTACATTACCTATGGTACTGTGTGAAGACCTACATTACCTATGGTACTGTGTGAAGTCCTACATTACCTATGGTACTGTGTGGAGTCTTACATTACCTATGGTACTGTGTGGAGTCCTACATTACCTATGGTACTGTGTGGAGTCTTACATTACCTATGGTACTGTGTGGAGTCCTACATTACCTATGGTACTGTGTGAAGACCAACATTACCTATGGTACTGTGTGAAGACCTACATTACCTATGGTACTGTGTGGAGTCTTACATTACCTATGGTACTGTGTGGAGACCTACATTACCTATGGTACTGTGTGAAGTCCTACATTACCTAGGGTACTGTGTGAAGTCCTACATTACCTATGGTACTGTGTGAAGACCAACATTACCTATGGTACTGTGTGGAGTCCTACATTACCTATGGTACTGTGTGAAGACCAACATTACCTAGGGTACTGTGTGGAGTCCTACATTACCTATGGTACTGTGTGAAGACCAACATTACCTATGGTACTGTGTGAAGACCTACATTACCTATGGTACTGTGTGGAGTCTTACATTACCTATGGTACTGTGTGGAGACCTACATTACCTATGGTACTGTGTGAAGTCCTACATTACCTAGGGTACTGTGTGAAGTCCTACATTACCTATGGTACTGTGTGAAGACCTACATTACCTATGGTACTGTGTGAAGACCTACATTACCTATGGTAATGTGTGGAGCCTTACATTACCTATGGTGTTGTGGAGACCAACATTACCTATGATTTACCTATGGTACTGTGTGGAGTCCAACTTTACCTATGGTACTGTGTGGATGATCCAACTTTACCTAGGGTACTGTGTGGAGTCCAACTTTACCTAGGGTACTGTGTGGAGTCCAACTTTACCTATGGTACTGTGTGGAGTCCAATTTTACCTAGGGTACTGTGTGGAGTCCAACTTTACCTATGGTACTGTGTGGAGACCTACATTACCTATGATTTACCTATGGTACTGTGTGGAGTCCAACTTTACCTATGGTACTGTGAAGTTCTAACCACTTTGTCAATCACGAGATTGGCAGAGATGTAGGAACAGACAGGTATGGCACGAACGCACGCAGCCAATTCCATCTCTAAGGTCATCGACCCAAACTGAAAGGAGAAAGAATCTGTGGGTCGTTTGTATCCTGTCTGTTGTCGTTAACGATGCCAGCGGTTCCAGGCACAAAGAAAACTATCATCCAGATCACCTTCAGGATTAACACCCATCATCATCATCGTCAAGTGCCTTGCCACATGGCGCTGGCAATCATGGCCCTCTATATGTTTCTATCCCTTGTTGCCACAAGCACATCTTCCACCCTCTCTGTCCTCAGCCACTCTGCAAGTCCGTCCAATATTTTTCCCTGGGTCTACTTGGTGCTCTCTTTCCCTCCAACACTCCTGTTGTAACCAGGTGCTCCAATTCCCCTTTCCTCACAAAATGGCCTATAAATGTTGCCTGTCTTTTTCCTAATCTTCCTTATGAATGATCTTCAACTAACACCGACACCATCTTTAATCCTTTCACTCCTTTAACCGG
The DNA here is from genome assembly GCA_030674185.1 of Monoplex corrugatus. Taxonomy (NCBI): domain Eukaryota; kingdom Metazoa; phylum Mollusca; class Gastropoda; order Littorinimorpha; family Ranellidae; genus Monoplex; species Monoplex corrugatus. The sequence goes on from CM060309.1 coordinate 35,971,942, forward strand.
TCCATTACCTTCTTGTTGCTGCTGTACAGAGCGAGGGAATGAAAGCGTTAAGACAACACACAAACCACCTTGATTCCACCCTGGGTATCTTGATCACACAAGGCCTGTGTAAGTGATGTATCTTTGTTACTTTATATATTGATGGCCCTGCAGTGTTGCTGGTGTGATGGCAAAAACTTGTTGCTATTAAACCAAAAATAAAGAAGTAATTTTCATTTTCGAGGATAGTGGTTTAAGCGCATTAATGGTTTTGTTGTTGTTGGTTTTTTGTTTTGTTTTTGTTTTATAAACATTCGGTCCTCTCCCGTGGAGGGTTTACCTTAATACAAGTACATACACACAAAGAATCTAATGAATACAAATAAAGTATAATAACATAAAAACGTCAACATATTACAAAACTGGAAAATCAGAGCCATAAGAATAATCGTACATGCCTTTCTATGGCACAGGAGGGGGGGGGGGGGGGTAGCAAATAGAGTGAAAAGGCGGAAAGAAAAAACAGAAAAAAGCATCACAAGATCACAAGAGGGGAAAAAAAAAAAAAAGAAAAAGAAAGAAAGAAAGAGGGGGGGGGGGGGGGAAAGAGAGTAAAGAATGACTGCGTCTAAGAAGATGGCAGGAATGATGAAAAACACGAGGGAGGCGGTGAGGGGAAGAAAGAAGAAAAGGAGGGAAAACCATAAACGAGCACGACTCTGGTGGGGACAACGGTACTCTGAAATAAACATGTAAATAAATAAACAGAGCGCATTCATTTCATGACTGTTAATTGAAAAATGTTTAAAAAAGAAACTGGGTAGAGAAAACTAAACAGGCATCACTGAACCTTCGAAAATCCAAGCAAAGAGAAAGTTACCAGGAGTGCGGGGAGGGAGAGAGAGAGAGAGAGAGAGGAGAGAGAGAGGAGAGGGGAGAGAGAGAGAGAGAGAGAGAGAGAGAGAGAGAGAGAGAGAGAGAGAGAGAGTGTGTGTGTGTGTGTGTTAGTGATACGGGAAAAGAAAAGGAAGATTGGTATGGTGTTTCTTGCTTTGTTTCGTATTTTTGTTTCTTTGTTGTGCTTTCGGTTGTTCTTTCTTCCTTTTTCTTTGTCCTCTTTGTATCATTTTCAATTCTTCCTTTCATTTTTTTTATTTCTGTCTTTGTTCGTATAGACACAGGCGTGGTTCGTAGAGGAATGTATTGATTTCCTCCTCTCCCTACAGTCTAAACAGCCGCCCCATTTGGAGGAAGCTTTTAGTCCTGGCACAGGGACAAATACCAAACACTGGGCTGACACAGGAAAAACTGTTCACTGACGTAGCTAGCTGGGGGTTTTCTTTACATGAAAACTACTCAGTGCTAAACCTATGTCATGTCAGCTGAAGTACCATTAACGCTGAATATGGACAGTGCTTTACGAGACAGAAATAACAATTCTAGAGACAAGAGAGTCTTTCTTCGTTCATAGATCCTTTACTTAGTTATTACATTTCGTACAAATGTTGCTTTGGGCATAGACCAATTTTTCAAAAAACATTTACAGCCTACAGATAAGCGCTTTTATATTCTCGTGTGTCGCGAGTCTACTGAACGTACATAGGCCTGTAAGCTTTACTGAGCGGTATGGTATATATAAAAAAAATCAGTCATAATGATGATGATAATGATGATGATGATGATGATGATGATGATGATGATAACGATGGTAATGATGGAGCTGGGTCTCGTTTCTCTGTCACTGCTTCAGGTTTTCCGATCCTCCGGGTGGTCAAGTTTCCTTTCACAAATGGATAAACAGAAGATGTTATAAATATTCTTATCCCAAAAACCAGCAAGCTGGAACCTGTGCAGTTGGATTTACAGTGGCAGGAGATCTACCGCTTCGCCAATCTGGCGTCTTGAGAAAAGTGGGTGATTAAGAAAATGGAAGACTTCCAGGTGCTTCAGGGTTATTTCTGTTTCTAAAGCTTCACCTGTTGCCTCTTCTTTTTCTCGTTATGAATTAGAGCAATAAGCTGTACAGAACTTAGGCAAAACTTAGGCAAAACTCCAAACTCAATATTTCTATAGCAGACGAATCATCTAACTCTGTATTTTTACAGCTTCGACTTATATGTGACTTCCTGGTTTCTTGTTACAAAGATAACTACAATAGGTCCGTTTCTTCTGTTCTTCCATTTTCCCTTCTCTGTCTGTCTGTCTGTCTGTCTGTCTGTCTGACTGTCTGTCTGTCTGTCTGTCTGTCTGTCTCTCGGTCCGCTTCTTCTGTTCTTCCCTTTCCCTCCTCTCTCTCTCTCTCTCTCTTTCTTGATGGGCACAACAGTAGTCAAGTAGGTGAATGTACGTGTAACAGGCACTGGGTGCGGTATGTTTAAGATTAGTTAAGTTATTGTAAACAGCAGTTCATGTTGATAGCAATAGGCTTTCAAATTATTGATTTGAAGTTAAAAACAAACAAACAGAGTTTCAATACCACGATGGTTCATGTTGAAGAAAATATTCTGCTTTTAAATGAAACCTCGGATATACTAAACTTACATGATACCTTGTGAAAACCAGTCTTTGACCTGTTACGAATTTTCTCCCTGAAAGTAAAAAACATATCAAGCAGTGACGAAAGACATGCAAGCACAGTTCACGTAAGCACATTTCAAGAAGATACGTAAGGACAAAAACAAACCAGAAACAATTGCCAAACAAAACGTATACACAAAGATACAAATCTCAGTTTAATAAAGACAACATCAGTTTAATCCTCTTTTCCTCTCTCCCAACTCGCTGTGTAGAAAAACTGACATTGAACGACACTTATATTTCGAATCGGTATAAACTATATTTTCAGTGTTCGCTATGCCCAAAAATGTTCCACAGCAAGTAGGTGATTTTACACTCACTACACCAAATATAAGGGATGGAAAGTAATGAATGGCAGAGGCTATCAATGTTCGCCATAACTATGAAAATTAAGAGGTCTGAGGACATTTGCCCTAGGGCTGTAGACTACATAATGTCGTCCATCCTTACAACCACCCTGTGCAACAAGAAGAAAAAAGTAGAAGGGAGGGAGGAGCAGAAATCGAAAGAGAAATAACAGCAGCTGCAACAAGACTGCTGTTTATTTGCTTTGTTTTAACACGTTTTTAACCACATCATCGCTTCTGTGAAAACAAAAACTTGTTCTATAATATGTTTTACATTCGTCGAGGCGGGAGGGAGATGTCATTCAAAACAGAAAAGCACACCATTTGTCGTGTGCAGTGTTCAAAGCATAAAACTGGATGATACAAGCAGACCTACTTCAAAGAAAAATTATTTCAATTACTCGGAGTAGACCAAACAATTCCACTGTCGAGAAAACATAAGCAGATAAACGAAAGGAAATTTCCCGCTGAAAGCCCCTATCTCCCTGTCTTTTAGATTTCCTGACGCGTGAAGTGAAGGAAGTGGCAAATCTAATAAAGCACATTCGTTCACAATGAAAACATGAAAAACAAAAACAACAACAATAATAATCATAATAATAGTAATAATAATGATAATAATAGTAATAATAATAATAATAATAATCATCATCATAATCATAACAACAACAACAACAACAGAATTTATATGGCGCCAAATCTTGACTATTCAAATCAAAGCGCACCCACGCATCGAACATACGCATGCGATCAACGCAGACCAACACACGAAAAAAACAACCCACACAAATTGATGGAAGGATGCAGTTGCAGAATTCACTGTCGGGAAAAGAGGTGGGTATCTAAATTGAATTTAAAAACAGAAAGGGTAGGTGAAAGATGAAGGGAGAATGGTAAGTTTATTTTACGCAGACGGTCCAGAAACAGCAAAAGAACGCTGGCCGACAGTGGATAGTTTAAATAAATCTAGGAACCTGAAGGGAAAGGGTATCTGAAGCTGAGCGCAAGATGCGAGTTGGCGTATAAATATTGATGGAAGCTATCCACAGCGCAGCTCTGTTAATATAGAATTCTGTTTGAGGTACTTCGCCTCTGTGTCTAACAGCTTTTGTTGGATTTGGAGACGGCATTTGCGGGATGAGGGACACGCGATTGCAGCAATTCAATCACGGACACCATGGATGCTCCACGAAGGCTGAAAGAGCACATTCACAAGACATTTATCATGGAAATCACTCGTCCAGGCATACATTCAGCTGAACATCATCTAATGGAATTTTCCGGTTCTCCGACGCCCAAAACGCTGGGACATTAATGGATGAATGATGAATGAATGAATGAATGAATGACAGAAAGACACAGTGGGGGAGAGAGAGAGAGGGGGGGAGAGAGAGAGAGAGACAGACAGACAGACAGAAAGAAACAGAGAGAGAGAGAGAGAGAGAGAGGAGAGAGAGAGAGAGAGAGAGAGAGAGAGAGAGAGAGAGAGAGAGAGAGAGCTTGCGGACGGATGAAAAGGATGGACGTGAGGTGTGAAGGTAACATAACTTCAAAAAAAAAAGTCATTTATATATGACTTTTGCCATCAATCTTGTTGATGTAAAATAATCAAGACTGCAGACACGATCGACAGCCGATATCTCTGCGTGCTAATTTGAAACGCATACTCAGATATCACGGAAAGAGATAGAGACAGACAGCTAAAGAGAGAGGGGGAGGGAGAGATAGGGGGGGGGGGGAGACAGACAGACAAACAGACAGAGACAGAGACAGACAGCTAGAAAGAGAGAGACAGAGTCAGAGTAAGACAGAGACGAAGAGACAGAGCAAGAACAGAGTTAAATTTCCAAGAATAAATGCATAAGCACAACGGTGCTGTTTTACGTCAATTTAAACACGAAGCAATTCCGTAGTTTCAAGCATATCGATGTGTATGACACTATGGAAAGTAAATATCTAGCTGTCTTGAAATTACTTCCCTTGTTCTGATGCACATGGACCCTTCACAAAAAAGGAATGCTCTCTTCTTCGTCGATGATTTTTGTTTTGTTTTGCTTTACTTTTAACAATGAAATAGTACATCCACTTTACAACACTGGCAAGACCACCCTTTACAGAACAATTAACAGACCCAGAAAAGATGGAAAAGATAAAACAAAAAACAAACCAATACCATCTAATATCAGACTGAATCAGACTTCAACCAACACGAAAGTGAAGCGCAAAACCTCAAAAGATGGAAACAGCCTACCTATGGTACTGTGGAGTCCTAACGATCGTGGCAGTCACGGAACTGGAAGAGGAAGCAAAGGTGGCATTGTGCCAACATATGCACTCCCCCCTCCCCCCAGCCCGCCCAAATCCAAGGTCATCGACCCAAAGTGAATGCGGGAAGAATTAACCTTTCTGCGAGTCGTTTGTACCCTGACTGTTCTTGTTAACGACGCCATAGGTTCTAGACACAAAGGAAAGAATGCCTTAACATCTTTAACTCTTTGACTCTCTCAGCCTATCCACAAGCTTCGTGCAGGAACATGATAGATAAGGTGAAGGATTGAAAGGGTTATAACTGACACGCAAACCCTACCCACTAATTCCTCCTACATAGGTACATGTATATAAACTTTAACATAAGGTCTGTGTACGTGATGTACCTTCCTCACCTTGTAGACTGATGGTACTACAAAGTGCTGGTGGTCCGATGGCAAAGGATGTTATAGACGTAAGGGAACAGTCCCTTTATCACACTTGACTTTCTCAGATGGGCGCAAGAAAGGTAAGAAAAAATACGGAGGGAGAGAAAGACAGATAAGGGGGAGGGGGAGGGGGTGTGGGGAAGAACAGGCTTACACAAAAAGGAAGAAATACAAGACAGTCGAGCTGTTCTATAATCTCTTTTTTTAACACAAAAATAATAAAAAGAAAACAAATATTCGTTTCTAATCCAAGCATTGCTTACTGTACATTTCCGTGCAAGTGAAAAACTAAAACATATAAAATCGCATAATTTTATTTTTCGTGGTTGCATTAGACAAAGGCACAAAACAAAGTTTTAGTTGGAGCCAATCTGTTGTATTAAAATTTCAATCAACTTTTAACACAGTCATAAGCGTAAACTGAAACTATATGTACGCTTACCTTAGCTTAAGAAATATGCCTAGATCTACTTATTGGAAGGGAGAATCAAATATCCACAATTCGTCGAACTGACATCATCTTCCGTGTCATCCGGAAAACAACGTACAGTGGCTTAACCCTTTCACTCCTACACCCTCTCTTGTAGAAAGCTGGTGGATAGGGTGAGCGAGTCAAAGGGATACATTTTTGCTTTGTTTGCCTGGTTGACAACGCTGGGTGCTCGAAGACAGGGTGAGGGAGTCTAAAGGTTAAATATAAACTTTCCACAAAAACTTCGAGATCTTACATCACTTCAAATGATGCAATGAATCCTCAAAATACCAGTCGCAGTGGTGTAGTGGTAAACGCAACGGACTATCGACTGGAAGGTTGTGGGCTGGAATCCCAACCAGTCCCTTAAAAACATATCACTGTGGGATTTTTCGGCTCTAACCGGCTCCTACCCAGAGGTGGGCGTGCTATGGCTCATTGGGAAGACTGGTACCATACACTCGAGTTTCATCCACTTCACGGATGCGTCATTGAGGGTGTTGCTCAAATCTTCTCACCAGCACCACAGGTGTCTCTATCTCTCAGCCTGGTTGACACCAGAATATATTATGATAGTAAGCGTAGAGTACAGCCCTGTCACGCGGTCTCAATCCTAGATGGAACTCCATGGCGTCATGATTATTGTCATCATCAACATCCTCATCATTGCATTACACAAAGTGCTCCAGCTTCTGTGGCCATTAAGGTGGCGTAGAAAAAAATGTGACGGGAAAAAAAGTGAGCACAAAGGTAAACTTCCTGAGTGCGATGATATCTAAAACAGATTTTAAAAAAAATCCTCAAAACATCGTTCTGTGATCGGTCATCGCACTTCAAAATTTAAACCTACGACAGTCAGCCACCATGATTATATATACATAATAATCATTCTTTACGTCAAGTACGCGCTAGACCCCATCTTCAGAAACGGAAACAAAACACAAACCAATAAAAAAAAAAAAAAAGAGAAAAAAAAAAAGAAAGGCTGAAGTTTTTTTTTCCGAGCATGGAATAATTTCATTACGAATCTGACGAAGCGCTTTAGATATATATGTAAGAACAAAGAATTGTTTGGGACTGAAATATCCAATTCTTCCTTTCAATACATTATTTATCAATTTCTTAAAGTTTAGCTTCTGTCGATAATGGAAGATGACCAAAATCACACTTTTGTTGTAATGTGGTGATATTCTCTGTATTGCTGAGGCCAAACTCTTGCACGTCAACATACAGACACATACTGAAGAAGAAAATTAGATATTATGATAGAAAACGACTTTTGTTTTTCAAACAAATAAATTCCTTGAGTTTTGGACAATTTTGTTCCATCAATTTTGTAATCATGAAGATACAGATGGTCTACGAATATCAGTCACTGTGAACTTCAAAAATATCAAATCAAATAAAACTTGACGTTTATCGAGGGCAATCGTAGAAAACAAATGTGAAATGTTGCCATCGATTCTTGACAAAGTGCTGATTATTTGGTATTTTTTGGCGTTCATGTGACCTTGATGCCTTATCTTCTAAACTGACCTTTTCGCGATTCCTCAACGGTCCACACCTTTGACATAAATTTAGTAAAGATCCATCCTTAAAGAACTGAAAAATTCGTCTCCACACATTTATGTTACCGACAAACAATCATACAGACATACGTACACACGCACGCACAAATGCATACGCACAAACACACACACACAACAACAACAACAACACACACAGATCGTGAGACAGACAGACAGACAGACACACACACACACACACACATATATATATATATATATACAGAGAGAGAGAGAGAGAGAGAGAGAGGAGAGAGAGAGAGAGAGAGAGAGAGAGAGAGAGAGAGAGAGAGAGAGGAGAGAGCTACTAAAGAACACTTTACAGAGATTGACTGACTTCACGACTACCAATGGACGAATATTTTTATGGAATCTGAGAGAGTTACTGGAACCTTCCAACAGGCAAAGGACATATGAAGGTGCAATTACAAAACGAAAACAGTTACTGGCACAAACAACAAGGGGGTATCAAGTCTTTCTTTCTGTCCTCTTCCTAAATACATAAGTATGCTTTAGAATGGCGTGTACAGACTTCCCTCTCTCCCTCAAGTCTAAACAGCCGCCTGGTTTGTAGGAAGCATTTTAGTCCTGGCACAGACACAAACGCCAAACAGTGGGGGGCAAAGTTTTCTGTGATAAGATACAAAGATCTTTTCTTTACCTTGGCGCAGTTGGAGGTTATCCTCAGGTAAAAGGTACTTGCCATGAGGCCAATGATACGACAGTAGGGATTCCATAAAAGCATCAGACGGACACTGTTTTACCAGGTGGGAAAATCTGTCCGATTTTCTTCTAGAATCCTTTCGGAACTTTAAAAAAAAAATTATTACATTTTGTACAAATGATTGTGACTCATTTAAGCTGTACAGTCTGCATGTGAGTGTTTTCATGTTTTTGCGTGTCGCATGTCTTCTGAATATTGTAGAGCTTTAACAATGAAAAGTGCTTAGAGTGTGTTACCAGATATTTAAATTTATAAACATGATGACGATTATGAGGAGGGGATGGACGGCGATGATGATGATGATGATGATGATGATGATGATGATGATGATGATGACGACGACGACGACGACGACACTGACAGTGATGATGAAAAAAAACTTGCTGCTGATGCAGTTGCTGTTATTCTCATATTTTTTATAGACCCTCAGAAAAAAGGTCCTTAAGACACTGTCAAAATTCAGAACCCCAGTGTCGCAAAACCTGAACTCAATGAACCAAGCAGATGATAGACGCAGAATCAGCAGACAAGAAAAAATGACGGAGATGGTGGCACACGAGCTGGCATTCACACATTCATGTCTCCAGTCTGTTTCTGTTGATACAACGGGGCAAGGGAATTAAAGCAGCATGTCCTCGGAACGAATGGAGCCTGCAGAATTCTACGAACCTAAATGGATGGGGGAAGGATGCTAGTGTCGCTCTGTCTGATTGTACTTAGCTCATTATCTAAACATAAAACAAATCTACAAGCAAAAGAAACATTCCTGCAAGTCTGGATGTACTTTCTACGGGAATATCTATAATAGTGATAATACGAAGGATGGAAATGAGAAGAAGAAAACACTTTATCTGACTGATTGACTAAAGTTGTTTTCATAATACTAAAGACTATACTGAGAAGATGAAGAAATTACATCCGACTCAGGAACGTGTTCTCAACTTACTAAGAAAACTAAATGTTAATCAAATAAATCACAACCGTCTTGACCGATATTTTCCACTTGTTAAATCACCTTGAACGACTTAAACAAACAGTTTTAATGAATTCTAATCTTCCAAACCTAAAGAACAATGAACAGACTGATATCCCTTTGGAGACCTGGCTACATCACAAGTGTTTGATTTTTGTGTTCGTTGAACTCTTCCATTCCTGCTGTACAAAGAGTGGGAGGCAAGGAGCAGGAAAATGGGCCAGAGAAAGCTGCCAGCAATGAGGTCACCGACATCTCTGCCTGTCCCATAGTGTGTCATGTACACACACTCTCTCCTTCTACGTCCCTGATAAGACGGCAGAAACCACAGTGGTCAAGGGGTAACACACCAAATAAGCCCTATGCCAGCTTTGCCCCCAGCCTTGATTTCATTAGCGTCTGCAGACACATTAGATAATTATATAAAAATGAAATTCAAAATTCCTTACCTCAAACGCAACACGTATCTGAGGCAAGTCATGTTTAAGCAATACTACTTAGTATTCTCATTATATGGATCTGAACTGTGAATTACCTGCTTACTGCGGGGATAACAAATGCCAGCAAAACGCATGTCATAACTAAGGAATGCCTTGATAGCTTTACAGAGACTAAAGAATGCACATTTGTAATGAGAGAGAGGAGAGAGAGAGAGAGAGAGAGAGAGAGAGAGAGAGAGAGAGAGAGAGAGAGGAGTTAAAGCAATAAAAAGGGGAGAAGAGGCTAGGTATGTATTCTACCACTACCATACCACCTCCAATGAGAAAACTTTTTATCAGCTAAACCGTAACTAGATTACGAAGAAAATATTAGACAAGTGATGTGACAATGAACAAGAAAGCATACTTGCCAAACGCTATGTACTACAGAAACAAACAAACAAAGACAACGTATATAAAAATGAAATCTAGAATACATTTGACCCCATACGAAAAATCAAATTTCAGGGACATCTTTGCTGTGGCACACCTTCAGTTACTTCTGATGGAACTAAAGACTTCAGGCCAGGCTTATGTGACGGACGTTAAAATGTCTGGGGCAGATCTGACATAAGGACATATCTTATACACTACTTGTTGAGCCAAGGTGGTGAGGGTCATTTCCAAGGGAAATAATTTGGATTTGCGATGAGCTGCCCGTGCCTTCTGCAGCGTGTAATGGCAACAGCACAAATGCCCGTATTTCCTATTTGCGCCAACTTCAAGGCATGATAAATCATGATGCTGTATGTTCGAAGATTGTTTCGGTTTACGAAACAGTTGGGACCATGATTTTCACGTCTTGATGAATCCATATTATTTGTCCTCATATTCACATTGATAACTGCTTCTCAATCAGTGCCCCTAACTTTGTGTGAGGTGAACTCTAAATTTTCTCTCTGTCTGTCTTTTAGGGTTACCGCTTTCTGTGTCTCTTCCGTATTCTATAGTTGCCTTCCTTATACTGAATTTTTATGACATTTTCACCAGTTTCGAGTTTTCATTGATGGCTGTAAATCAGTACGGGTCTATTTGAAAAGACAGATTTTTGCAGACAAGTTTTCATTCTTTCATATTGAATGTATTACTGTCAGAGTGCCGTGTTTGTTTGTAATGGTTTCTCTCTTAGTGTGTGTGTGTGTGTGTGTGTGTGTGTGTGTGTGTGTGTGTGTGTGTGTGTGTGTGTGTGTGTGTGTGTGCGCGCGTGCGTGCGTGCGAGTGTGTGTGTGTGTGCCTGTGCGTTTGTACGTGTGTGTGTGTGTCCATGCGTGCGTGTGTGCGTTCTATGTATGTGCGTGCGTGCGTGCGTGCGTATGTGAGTGTGTGTGTGTGTGTGTGTGTGTGTGTGTGTGTGTGTGTGTGTGTGTGTGTGTGTGAGTGTGTGTGTGCGCGTGTTCGGTCGTTATTTCTTTTAACGTCTATTCACATACGTGCTCTTAGGCCAGAGAGAGAGAAAGAGAGAGAGAGAGAGAGAGAGAGAGAGTGTGTGTGTGTGTGTGTGTGTGTGTGTGTGTGTGTGTGTGTGTGTGCGCGCGTGTGAGTGTGTGTGGGTGTGGGTGAGAGAGTGTACGTTCTGTGTGTGTATGTATGTGCGTGCGTGCGTGTGAGTGTGTGTGTGTGTGTGCGCGCGCGCGTGTGTTCCTCTGTGTGTGTGTGTGTGTTCATGTACGCACACGCGTTCGTCTGCATCAACTTCTGTGAGGAGCTAAGGACACCACCGTTCTCCTCAGAGGCACTCCAGAATAAGCTCTTATCAATCCTGGTCACAGAAGGCATTAATTAACTTCCCCACTGTTCTGCACTCTCTACCGAAGCGGTCAAACAACACGACCCAGCAATCCTCAACATAAAAATACCAGAACAAATCTGCTCAGTGGATGGAAACAAAACCAAAACAGAACAGAACAGAACAAAACAAACAAAACCCACTCACACACACACACACACACACACACACACACACACACACACACACACACAGACACACACACACACACAGAGTCTTCCCTCTGCCCAAATCCAACCCGTCCAACTATCGTTCTACATTTTTTTTTATCCCCCCCCCCCCCCTCTAATATCACTTATAGTGAAAAGACGTTAAATCAAAGAACGAACGAACAAAATAAACGCTAATAAAATGAATGCAGAAGGCACCTAAATCAACCAGTAGCCAGTGCCTTATTGTTCACCAGGCGACAAACTAACGATGCCTGGTTTCAACTAGGTCCCAATAGTCATTAACCCTTTGACTCCCGCACCCTATCCATCAACTGCAAAAACTTAACTCTTTGACTGCCTCATCCTATCCACCAGCTCCCTGCAGGACGCTGGTGGATAGGATGAGGCAATCAAAGGGTTAAAAATTTTTGTTTTGCTAGCATGGTTGGCAATGCAGGATGCTGGTGGACAGGCTGCAGGAGTCAAAGGGTTAAAATAACGTTACGCACCACTCTGGAATAAACTGGAGGCACGCTAAGTGATAAGCTCGGAGTCGTGAGTGTAACAGGCACGGAAATGGTGGCAACTTCAGCTTCTGGCTGCCGAAGAGGATACTGCCGGCGACGATTGCATAACATGCTCTACATCATACACACATCATGTAGTAGCTTAAAAAAACATGTATATCAAATGTCTGCACGTACAAAACCTACATGTAAGCTTACGGCAACTGTCATACATGCTGCCTTACAGACAATCGTCGACATACTTATTGTCCATGCATTCCCAGACACAAAAATGATAAAATGAAAAAAAGTTACAATAAAGGACACGTGTAGTACTTTAAAAAACGAAACGAATGGCCATTAAGGACATGCGTAGTACCTTTAAAAAACGAAAACGGCAATAAATGACAGTGTGTAGTATCTTAAGAAAGGAAAACGGCAATAAATGACATGTGTAGTATCTCTAAAAAAGGAAAACGGCCAATAAATGACTGTGTAGTATCTCTAAAAAAAAACGGCCAATAAATGACATGTGTAGTATCTCTAAAAAAGGAAACGGCCAATAAATGACTGTGTAGTATCTCTAAAAAAGGAAAACGGCCAATAAATGACATGTGTAGTATCTCTAAAAAGGAAAACGGCCAATAAATGACATGTGTAGTATCTCTAAAAAAGGAAAACGCCAATAAATGACATGTGTAGTATCTCTAAAAAAGAAAACGGCCAATAAATGACATGTGTAGTATCTCTAAAAAAGGAAAACGGCCAATAAATGACATGTGTAGTATCTCTAAAAAGGAAAACGGCCAATAAATGACTGTGTAGTATCTCTAAAAAAGGAAAACGGCCAATAAATGACGTGTAGTATCTCTAAAAAAGGAAAACGGCCAATAAATGACGTGTAGTATCTCTAAAAAAGGAAAACGGCCAATAAATGACGTGTAGTATCTCTAAAAAAGGAAAACGGCCAATAAATGACGTGTAGTATCTCTAAAAAAGGAAAACGGCCAATAAATGACATGTGTAGTATCTCTAAAAAAGGAAAACGGCCAATAAATGACATGTGTAGTATCTCTAAAAAAGGAAAACGGCCAATAAATGACATGTGTAGTATCTCTAAAAAAAGCAAAACGACCAATAAATGACATGTGTAGTATCTCTAAAAAGGAAAACGGCCAATAAATGACATGTGTAGTATCTCTAAAAAAGCAAAACGACCAATAAATGACATGTGTAGTATCTCTAAAAAAGCAAAACGACCAATAAATGACGTGTAGTATCTCTAAAAAAGCAAAACGACCAATAAATGACGTGTAGTATCTCTAAAAAAGCAAAACGACCAATAAATGACGTGTAGTATCTCTAAAAAAGCAAAACGACCAATAAATGACGTGTAGTATCTCTAAAAAAGCAAAACGACCAATAAATGACGTGTAGTATCTCTAAAAAAGCAACACGACCAATAAATGACGTGTAGTATCTCTAAAAAAGGAAAACGGCCAATAAAAGACGTGTAGTACCTTTAAGAAAAAGGAAAAGGACCAATAAAGGACATGTGTAGCACCTTTAAAAAGGAAAAGAGCCAATAAAGGACATGTGTAGTACCTTTAAGAAAAAAGGAAAACGGCCAATAAAAGACATGTGTAGTACCTTTAAGAAAAAAGGAAAAGGGCCAATAAAGGACACGTGTAGCACCTTTAAAAAGGAAAAGAGCCAATAAAGGACATGTATAGTACCTTTAAGAAAAAGGAATACGGCCAATAAAGGACATGTGCACTACCTTTAAAAAAAGGAAAAGGACCAAGAAAGAACATGTGTAGTACCTTTAAAAAAGGAAAAGGACTAATAATAGACGTATGTAATACAGGAAAAGGACCAATAAAGGACATATGTAGTACCTTTGAAAAGGAAAACGGTCCATAAAGGACATATGTAGTACCTTTAAGAAAAAGGAAAACGGTCAAGTATCTTTAAGAAAAACTGCCAATAAAGGACATGTGTAGTACCGCAATAAAGGACATATGTAGTACCTTTAAGATAAAGGAAAACGGCCAATTAAGGACATATGTAGAACCTTTAAGTAAAAGCAAAAGGGCCAATAAAAGACATACGTAAGTACCTTTAAGAAAAAGGAAAAGGGCCAATAAAGGACATGTGTACCTTTAAAAATCAAAGGGCCAACAAAGGACATGTGTAGTATCTTTCAAAAGGAAAAGGGCCAATAAAG
>CM060309.1:35988924-35996424 GCA_030674185.1 Monoplex corrugatus
AATTAACTTGTGTAATATTCTTAATGAGCTATCTTCGGAACTTCTTTCTCGATAAGAGAGAGAGAGAGAGAGAGAGAGAGAGAGAGAGAGAGAGAGAGACAGACAGACAGACAGACTGACAGACAGACAGACAGACAGACACAGTTGGGCAGACAAAGACAGAGACAGACAGAGAGAGATGGATGACAGGAAAAGTAGCAGAACTGTCTCACCATGATCAACCTATCCTATGACTCTTCTGCCCTGAGTCTATTTGTTGGCCCTTTCTCCAGTCTAGTTTGTCCAATCTAGCCTATTACATCCGCCCTACACCTTCTGTCTTTTGTTCTCTAGTAGGATTCACTCACAGTCTTGTTACAAAGACCCCAAACAGCCAAGGAGATTGCCGGTCTTCTGTTCTCCTAGTGCTGCCGGGACATTCCTTTTGTCTGTGGCTAAATTTACTTATGTTCTTCAAAAGAAGAAGCTTCTTGGAGGGAAGGGGTGGGAGGTTAGGGAATCCTTTTTTTTTATCTTTTTTTTTTTTTATCCTGTACAGTATTTGTCTTTCCTTCATGGACTATTTCCTTCATGGACTATTTCCTTCATGGACTATTTCCTTCATGGAACTCTGCAGAAGTATTTTCCGGTTGAGTCTACAGTTCTCCCATAACGCGTTTCAGAGATCATCAGCATCAGCAGCAGAAATATAACTACTACTATTTCCGCCACGGCCACTACCACTACAGTTACAACTTCTGGTAAAATAGTATCTTTAATATGAGATTGCGTGAATATCACATTGGCACGCTTGTACATCAAGAACACCAACTAGAAATTGCATGTCTTTTTAAAAAAATCCTTTTATTCTTCTAAAAGAAACTGGAAGTTATTTCATATCGACCGCAGAGAGATAGTCAGTCTCTCTCTCTCTCTCTCTCTCTCTCTCTTGTGTGTGTGTGAAAATGAATGAACAAGATTTTATGGGCTCTTCATGGGTGATCTTCACCAAGTTTTGGTTACAGATGCTGACCGCATAAGAATGGACAAGGCATCATGGTCAATGTCACACGGACCAAAATAATGCCTGAATCAACATTTGATCTGAGACACCGCAGCATGGGGCGGAGAGGGGGGAGGGATGAATAGTACTTTTTTTTTCAGAACTTCTGACGATATTTAAAACCCATTTTTACCGTTGTGACACTTAACCACTGTTCCCGATACCCGTCACATGTACATCTTATTTCAATTAAAAACTTCTTCAAGGTCACAGTGGCCTTGACAAACACAAAATCTGGATGTTCTGTGACGATATTTGTATTTGAGTGTAAGAATGGAGATTGTTTGCATAGTTGGCTTTTTTTCTTCTTTCCTGGAAAGAAACACATTTTGTCGTTGCTTGCTAACAGTCAAAAGAAATGTGTAGTTTGAGTAGTCAGGTCAGCTATATTGTTCGAATCAGAATGCAGAGCTTCTGCCGTTCACTTTGCTCTCTCTCATTTACGCTATCATTCGAATGGGGAAAAAAACAGTCTCGGGAGAGAATCAGAAAGAGAAGCAGTTGTCTATCTATTATTCTCCGCACATAAAAAATCCCAAACACGCTAGATTGTTATTGTTGAAGCCCAGCCGACTGCGTAGAGCCATATCAGGGCCATAACCGCTTCAAAACATACAAAACTTCAAGAGGGGGAAAACAAAAGAAAAGAAAATTAAGTACACATATGAATGCACGCTAGATGACAGCATCCAAAATAGGTGCTGAATATTGTGAAACAGAGGTATGTAAGCACAATGAATGAACGTATTGGTCTTAAGCTACACTATATTCGTATGTTCATACGAATAATGGAAAAGCGTAAGGCCCCACAACTGGATGACTGAATCAGTCAGATAAGCTTGTAATGAGATAAGATTTGATTTTGATTTCTATCAAGATTTTGCGCTATACAAAAATTGTAATTAAAAATTAAATAAGCACGGTTGCAATCGATGCTCAGTGAGCTGTTGCACAACCAACACCAAACATCAACCAACATGTTTACCACAACAAGAAAGAACGTGCGGGCATATGTGCAGTATTCATATGCTGTTGTGATATACCCAGGGGACACTGCGTTTAAATAAAGTAAATTCTGTAATCCTTTTAAAACTGTTTGCAACATGACGCCTAGTAAAGGATGCCATTAAAACAAAAAATTTACCATTTCAACATTAACAAAATGGTTTGAAAAATGTATAAAAACATTAACTTCTATATGGTTTGAAAAATGTATACAGGCATGAACTTCTATATCTTATTATTCTCAACGTGGTTTGAAACAGATATGCAGACATGACCTATATTTCACCATCCTCAACGTGGTTTGAAACAGGTATACAGATATGACCTATATTTCATTATCCTCAACGTGGTTTGAAACAGGTATGCAGACATGACCTATATTTCACCATCCTCAACGTGGTTTGAAACAGGTATGCAGACATGACCTTCTATATTTCATTATCCTCAACGTGGTTTGAAACAGGTATGCAGACATGACCTATATTTCATCATCCTCAACGTGGTTTGAAACAGGTATGCAGACATGACCTATATTTCATCATCCTCAACGTGGTTTGAAACAGATATGCAGACATGACCTATATTTCATCATCCTCAACGTGGTTTGAAACAGATATGCAGACATGACCTATATTTCATCATCCTCAACGTGGTTTGAAACAGGTATGCAGACATGACCTATATTTCATCATCCTCAACGTGGTTTGAAACAGATATGTAGACATGACCTATATTTCATCATCCTCAACGTGGTTTGAAACAGGTATGCAGACATGACCTTCTATAGATGTATACAGACATGACCTTCTATAGATGTATACAGACATGACCTTCTATATTTCATCATCCTCAATGTTTTCAGTCACATAGGAAGAAATCTGACATTGTGCAGAATCTGAAAAAGTTGTCCCTGGACAAGCCTTTCTCTTTATCACATAGACTCTTCTTCACAGGCAATGTGTTGGTTCGTCACTCACACCCACAGGCTTATGCAAACACCGGTCTGTCTTCTAAGCAGAGTTTATCAAAATCATTCTCATAGCAATTGGCAACACAAAAAAGCCATGGCACTTTAAACTATACCACCCTTCACATTTCCTCTGTCACACACGTAGAGACACGACCCTAACAGTATGTCATTCTTGACGGTAACACAGCCACCCCACCGGCAGTATGTCTGACGACATGGCTTTTTAAATAAAAAATCAAATAATGGGTGGCCGTGCACTGCGGCGACGTGTTCATCCCGGACAGAACAGTCTGAATTTCACATGCTAAATCCATTGTGACGAGAAAAAAAAGTTCACATCAACACAGAATACAATAAACATACATGATCCTGAAGGTCCCGAGGAGGCCGTGACAGAGGGCCGAACGCTTCCCGGAGACCATCAAGACGACAGCTGTAAGTAAGGATACATTCAGTACATCAAAGTTCCATGTCCTAAGTAAGGATACATTCAGTACATCAAAGTTCCATGTCAAGCAAAACGTATGGTACATCAATAGCATGCAGTGTGCGGTTTCATCCAGAAAACGGCACAGAGACGAAGACGGTCAGCGCCATCTAACACATACAATAGAAAGCAAAAATAAATAAGTTTTGGCTCAACACACAGCATAGCCAGGCGACATGTCACCTGGTAAATGGCTACTGCAGCGGCACGTAAAGAAAGATGTGTGTGTGTGAGAGAGAGAGAGGGAGGGAGAGAGAGAGGGAGAGAGAGAGGGAGAGACAGAGAGAGACAAAGACAGGGGGGAGGGAGGGACAGGGAGAGGGAGACATAGATAAACAGACAGACAAACAGGCAGTCAGACCGAGCGCGCAGTGGCAAATCACATGACTTACAACATCACGAAAAGTACCTAAACGTTAAAGCAGCAGCAACAACAAAGAACAATCATACACAAGGTAGAAAGAAAAGAAAAAGACCTACTTTCCAAGGTCTTTTCGGTTTCTCTATGACGATTTCCATTTCAGCCAGCTAATGGAGAATGAAACATGATAAACAGTGATTCAATCCCACATCATGCAAAAAAAAAAAAAAAAAAAGTATAAACAACTGATCATCCAACGACACACAATACCACGGCTTCCTCTTTTTTTCCTTTTAGAAAGAAACCCCTTTGATCATTCAAACTTATTCGTCCCAGATTTGATTAAATCGAAAGCATTTCAAAAACTACGAAAAGCAAATTATAGGATCTATAACATACAAAATGCATGCTACTATGAGTTATCGAAGCTCTAAATAATACACCATGACACAACTTCATAATGCAGATAAACAGCCACAGCAAACCCAATACGCATGTTACTTTTTTTCTAAGTCGCTACTGTCTAGTCGTCACACACTGCATGCAAAAAAGATGCAACAAAACGAAAACTACTTCTTCAATTCAAACAGACAAATGACAGCCAAAATCAACGATCAAGCATATATTATATATGAAGCAACTGAGTGAGTCAAGTAAATGACGAAGGAAGTGAATGAACCGAACGAGTGGTTGAATGACTGCGGGCATAAAGATTAAGTGAGAGAGAAAGCTGGCAAACAAGTTTGTAAGTTTGTAACAGTATCGCTTACAAAGCAGGCGTTCCACACACAAAAAGACTTGTGAAAAGAGATTTGGGGGAAGGAAACTATACGAAAACAAAAATCCCAACCAAACAGACCAACCAACTGTCTGATATAAGCTACACGCGCACCTGGAGATGCCTACATTTGTATGTACATTAATGACCTACCGAAGTTCAGAAATCTATACATACAGTATTGGGAGGGAGGGATTACATTTACTAAAGCTGAAACAACTACTGGGAAGAAAGCAAAACCAATTATTAGTCTAAAACTGATTAAAGCTGCAAGCATGTCAGACACCAGCTGCAGCTGAAAGTCAAACAGAATGGGGGGGGGGGGGGACTATGTTTTTCATTTTGGCAGTCTTTAAAACGAAAGATGGAGAATAGTGTGGTGATAGGGCGGAGAAGAAGCAGAGTTCAATGGCGAAAGTAGGTCCAAAGATATCAAAACAACGGGGTTCAGAGAAGACAGGAGGCCGGAGGGGGAAAAAACTCAATGTTTCCATTTATAATACCAGTGAAATGAACAAACCAAAATACTTTCGAGAAAAAAAGATCTGGGAAACAAATGTGTGGTGGCTGTAGTTATACTAATGGGACGGAAGGAGAGGGGAGCCGATCAGGAAAAGGTGGACAGGGTCGCAAACTGCGGTTCACCATGATCCTTTGATCTTGAAGACACCGGCGTCATTCTAAATCAAACGAAACACGAAGTTGACAGTGTCTGGACAGAGAATAGGCCAATTTTTGTAAGGTAGGCTGGAACTGTTCAGTTCAGTTCAAATGATTATAGCCAGCCGACTACTAGAGCCATATCAGGGCTAACACCACGTCAAAAAAAAAAAAAAAAAAAAAAAAAAAAGACAAACCGTTAAGATAAAAGACAACAGTTAAAAACCATGCTCACCGTCAACCCTGCAAATCTAAAATGCAATTAAAGAAAAACAGACGTAAAATCACATCAGGTGAAACATATTGATCTCTTGTAAAAACTGGAAAATTGCATCAGGAGGGACGTCTCGGAAGAGGTTCTTTAAGGAGTCCGCCGTGTAGAGCTTTTGTCTCACATCGTACAAGTCCCAGCAATCGAGGAGGCGGTGTCTGATGCTCAACGGCTCGTCACACGGTATACACCATGGTGCTTCTTCATTTTTTAAAAGGTAGGAATGAGTATAGGATGTGTGACCCGTGTGTAACCCACATAACACTGTCTCCTTCTTACTGTTTCCTGCAGCAGATGGGAGAATTTCTTTCAGGTTAGGGCGGATTTCGAAAAGTTTGTTATCTGACTGTTCATTCCAATCCTCTTGCCACAGATTTCTCACGTAACTGGAACTGAACCCAACATATCAGATAGGAGATCTCTAGCTCTACAAATGAAGCAGCCAGCCCACACGTAAATTTTATACTCCGTTTTGACCACAACTTTACAACGATAGGTGAACGAGTACTACACTTCAGTATGGATAAAAAGTGCTCCTTTTTGACTGGAACTTCGTATGGCTTGTGCTGTACAGTCTGAACGGGGAGTTCCTTGCCAGCAGCCAGTACATTTCTGTAATTTATCACTGTCAATATCTGTATATGTCTGAGAGAGAGAGAGAGAGAGCCACAGAGAGACAGCCACTGAGAGAGAGAGAGGGAGGGTGAGAGACAGAGACAGAGACAGAGAGAGAGAGCGAGAGAGAGAGAGAGAGAGAGAGAGAGAGAGAGAGAGAGAAACACACACAGACAGAGACAGAGACAGAGACAGGGAGAAACTGACAGACAGCCATGGAC
The DNA here is from genome assembly GCA_030674185.1 of Monoplex corrugatus. NCBI lineage: Eukaryota > Metazoa > Mollusca > Gastropoda > Littorinimorpha > Ranellidae > Monoplex > Monoplex corrugatus. The sequence continues at coordinate 35,995,335 of CM060309.1, forward strand.
GTACTGTTTCTATTGTTTCTGGTTGTCGATGAAAAAGGCAATAGGCCAAAACGTGATTTGACGAAACGGCTCCTTCCCTGACTCCACAAATACCATGAACAGCACAACACGTTAATGACTCCTCGATCCGTGCATGTTAAACAAAGGATTTTTTTCTCACAACATGAGATTACATAATGCCAGACGATAAGCCGTGTGAAAAGAGATCGACTCACTTTTCTAGGGTGTTTGGCTTTGATGAAGTAGGTGTCCACATTGTGGTATTTCAGGTACGCACTGCGTTCTCCTCCGTGTCCGGGTTCTGTTTCATAATCGTCATGCAGATGGTCCAGCGTTGACCCGGTCAGGTGGACACGTCTGCACAAAGACGGACCAACGTACTAGACAGAATGCCATATGGCAGAATACACCATGCGGTGTAAGACATGTCATACGATGGAGAAAGTTGTATTGTTATACAATTATAAAGTCGCGTGGCATAATACACAATACAGCGTAATACATGTTATACCATATACTAAAGCACTGTGTCAAATGACGCAATACTGAATACATTCTATCACAGGTGATACGAGAGACTAAAGTACTACAATGCCATATGGCATAATACACGTGATATGATGGAATTTGGTACAATGTCATATGATGTAATATACAATACAATACAATGCACATAATACGATGGATTCAGGTACTGAAATAAAATGTTATATGGTAAAATACAAAATACAGTACAATACATGAGATACGACACCCGAAGGTACTATATAACGCCATATGGCATAATACACATTTACTCTTAACACATGTGATACGATTGACTACGATACTATAATGCCATATGACATAATACACAACAAAGTATAACACATACACAAAACTCTACAATAAGAAAAGACGTCATACAACTTGCCACGATGCGCAACCATACAGCTCGACATAACTTAAACGATAAGGAACGATGCCATAGCACAGAGCACTATGTTCGTATTGCAAATGGTCCAGGATCGACCTGGTCATGTGCTGGCACCTGAAAATGATGTTATTGAGTTATCATCATCATCATCATCATGTGCCCTGCCGCATGGCG
>CM060309.1:36008924-36021424 GCA_030674185.1 Monoplex corrugatus
TTTTCATGATGGTGATGTCCATACTGTCTAGACTGATTTGGGCGACAAGAAGTTTTTTTTTGTTTTTCTTTTTTATCTTCTTTGTTTATGCTACGGTGGTCCCTTGTACTGCGTGGAAAGGTAAACATATGGTTGTGGTACACTAACGATGTCCATCTTTATGATAAATCTTCATATACCAGGGCAAGTGGAAACGTTCTGAAAAAGAAAGCTTGCATAGACAATGCTTTCCTTTAAAACATAACCAATTTGCCTGAGAACTACCAAGATTAAAGCTCGATGTCCTTGAAAATTACAGTCTGATCTCTCTAGCAGGCTGAATTTGTAAAATAAATGAAACACGAAATTTTCAGTAGCCTAGAAATCCTTGCAGAAAATGGTCGACTCATTTTGATCGAACAAGATCTGATGTCTTGAGTTCAAGCCCAATCTGCCATTTAAAAAGTGTCCTGTTTAATGCCTACCTAATGCTTTTAATCTTTTTGGTGAGATCAGTGTTTCTTACATCTTGTATTTCTACTTATCCCTCTTCGATATTCCAAGACCTTGCCATCGCATATGGTTTTGCGCAGGTTCAAGGAGTCTGCCAGAGCACCGCTCTGCTGGCAACTTTGAATGGAGCGCATATGAAATTATCTGAATGCTATGAATCGCTCTTGAACAAACTGCAAACTCCTTGCTTAAAGTCACTGGTTTTCCACTTGAAGCCTCACCCGTCCCCCTGTTGGGCTGCCGGGGGCTCTTTCAGTATAAATAGTATCCCCACCTTCAGAAAATTCTGTGCTAGAAATTTCCTCTTTTCTGTCACTCTCTTTGTTTCTGCCTTGTTGCCTTGCTTTCTGCCATTTCTACTTATTTTCTGCCTTAATGGTCCATTCACCTGTATTTTTTCGATAAAGTCTTACGTGCTTTTTGTTCGGATTGATAACTGGGTACATGTATTAAATGCATTTTTGGCTCTGGGGAGATGAGATATGCGGAAGCAATTATATGTAATTTATGCCTGTTTTTATATATGTTTTGGTGTCCTTAGGTATGCTTATATTTGTATTCAGGTGTATTTTTTAAATCTCCCCTGTGCGATAAATCGGACGGAATGGTCCTACGCCGGGGGCATGTCCTTAGATTATGTGCACGAATGCATTGATATGTGTACTTAATTTTCTTTTCTTTTTTTTTCCTGTTGAAGTTTTGTGTATTTTGAAGCGGTTATAGTCCTGATATGGCTCTGCGCAGTCGGCTAGGCTTTAAACAACAATAAAAGGAAAAAAAAGCCTCACCCGTATTTCTGGTACTGTCGTCTGTTGGTTTTAAACAGTCATCCCACATCGTGTGTAGCTGGGAATACGAGTACATTACAAACGCAGGAAAACACACAAAATTATATCTGGGGGAGGGGGGGGGAGAGAAGAGAGAGTGAGAGTGAGAAAGAGAGAGAGGGAAGGAGAGAGACATACCGTCGACAAGAGAACAGCATTTAATGGCTGGAATGTCTGACACCATTATCGGCCGACAGTATTCCTTCTTTTGGCCTTTCACGCCAATGGAATTAAAACAGTGGTCTCCCTGTATACTTCAACAGTAACAATTATTGTCAAGCTAAAATATCGCTTAGATAACGATATCCCAGTTTCCAACAAAAACAGAAGGGAAAAAGAACGGAATTGTTTACAACAGGGTAACGGCACAGACAGCGTGACCAACAGGTAAAAGACACTTTCTTTGTTAATCACGAACATCCAAAACAAGTGTGACTGCCCGCGTTCAAGCAAACAAGAACCAGAAAAAACACGAAAGAAGAACACGAACGCGTATTTGATACAACAAAACAAGACAGGCGCAAATTTTCAGCCAACTGGCCTTTGTCAAGCGTAAGATAACGAACAAACAAACACCAGATACAAAAATTCCTTTTCTCACATTGAACACAGCAGCAGGGAAGTTTCAGTCTTTTTCTCAAAATTTTTGTATCTAGTGTTTGTTTGTTTTGTTTGTTTGTTTGTTTGTTTGTTTGTAATCTTACGCTTGGCGAAGGCCATAGTTGGTCGAAAATTTGCGCCTGTCTTGTCTCGTTGTATTAAATACGCGTTCGTATTCTTCTTTCGTGTTTTTTCTGGTTCCTAATCACGAACAGTTTTCCTTATCAGTACTTGGAACATTTCTCCATCTCCTGGAAAACCATATGTTTTGTTGTTGCTGCTGTTGTTCACCTTCATTCATGAAACATCGGGAATACAATTTTTAGTCTCTGTTGACGACACACAGATAGATACGTAAATATAGTTATAAAAAATGCTATTTATTTTCCTCTCTATAGTGACAGTAAATGCTATTTTCCCCTCTTCCTTTTGATTGATGGATCTGGTTCAGTTTTTACGTCGACACCCACCTCAGGCGGTATGGCTGACGGGGATAACCATCCCAGGGAAGTGAGGGAAAGTGGGATTTATCCAGATAATCCTATACTGACACCACCAAAACGACAATGATGTTAAGATGGGACAGTGAGAAGGCCAGTTTTAATCAAGCGCACCCCGAGATTCGAACCCACAACCATTAACATGTGAATCCGACGCTCAAACCAATTGAGCTACTGGGGCCCTCTCTTCTTTATGACCGCCTCCCTCTTCTATTAACCAACCAAACGACAAGCTAACTAACCAGTCTGGACAGTATGAAACCCACCAGAGAAATGGAGCTACGCTGTCACCACACAGACTCAAAGGTGGACCTTGTGTTGGGTGACGCCAGCAGACAGAGGTCATGTAACAGTAGTACGAGAGGAGACCTTTTTTTTAAACCTTTTTTTAAATTCATTTTTTGTTTCACATCAAAACGGACATCTAACATTGTTATTGTTATTGTTGTTTAAAGCCCAGCCGACTGCATAGAGCCATATCAGGGCTATAACCGCTTCAAAACATACAAAAACTTCAACAGGAAAAAAAAAGAAAAGAAAATTTAAGTGCACATATCAATGCATTCGTGCACATAATCGAAGGACATGCCCGCATATCTCACCTCCCTAGAGCCAAAAATGCACTTAATACATGTACCCAGTTATCAATCCTAAGAAAAAGTACGTAAGACTTTATAGAACACATACAGGTGAATGGACCAGCAAAGAAGAAAATGACAGGAAGGAAAGACAGAAAGAAAAGGAACAAGGTAGAAGCAAAGAGAGTGACAGAAAAGAGGAAATTCCTAGCACAGAATTTCCAGAAGATGGAGATACTATTTACACTGAAACAGCCCCCAGCATCCTCACGGGGGTACATTTAACGTCCAATGTGGCAAAGAAGAATGTCAAAAAAAATCTACACATATGAAAAGACAACACTGACACACGAACTCCACACACAGCATACAAAACATACACAATGACACTTTTCACATCGGAAGTCCAAAAATGAACACCAAGATTCAGCACATGCCAACATTTCCCCTATGATTCCGTTTCAAAAACCACATTCCTTTGCTGAACGATAATCAAGCATCCTCGAACATTGTGGTAACAGAAATTACATCAATTTATACAAACAACACAAACATTGTTCAGTAAAAACAACCTATCACTTACAAAACATACAAGACAATATTCTAATCAATGATGGTTTTATTATGTACATCAATATTCAAGAACCATGACATGAAGAAATTCTGTTTTCTACGAGGAGAACTTTGGCACAGATTTGTTCCACTGAGCAATAAAAATTGACAAGTGAAAGTTTATTTTGGCATCATATTGTTCAATTTTGAATCTCCGGTTTAGCATTCTTTGGAAAGTATGTATATTCGGAACACATTTGTCTACTTCGCATTTATGTATAAATTATTTTGCAAGCATTATCATAAAGTCAAATATTGTATCTGTTTTCACATTTTGATCAGCACCGAACAACACTAGGTTTCGTGTGATTTTGATGTTGAAGGTATTTTCGCATTTTGTGTTGATTAGTTTTTCTGCTAAGTTCCAAAACTTACGAGAGGAGACCTTGCCACAGACACGCCAGCCACGAGGCACGGCAAAACGAAAAAGAGAAGATCAGCCCTCTGCTGTATATAATAGACAAGCGACACCTTCAAGCTTGTACTCCGTGGAGGAGTAAATGCCTGTGTAAATAAAGTACTCGGATCATACAGACGCGTGATTTCAGGTCTGTTGCCAGTTCACGCAGTATGTCTACACATTCCCTTTACAAAGTCCATTACCCGCAGACCAGACTACTGATCGAAGATGTTTTTTTCCTTTTTGTCAACAACTCTTTCAACTCTCTCTCTCTCTCTCTCTCTCTCTCTCTCTGTGTGTCTGTCTGTCTGTCTGTCTGTCTGTCTGTCTCTCTCTCTCTCTCTCTCTCTCCCCCCCCCCCCCCAATATATTGTGCTCATGGTAATTTCTCTTCTGCAGTAAGAATATCGTTGGGTGTACATATCGTTGGGTGTACATATCGTTGGGTGTACGACAAGGTTGAATTCTACGTTCAATTTTATCTTGTATCTACATCATGATTCAATTCTACGTGCAATTTTATTTTCTTTCTAAAGAATAATTTGCCTTACGTATCACATTAAACAGTGCTGAAATTCATAAGCTTGCTGAAGACACTATTCATAAGAAACCGAACTCAAGATTTCTGAAATCCAAGAAACAATACAACAATTATAAAGCAAGCATAACAAGTATCAAAACAGTGTGGTGCCGGCCACAAGAAGGTCAATCACCAAAAAAAAAAAAAAAAAAAAAAAAAAAAATCAATGGTAATAACAAATCGCCAACATCGATGTCAGATCTTCAACGTAAATTCAGATGCTAATTGTTATTTCTGTTTAAAGCCCCGCCGACTGCATAGAGCCATATCGGGGCTATAACCGCTTCAAAACATACAAAACTTCAACAGGGAAAAAAAAAAAGAAAAGAAAATTAAGTACACATATCAATGCATTCGTGCACATTATCTAAGGACATACCCCTGGCGTTGACGACTCCGTCCAATTTATCGCACAAGGGATTTAAAAAACACACCTGAATACAAATTTAAGTATACCTAAGGATACCAAAATATATAAAAACAGGCATAAATTACATAAAATTGCTTCCGCATGGCTCACCTCCCCAGAGCCAAAAATGCAATTAATACATGTACCCAATTATCAATCCTAAGAAAAAGCACGTAAGACTTTATCGAACACATACAGATGAATGGACCAGCAAGGCAGAAAATGATAGGAAGAAATGACAGAAAGCAAAGAAACAAAGCAGAAAAAAATGGGAGTGATAGAAAAGAGGAAATTTCTAGCACAGAATTTCCAGGTGGGGATACTATTTACACTGAAAGAGCCCCCGGCATCCCCACGGATGGTGTATAGATATAGAACAAGTCAGCGAACACCACACACTTGGTGTACATACAGAAGAAAAACTTACATTAGAAGTTCGTACTGGTCATCTTAGTAAAACTGTCTTAAAAATCTATTTCTTCTTAGAAAGCTCTCATATTGTACCAGCACTGAAGCCAACGAAAAAAATATTACACCACCCATAATAAATTCTATACTGATTAGGCATCAACAACAGAATGAAATAGTAGCACTGTCGCTTAAAAAACAACAACAACAAAAACACTTCTTTTCCCGCATAGAAGAGCATGAAAGTTTCTGGTAACTAACAGCTCCTTAACCACACAAAAATTGCATAAATTTGTATACTGATCTCTCCCAAATATTTAACAGAACTATTTACCCCATGTCAAATACACCACACACATTCAAGAAACCACCTTTATCATTCAAGACCAACATTAGACATAATAAAAGCAAGTGTCTCCTTTTCTGGTACGTATCTCGGGATACGTAACGTATCAAGTGAAGCGCATCACTAAGCTTTGAACGAAAGCGTCACAAATATCTGCTTACAATGTCTGAAACTATCCGCTTGAAATAACGAAATCAATTGTTCTAACTGAAACCCCTTTTCTAGATCTACACGTACAATGCTAAAAAAAAATCGCCAACCTCAAAACGGTTCCATTTTTATCCCGATTCTAAGCTGTTATCCTTCTGCATTCATCATCATCATTAAAAGCCCTGCCACATGGCACTGGCGATCATGGCCTTCCATCTGTTTCTATCTCTTGTTGCCTCAAGCACCTCTTCCACCCTCTTTGTCTTCAGCCACTCTGCAAGTCCGTCCAATATCTTCTCCCTGGGTCTACCTGGTGCTCTCTTTACCTTCAGCTTTCCTGTTGTGACCAGGTGCTCTAATTCCCCTTTCCTCATAAAATGGCCTATAAATGTTGCCTGTCTTTTCCTAATCTTCCTTATGAATGATCTACTTGTGTCTGCCTCCATCAAGACTGTCTCGTTTGTTTCCCGTGCTGTCCATGGAACTCTCAACATTCGTCTAAGAGACCACATCTCGGCTAAGTACACATATCTGTGTACCTTCTGCATTAAAATACCAAATCTCCACTGTGATCTGATAGTACTGTCCATTTATGTTTACGTGCGTCATCACCAGTCGCTGTGGTGTAGTGGTTAGCCCAACAGACTACTGACTGGAAGGTTGTGGGTTCGAATCCCCAACCAGTCCCTTCAAAAATTAATGTGGGATTTTTCGGCTCTAACCGGCTCGTACCTAGAGTTGGGCGTGCTATGGGCTCATTGGGAAGACTGGAACCATACAGTCGAGTCTCATGCACTTCACGGATGCGTCAATGAGGGTGTTGCTCAAATCTTCTGACCAGCACCGCAGGTGTCTGTATCTCTCGGACCTGGTTGACGCCAGGATATATTATGATAGTAAGCGTAGAGTACAGCTTTGTCACGCAGTCTCAATCCTAGATGGAACCCCAGAGCATCATGATAATCATCCTCAACAACATCATCCTCATCGCACTGTAAAAACTGTTCCAGCTTCTGCGGTCATTAAGGTGGCGTAGAAAATGGGACCGGGGGTGGGGTTGGTGGGTGAGCACAAAGCACAAAGGTAACCTCCCTGAGTGTCATGTTTACGTGTGTCTGCCTTTGTCTCTCGTGTGTTTCATACACCTGTAAACTGGCTTGCAATTCCATCGGCATTTCTTTGAGACCTCCGCTGCTGCTTCTCTCATTAATAGGTTCTAGACTGATTGACATAGGGAAGATGTTTCGCTGCTTCTGTCATCACTAGGTTCTGGACTGATTGACCTATAGAAGATACTTCGCTGCTTCTGTCATCACTAGGTTCTGGACTGATTGACCTATAGAAGATACTTCGCTGCTTCTGTCATCACTAGGTTCTAGACTGACTGACATATACAAGATGTTTCGATGCTTCTGTCATCACTAGGTTCAAGACTGACTGACATATACAAGATGTTTCGATGCTTCTGTCATCACTAGGTTCAAGACTGACTGACATATACAAGATGTTTCGATGCTTCTGTCATCACTACGTTCAAGACTGACTGACATATACAAGATGTTTCGCTGCTTCTGTCATCACTAGGTTCTGGACTGATTGACCTACAGAAGATACTTCGCTGCTTCTGTCATCACTAGGTTCTGGACTGATTGACCTATAGAAGATACTTCGCTGCTTCTGTCATCACTAGGTTCTAGACTGACTGACATATACAAGATGTTTCGATGCTTCTGTCATCACTAGGTTCTAGACTGACTGACATATACAAGATGTTTCGATACTTCTGTCATCACTAGGTTCTAGACTGACTGACATATACAAGATGTTTCGATGCTTCTGTCATCACTACGTTCTAGACTGACTGACATATACAAGATGTTTCGATGCTTCTGTCATCACTAGGTTCTAGACTGACTGACATATACAAGATGTTTCGATGCTTCTGTCATCACTACGTTCTAGACTGATTGACATGTACAAGATGTTTCATTATTATGTATCTTTGTAACTATTTTGAAGTATTTGTTACGGATGATTTCATCATAACATTAGAGTTGACATGTTTCCACTCCTCCCCTGTTTGTTTTTTTAATTCAGAGTAATAATCAGACCACCTTGTTATGATGTCTTTTCCTGAGTGAAACAGCTGCTGTCTTTGTCTTAAACGGTGCTGCTTAATTTGCTTTTCTTTGGTCAAGCCTCTTACTATCTAATAGATTTCTTTGCGTCAAAGTTTGTCGTCAAGGGGTTTCTCAGTGTCTTCATACTGTTGTTCAATCCAGCTGTTCTTTGCATTCTTCATTTCTTAACAATCCTCTTGTTCTCTTGTTTGTAGTGCTAAATTTTCCTGTTTTCTCAGTTTTATTTTGAGCCTTTAAGTTCTCCTTGGTGTTACACGTCTCCACGATATCACTTGTGATCCATGGCTTGGCTTTCCATCAGCATATCCTTGAAACCTCAACTGTTGCTCCAATCATCACTTCGTTCATTTTTTTTGTATGGGCTGCAAATTCTTCTTAAAGCAGTAGTAGTGGGGTGGGTTTTCCTCCCACGGCCAGTTGAAATTGTTCGGCGATGTCAGATCTTTGTTTATCAAAACTGAATAATGAGATGGCTGTTTTTCATCCTGCTGTCGTTTTTCAACCGTAAAGTTCATCATGACAAGATCATGGCCACTGCCAAGGTCAGCTTCTGAAAGAGCTATGTTTTAGCCCTATTGTATACTTTCTACAAGTGAGTGTTAACAGACACAGAACGTCATACAAGCAGTAAATGGCAATGGCTGTATGTCAAGAATGCTGTTCTCTCTTTGAGTCTGTCTCGTTGCCTGTCTCAGTCTGTTTTCCTCAGTCTCTCTTTCTATCCGTCTGTCTCCATTTCTCTGCAATACATCTTCAAGAACACGGTTCGTGTTTGGCCATGGTCAACAGAACAGACGAAACAGCTTGTAACAGCTGCTGAAGCAAGTGTCTTGGTAGAAGGATCAATACACTGACCTAACGTCAACTGATCGCGTGGGTAGACGTCAGTACATTCCACTTGTAATTATTTATTAATTATTAATTATTACTTCACCCATCCCTGTTATGTTAACGTTCTGCACACCTATTTTCATTTTCTATCCTATTGGAATACGAGAAACACAACTCCCTCCCCCCTCCGTCCCTGCAAGAAAATTCAAATCCAATCTGGCAACACAAAAGATTACTTCAATCCAGTTCTGCAACAGAGGCATTAGTAATTGATAGCATCTTATTCAACAAACCTATACCACCGCATCTAACTCTTGCGCTGCCCGCCAAACACAAAGCAATTTTTTTTAATTTCTCAGGAGAACAGTGGGTGGCATACAAAGTGACTCAGACTGACATTTGATCTTCTCTTCTTGTTGAAGTACACTTACTCAGTTTGCATAATTCTCTCCCATTGCACAGAGCTGCCACCCAGCCTTCTGATACCCATCAGAACACACCACAAAATTCACTTAGGGGGAGGAAAGTCTGATCCTCTGTCCAAGACGTGATAAGGGTGCAAGACGACAAGTTACTCATCGCCAACCCCAAAGCCAGCATGTGCACTCAGCACCAGATAACATCCATGGAGAGTACTAAATCGATGTGCATCATACAGCCCGCTCTACATGTGTCAGAGTTGTTGGTCATCATGGAAGGACTGGAATAAAGGACAAGATGGAAAGGGTGGCTGCCATGTGATGATGGTGTCAGGAAAAATGGAATATAGTTACTGTTTTCTTATATGTAGAAAAAATGGAGGTCCGTCATGCTTATCAGTGGCTACAATTGCTGCATTGGTTCATCACTCTAATGATGTGCGTTTAAAAAAGCAGTCAGTAATGACAGAGAAGCGATTTATGACACAAATGATTGTGTGCATCTCTCTCTCCCCTCTCTCTCTCCCAGTGTGTGTGTGTGTGAGTGAGTGAGAGAGAGAGAGAGAGAGAGAGAGAGTGTGTGTGTGTGTGTGTGTGTGTGTGTGTGTGTGTGTGTGTGTGTGTGTGTGTGTGTGTGTGTGTGTGTGTGTGTGTGGTGTAATACAATACAATACAATAAATTTTATTCATTCTTTGCAGGCCATTTGGCCCATACTGACAAGGAGGTTTACATTCAATTATAGCAAAGTTTTGGACAACATTCCCTGTTAAATAACACACAATGTACATATCCTGTATTTTCAGCATCTGATTTTTAAACTTTCTACAATATACATAGCAGTTTTGAATGCAAGATTTCCTTTAAGGTTCCTACATAGCAAATGAACTCTTAATGTGTTAGGAAAGAGACAATAATACACAGGGAGGTAGTTATTTCGTAGGTGCAAGTACTTTGGGCAAACAAAAAGAAAACGTATAATGTCCTCAATGTGATTTCCATTGCAGTGTTTGCATTCAGGGTCATTTCTTAAATAACCAAAACGGGGAATACCATTTAGATGTAATCTGTTACTTCTTAGCAGGCAAATGGCTCTTCTATGTGCTACTAAATCTAAACTTGTAATGTAGTTAGCTCTTATAATTTCTGGCTAGTATAAACTGTAACCCTCTTCATGAGATATGGAATCATGCCAAATTTGTTGTGACATATCTTTCAGCCTGTTTCTAAAGTCTTCTAGAAAGAATTTACTATTTCCAGGATTTCGCAATACACAGACCCGACCAACTCCACACTTGCATAGCAGAAGTCTTATTTCTGATGCCCAGTTCTTTCTGCCAGCTGAGTCGTGTGCATGCAGCATATTATAACACTGTTTGGGATACCTGTTGCTCGGCATGTTAATAAGTCTGCACCAGTATTTGATCAGTCGAGTTTGAGTATCTATCAAAATAGGAAATCTTCCACATTCACCTAAACCTACACCATCTTTCACATCCCTACCTACACCGAGCATCATTTTACATATTTTAACGTGTACTTTTTCTATAGCGTCATATTTCTGAAATCCCCAAATTTCTGAGCCATGTAGTAGACTGGGCTTTACTTTAGTATCAAATATTTTGAAACCCATGTCCACTGGAAGTGCTTTACATCTGAAATATAACCTTTCTATGCCTGCTACAGCTCTAAAAGCTTTACCAGAAAGAGCTACATTCTTAGTCCATTTTAATCATGAAATCTATTAATCTCTTGCAAAAACACGAAAACTTACTGGAAGAGCATCTCTGAAGAGGTTCTTTAACCCTTTGCCTCCCGCACCCTATCCATCAGCTGCAAAATTTAACCCTTAGACTCCCTCACCATATCCACCAGCTTCCTGCAGGAAGCTGGTGGATAGGGTGAGGGAATCAAAGGGTTAAGTTTTTGCTTTGCTAGCACGGTTCCTGAGGCAGGATGCTGGTGGACAGGGTGCGGGAGTCAAAGGTAAGACGTCTGCATGCAATGCTTATGTCTCACATCGTGCCAAGTCCAATAAGAAGGTGTTTGGTGCCACGTGGTTCGTCGCACACTATGCACAAGGGTGCTTCTTCGTTTTTTCAAAAGGTATGAGTGAGTGAAGAATGTGTGACCTGAATGTAACCAATACAACACTGTCCCTTTTCTACGGATCCCCGGAACAAAGAGAGAATCTCTTTAAGATCGGGTAGATTTGAAAAAATAAATTGTTGTCTGTCTGATTGTTCCAATCCTCCTGCCTCAGATTTCTCACGAAAGTTTGTACTTTGGCTTTCAGATCTGCGTAAGGGAAGAAAGATTTAGATATCTTTCCCGTTGTGCCATTCTCGGCAAGACAGTCGGCCTTTTCACTCCCTCAAATACCAACGTGGCCAGGAACCCAGACAGAAACAATGTTGTCTCCATCTGCTGTAAGGGTGGAAAAGAGTTTTAAAAATTCAGAAGCTCTGACTGACTGATGTTTCGGCCACCAATTGTCTGCAAAGCGGAAAAGGGAATCTGAAAAGAGGAGAGTCTTTATGCTTGGAGTGGGACACCATTTTAGTGCCAAAACCAGAACAGTCAGTTCGGCAGTATAGACGGAACTGTCAGGTGGATGATGATGATGAAAAAGAAAAAGAAGAAGGAGAAGAAGAAGAAAGAAAAAAAAGGAGACAAAGAAGAAGAACAAGAAGAACAGATGATGATGATGATGATGATGATGATGATGACGACGACGATGATGATGATGATGGTGAAGAAGAAGAAGAAGAAGAAGAAAAAGAAAAAAAAAGAAAAAGAAGGAGACAAAGAAGAAGAACAAGAACTAGAACAAGAAGAACAGATGATTACGACGACGACGACGACGATGATGATGATGATGACGACGATGATGATGATGAAGAAGAAGAAGATGATGATGAAGATGATGATGATGATGCTGATGATGAAGAAGAAGAAGAAGAAGAAAAAGAAGAAGAAGAAGAGAAGAAAGAAGAAGAGGAAGAAGAAGAAGAAGAAAGAAGAAGAAGAGAAGAAGGAGGAGAAAGAAGAAGAAGAAGAAGAAAGAAGAAGGAGAAGGAGGAGAAGTAGAAGAAGAAGAAGAAGAAGAAGTAGAAGAAGAAGAAGAAGAAAGAAGAAGAAGAAGAATGACATTTACCAGGCGCCAAATCTTGATACAAGAATCAAACCAAAGCGTGCACTCTCATTAA
>CM060309.1:36026424-36028924 GCA_030674185.1 Monoplex corrugatus
TCTTTTACGGAGGTATGAACATGTAATTCTATAGCATTATCAGCATTCTGGGCGCCTTGCTTAGCTGCTCTGTCAACTACTTCGTTGCCGTGAAGACCAACATGAGAAGGCACCCAGCATAAACTGATATCTGTACCTTTGACCCTTAAACGATGTATAAGATGATTTGCCTCAGTAATTAAATCAGGTCTTGTGTCGGCATTAAAAGACCGTAAGGCATATAATACAGATTTTGAGTCAACAAAGAGAACTACTTTGAAAGACATGGTTTTAAGATTTACTAGATAATGCAATGCTTGATTAATAGCGACTAATTCCGCTGTAAAGATCGATAAGTTTGCCCCAACGAAAAATGACTTTTTTATCTTAAATTTTGGAACATAAAAAGCTGCTCCAGCACATTTATTTTCTAAGACTGATCCATCGGTAAAAATGTGAAGATGGGTACGGTATTTTTCATCGATGTGTTCTCTTGCTGTGGATATCGAAATGTTGACGTTTTCAGATTTCTTAGCGTCTGTATAATCAATATCAAAAGAGGCTTTTTGCATTTCACATGTAGGGATAGGCGTTGTTGATGGTGTCTCAGCTATTTCATCCATATTTATGTTAGACTGTTTGACCAAGTCAGATATGTAAGTTGAAACAGTCATTTGTGATGAAATGCTTTTTGCTCGCTTTGGAAAGTCAACATCAGACCTGATTTTAATTTCCTTACTCACAAAATTGTCCGTTTGTGAAGTAGTTCTAACTGCAAATTTTGCTGTCGCTAGCTCACGATAGTTGTTCAGAGGCAGAATTCCAGCAACTTTGTACGTTTCCAGATTAGAGGCATGAGTAGGGACACCTAGAGCAATTTTAATACTTTTGCAGTCTAAGCTTTGTATCTTCTTTAATAAATATTTTGGTGCACTGAAAAACACTTCTTGCGCATAGGATAATTTAGATCGTACAAGTGCTGTTGACAGATGAATTAGTATGTTCGTATCCATTCCCCAAGGTAATCGGCTTATTATCTTTAGAAAATTTAGGGCTTTTCTTGCTTTTGTTGAAATATAATCAAAATGGACATTCCAGTTTAATTTCGATGTCATAAAGACTCCCAGAAATTTTACAACCTGTTTGTAATGTAACACTTCACCAAGCAATCTGAAAGTAGGCAAGTTACTTAAAGTACCACCAGAATTAAATAGCATCATGTTAGTTTTTTCCGCTGACAACGACAGACCATTTTCTAACATATAGTTTCCAAGATTATCAAGATCAGATTGATACAATTTCCTAATGTAATTCTGTGCTCTCTGTGGAGTTGTCTTTTTTAAAGTAATATTCATCCAAATACATATATCATCAGCATACTGTGCCAAAACAACACGATTTGAGAGTGCTTTAGGAAGATCCTGTATAAGGATATTAAATAAAAGCGGTGCTATCACTGAACCTTGTGGAATTCCCATATCAAGATGTCGTGAAGTAGAATAACTAGTTCCCACTCTTGCCTGAATAGTTCTATTGGCTAAAAAAGACTTAATGTAATCATACATATTGCCAGATAAACCAATAGATTTCAGCTTGTACAATAAACGCGTATGCCAAACTTGATCGTAAGCTTTTTTCACATCAAAAAATGTAGCTAAAAGACTTTTTCTGCGGGCAAACTCTTTCTTGATGTGAGTGGTAAGTTTAACCAGGTGCTCAACTGTAGATCTCCCTTTTCTAAAACCAGCCTGATTTACTGGAATAACGTTATTTTTATCACAGTAATGTACAAGTCTGTTTAATACCAATTTTTCCAATAGTTTGCTCGTATGGGACGTTAAAGCAATAGGTCTGTAACTGTTTTTATTGTTTTTAGGCTTTCCTGCTTTTAATACTGGTATAACAACAGACGTTTGCCATAATTGTGGTATAGTTCCACCAGCCCAGCATTTCTGAAAAATTTTGTGTAAAAAAATAATATAGTTTTCTGGAAGATGTTTAATCATTTCAGTTGAAACTGCATCAACACCTACCGAACTCCTTTTGTTGCGCAGAGACAAGATAGTGTTTTTTAACTCTTCTAAGGTGATTGGAGAATTAAACCAGAGATCATTTTGAGGTATTGGATCAGTGTAGATAGGGTTGTTAGCTGCCATTTCCCTGTAGTGTTTGCAGGTAGGAGTCAAACCATCTACTTTACTATTTTGGGCAAAAAGTTCCACAAAAGTTTCAGCTTTGTCCATGTCGGAAAGAAATTTGTGACTTGTATCAATCATTATTGGACACCTAGGTAAGTTGGCTCCATTTTTCATTTGATTCATTTTTGTCCATACTTTATTGAAATCCTTGAAATCTGAAATTTCTTTTGTGCAGTATGATGCCCAGTAATATTTCTTTGCTTCAGCGATGATTTTATTACACTGGGTGTTAGCTTTTTTCATTTCCATATGATCTTCAGGTTTCCTGCTTTTGATGTAGATTTTGTATTTCTCTTTTTTATACTGAACTGCTTGCTCACATA
>CM060309.1:36041424-36043924 GCA_030674185.1 Monoplex corrugatus
ATACATACATACATACATACATACATACATACATACATACATACATACATACATACTACACACACATACATACATACATACATGCATATGTAAGTACGTACATAAGTACATACATACATACATACACACACACACATACATACATACATACATACAGACAGACAGACAGGGCAGACAGACAGACAGACATACACACACACACATACATACGACAGAAAAGCAGCGAGATAGAAAGACAAAGAGGGCGATGTAGGGACAGTGTATAAGATCCTGACAAACGTTCTTCCACTCCCCTGAATTTTGAATATTAAAGGTAAACAATTTCGAGCCAAACTCGTATTGACAAGAACAATCGAAAGATCCCTACCGATTTCAATTTGTTTGGACATTTCCGGTATCTGTTGCATTAATGATAGAGCATGGCAATTAAAACCTGTTCGGGCAACAGTTCCTTCCTACTGGTTCAGACCTATGTTCTCTATTTATTTCCTCACCTCTTTGCTTATTTGATGATGTATTTATTTTTACCACACAATAACAAAAAACAATAAAAGCCACTAGTACCACAAACAAAATATACTACTAATAATGATGATGACATAACAACAACAATAGTAAGCATAATGAAAACATTACCAGCAGCAGCAGCAACAACAACAAACATCATCATCATCAACAACAACTAGGATCGTATTACTGATTCTGACTACTTCTGTAAGTTATTCTCTTTCTTTTCATTTCAGTGTATCAAACCATCACAGAAACCTAGGTTCGTTATGTCACAACCACTGTGCCCCGTAGTTTTTGCATAATTACGTGCCCCGTAGATTTAACATAAGCTATCAACACAAAGTCGCCAGCTGGCTACCCATTGGAGGAGACCCCAAACTGATCAAACGTGTTTTAATCAAGGTCCATTCTTCAACACGTGATGAATCCTAGATGATATATTTACGTCTACAGACAGAAATGTTGATCGTTAAATACACAAATGAAAGTTTTGCGCTGGTCTATGTTAGAAAGACAGAATGACAGGAGAAAATACGTGGCAAAGAAAGGAAGATGAAAAGAGAGAAAGAAACAAAAAGAACTACGTAGCCAGAAAACATCCGTAAGTACAGGAACCACAAAACACAAAAATAGAATCAGAACGCGTATTTAATATAACCAGAAAAGACAAGCGAAATTTTTCGGCCAACTGGTCTTTGTCAAGCGTGAATGTAAGATCACAAACAAACACCAAATACAAAACATTAGGAGAAAAAGACTGAAACTTCCCTGCTGTTTCGTCCAGTGGGATAAGAGGATTAAATCACCCACTGGACGAAGTAGCAGGGAAGTTGCAGTCTTTTTCTCCTAATTTTAGATAGCCGAAAGTTTGCGCTTGTCTTGTCTTGTTGTATTACATACGCGTTCTGATTCTATTTTCGTGTTTTTCTGATTCCTGTTTGCTTGAACGCGGGCAGTCGCACTTGTTTTGGAATCAAAAGTAAGTACACTCAAGCACCTGCATCTTGATAAACAGCACTTTCAATTAAACTATAAAACGTTCGAGCGAGAGAGGCTAGGCCACCTGACCCAAATATTCTTTTCCTTCCTCTAGAAAAGACACGGTTTCAAGATAAAGTTGGGAAACGGGGAAACGGGAGGAGTGGAGTTGTGGGAGGTAAGAACGGTAGAAGGGACATTTATCGGCCGCTGTCACTACTAAAGTCTGCTTTTTTTTTTTTATCCCCCTTCTTGTCCAAATATTTTCTCGTCTTGAAACATTTCAAACTTGGAACAAACTTCGATGATTTTTTTTCATCCCCTCTTAAAACTTTTCTCTCATCTTTCTAAATGCGTCAGTAAACTGCGTTGATCAGTAAAGAGTTTTGTAGTTTATAGAAAGATACATATAAAGAGACAAGAAAGGAGAGACGCAGAGAGACAGGGAAGGAACTAAGATAGAGAAGAGAGGGACACGGAAGGAGGAAAAGAGAATGAATTTACACGAGAGAGAGAGAGAGAGAGAGAGAGAGAGAGAGAGAGAGAGAGAGAGACAGACAGACAGACAGACAGACAGACAGACAGAGAGACAGAGAGAGATGTTGAAACTTTTTTTCCCAACAATATAAGGTCTTAGCACATATGCCAACTTAAAAAAAACTAACGTCACTTATCAAGAAGAGAGACAGGTTGACAGAGAACATGAGGGAGAAAGAGAGGGAGGGAGAGAGAGAGGGGGGAGGGGCAACAAGGGGAAAAAAGACAAGACTAAACGACAGTAATCAACTCTGGCTTGACATTCAGTGTCACTACTTAAATAAATTCACAAAGGACAGAATAATCTCCCATCCCCCACCCCCACCCCTTAAGAAGAAAACTGAAAGACAGAAAAACGCAAAAGAAAGACATAAGAAAGGCACTTGAGAACAGAAAAGTAATAATACACAGAAAGAAATGCATTTAGAAAGGAATACCTACAATAGGAAAGGGAAAAAAAAGGAAAAAGAAAAAG
>CM060309.1:36048924-36058924 GCA_030674185.1 Monoplex corrugatus
TCAGAACAAAAAAAAAAAAACAAATCTTTCCCAGTATATCACACGGTATTATGAAGTCACCATGTTCGATGTCTTCTCTGATAATTATGAAGCAACAGATGCGTTATGTTTATACGCTTTCCCTTGGGTGGAGCTTTTCCAAGGCGTGTCTCGCCGTCGTTCTAGGTATGTCCCTCTGGGCTGGCTTTGTGTAAGAACCCATATAATCCTCTGGACACATGTGGCAAACTGCCATAAATATCACCATAAACATGTGTCGTACCTTGTCAAATTTAAAAGAAGGAATAAAAGAGAAGAACAAAAAGAGAAAAACAGAGACAGAAACAGAAACAGAAACACACACACACACACACAGAGGGGGGGGGGGGGAAGGTGAGAGAGAGACAAAGAGAAAGAGAGCAGAAGAAGAGAGGAGGAGGAGAAGAGCGAGAGAGAGACAGACAGAAAGACAGACAGAGACAGAAAATTAAAAGAAATACAGTAATTTAACCTAGTGAAATGAAATAAAAGTAAACGATAAAAGAATTACAAATACACAAACAAAGCTAAAGAGAAAAACAAAGCCAAAGAAAATGAAAAGTAAACATGCAAGCACTCAACAAACCACAACAAAAACAACAAAAACAAAATCAAAAATCAAATAGAAAAAAAAATCGGAGGGAAATGTAACGAAAGAAAATAGCCACACGTATAAATGTCTTACACAAATATAAGTACAGAACAGACTTGCATATAGACTGAAAATAGACATGTGTGTCTTTACACAGACGAACCAAATAAAACGTTATATAAAAAAAGGATGATTTATACTTTTGGAACGGCCCTAATTATAGAGAAGGCGAGAGAAGGGGGCAAGAGTGACAGGAGGGAGGGGGAGAGGGAGAGTAGGGGAGTCAGGTGATGGAGAATGAAGGGAGGGAGGAAGTAAGAAGCTTAATAATCATTAATACAGAAAGACAACAGCTTAGAATTGAGATAGAACCACCTGGATAAAGCAACGAGATGATTGGAAGTGTTAATAGCTCAGAATATATAGAAAGAAGAAGGAAAGAGGAGACAGAAAAAAAAGAGAAAACAACACAAAAAAGAAAGAAAAAAAAAAAAAAAGGCAAAGGAAATGACAAAGAAAAACAAAGAAACAAACCCATAATCAAGTCCAAGCTTAGGACAGAAAGTTTATGTGATGGCGTAGTTGTGTGTTTCTAAAGGCGTTCATTATTCTCATAAGACTGGAAATACTCAAAAATAGGACAACCCTGCTGTTCATGTGCCACATGCGGGCGTATATTCCTTCCGTATATTCAATCTGTCCTGGATCCATAGATTATGTAAAATACATTAAAAGCACCAATGCTGACCTACAAGCACACAGCAAGTATGCAAGCATGTACATACGCATACGACTATGCACTCTCTCTCTCTCTCCCCCTCCCCCCTTCCCTCTCTTTCTGACACAAAATCTACAAATATATATATATATATATATATACACACATATATATATATGTATGTGTGTGTGTGTATGTGTGTGTGTGTGTGCGCGCGGTGTGTATGTGCGCGCGCACGCACATGTGCACGCACACGCGCGCGTGTAAAAGAAAAGAAAATATCCAAACAGAGAAAGCGACACTGCCAAAAACAACAAAGAACAACACTAGCAAGACAACAGCAGCAGCAACAACAACAACCAAAACCATCAGACAAATTATCTCCAGGGAACATTTTCAGGTACGCCACATTCTCCCCATCTCCGGCTGCGCCAGAGCCAAAAACCGAATTGAGATTCCCACACACGTTCACGTCGTCTCTCTCCTTATGGACGAATGTTGATTGGGTTAGTGTGCTGTTGAAATTGCCTGCATTGCAACTGCCTTTAAAAGAAGGGGAAGGGAAAGATGAGAAAGGTGAGGAGAACGAGAACCAGGCAGAAAAAAATTAAATAAGAAAGAACAAGAAGGAACAAAGAGGAAAAAAAAAGGGGACAAAGTAACGATAGAAAGGAAGACGGGCGGATAAGGAAGCCACAAAATGACTAATTCAAGATGAGATCATGAAAAATGGAAGCACAAAGAAGAATGAGAGGAGAGAGAGAGAGAGAGAGAGAGAGAGAGAGAGAGAGAGAGAGAGAGAGAGAGAGAGAGAGAGAGAGAGAGAGAGAGAGAGAGAGAGAGAGAGAGAGAGGGGTGAAGAAAATGTAGTAACATTTGACGTTTCATACCTTGTGTTCATTGCAAAAACATCGTCGTCGTCATAATAATAATAATAATATAATAATAATATAAAGAAAAAAGAAATCAAAATAAAAGAGATAAAAAAAGCAAATATGTCACAATAAGACAACAAAAACAGAGAGGCTGGGGAAAATGGCTAGAATCTTAAGGCTTTTAGATTGCAGATTTACTGGCGCTGTGAAACGTCAGAGCGAGGCATGCTCCACACTTCACCCCTTTCTTACCACCCTACTCCTTTATCTTCAAACACACGCAGATCTGCCAATCTATAAACAGTCCTGATCAATGAAGACTTCTTCAGTTTCAAGACAGACAGAAGACAGATAACGAGGGGAGGGGGAGGGGGAGGGAAAGAGAGAGAGAAAGGGGGGGGGAGAGAGAGAGAGAGAGAAAGAGAGAGAGAGAAAGAAAGAGAGAGAGAGAGAGTGAGTGAGTGGAATAGAGATCGAGAGTGGGAGAGGAAAGAGAAAGAAAAAAGACAGACAATATCAGGGAGAGACAATGATAACAGATGCAGGGTGCGTATGTGTGTGCGCGCGCGTGCGTATGTGTGTGCACGCGTGCGTATGTGCGTGCGTGCGTGCGCGGAAATGAAAGAAAATCAAAAGAAAGAACGAAAGAAAAAGACAAAAGGAATCTAGTAGTCGTCTACGGTTTAATATCCAAAGTCAATGCAAAAACAATTTCCAAGAAAAAGGCGAGTCAGAAAGAAAGAAAGAAAGAAAGAGAGAGGATGAGAGAAAGAGAGAGAGAGAGAGAGAGAGAAAAGGGAGAAAAAGGAACAATAATTTAAAGGACAGAAGAAAAAGGATGGAAAAAAAGAAGTGGGGGGGGGGGGGGGGGAGTAAGAAAGATACCGAAAAATATGAAGTAAAACAGCACCCGTAGAACGGTGTCATCATGATAATCATAAACTACCCACCCGTGATTCCAGGAATGATGCAGGAATGCACTTCCCAACCACAAACTGGAAGTCATGTTAAAGTGATCGTAAACGTGATCATTCCTCCCGATTTCCAATTCCCCCCCCCCCCTCCCTTCTCCATATCGTGCTCCTGTGTAGTGTAGATCCTGAACAAAACAACGTCTTTCCCAGTTTATCAGGGGTCGTGTGAGGCCACCAACTTTTCTATCTTCCTTAATAGACCTGGTGTGTGGCCACAGAACACTGGAAGGAGCTTCGACATGTCTCCTTCTCCCACCCTCCCATTAAGCTCTGTCCCTCCACCTCCTCCCCTAGGCATTTTTCAGCGTTTATCACTAAAATGAAAACCTGAATATGTGCACCACAACACCAAAGACACTGTATTTCAATCACTCAAAAAAAATCTTCTGAATATGTGCACCACAACACCACAGACACTGTATTTCAATCTCTCAAAAAAAAAAACAAAAAAAAAAAAAACAACAAAACCTTCTGTGCACCAAAACACCACAACATTGTATTTCAAACACAATTAACGTGACCTTAAACTATTGGAATTTGACAAACAGACAAAAAATTACCAAAACAGACAGTAGAGTATAAAAGAACATTACGTGTCGCAAAGAGGTAAGTAGACAGAAGACAAAAAATACAAAAAACAGAAATACAAACTGAAAATGGATGAAGTAAGGAGAAGACAAACAGAGACAGGAAATAAACGAAAGAAAGAAAGAAGAAAACAACGAGAAGAAAAAAAAAAACACGGATCATTCCAAGCATAAGACATACACGACAACTGGTGCGATGACATGTTTGTGTAATAAGGCAGGAGTCTTTTCATGAGGCTGAAAGCAGTCCAGTTACAACAAAATCCCAGCGTTCATGTGTCGCAGGGATCTATTTCTTGTCTATCGTCTGTCCGAGCCGCATACTTTATTCAAAACTTGCTCAAAGTGCCCAGTGTGCATCTGGCGAGCACACCCATATCCTGCACATACATATGTCTTAAGAGACGTAATGGGAAAACAAAAGAAGAATGAGAGAGAGAGAGAGAGAGAGAGAGAGAGAGAGAGAGAGAGAAGGAGAATGACACTGAATAGGAACACAGTCCTTGCCATGACAAACACACTCGCATACGCACACATACACACGCACACATACACACGCACGCATACACATGTGCGCGTACCTACACATACAGCTCACCGCTCAGCACAACACCAAAAAGAAGAGAAAGAAACAACCAATGAAAATGAACAACGATAACAACAAAGCAATTTCAACTCCAGTCCTCAGCCTACCCAAAACAATAACAATAACAATATCCACCCCTTTTAAACACAACTCATTGGGGACATTTTCAGGACTTCCATTCCAGTCCTTCTCCCAAAGGGTCACAGAAAACCCAATCAAGATCTCCGCACACGTTCATGTCGTCCAACTCCGTAAGGATGAATGCTGATTGGGTTAGTGCGCAGTTGAAATTGCCTGTACCGTAACAGCCTTAAAAGACAATGCGGATGGGAGTGAGTGAATGAGAAAGAGAGAATGACTATGAATACTTATTCAATACAGACCAAGGCCCCTTACTGAAGCTATTACTACAAGTGAAAAACAAAATGGGTACATTTTATATGGAGAAAGAGAGAGAGAGAGAGAGAGAGGAGAGAGAGAGAGAGAGAGAGAGAGAGAGAGAGAGAGAGAGATCTTTCATATGAAACGATAACTCAAGATCTCCAGCTCCACAAAAAAGAGAAAAGCACTTGCGCACGTAAAAAAAAACACCAAAAAAACTATAGCAACAAAGGGGTTGTCCCAGGCAAAATTCAACAGAAAAACTCATTTTCCAAAGTTGGAGAGAGAAAAAAAAATAACAATGGTAAAATGTGTGACAAGTCAATTTCGCGATACGTTCTTCCCATGGACAGCAATCTGAGCCTCTCAGCAAAAGGCTCACTGTGACTAAACAACAATACATCTTTCTTTGACAAAATGGAAGTCTTCGCGACAAGTGATGATGTTGGGCTTACACCGAACTGGGAAAGAGAGGGTCAGTTTGAGACAGCACTTGGACAAGAGACCTGGATCCAGGACACTAGTTGAATAAGACTGAAATAAAACCGGAATAGCCTTCCATGCCAAGGTGAACACGCTGGAATAACTCATCATTTAAAGGAGATTCATAGCACTGTGACATTCTTTGTACGATCCATCTGAATCTGATGACAAAGACTCTTTCACGGTGCAAAAAAAGACTCTTTAACTATGCTAAAATCTTTGAGGAAGGAGTAGAAGGCCAACCACTTTCAAAACTGTTCAACGACCAGCCAAGTCGTTGAAGTAATTATAGTTCCTCTGAAGACAAAATTTTAGTAATGGCAGTATTTTCTTTATCCAGAAATCAATGGGGAAGGGGGGGAGGAGGAGAGGAGAAAAAGAAGAGAGAAAAAATAGAAGGAATGAAAAAAAAGGAAAGATGGATAAAAGGAAGGAAAGACGAAAAGCTACAAAGACAATTTGATTTACAGCTGCATCATCACGCTATCAGCTTCTCACGGTCTTATCAGAGAAGAAGTGATATCCCTGCCAAGCTCCCATGGTTTGCGTCACAGTAACAGTAACAAACCACTACGACTTATCAGCGAATGCTGTTTTACACTCAGCCGAAAAACGTTATACTATAGCAACGTCGTGGGATCGGAACCAACCATTGGTCAATGCATAATACTGTATTCTACAAGGAACGGTCTTCTATAGTTTTACTAGCTTCATTCTCCTACGATCTTAATGATAAAACGGGAAAAAAATGCCTGAAACAGTCATAGAGAAGGACGAAAGACAAAAATTCAACTTGTCCACTTGTTCTTTTAACTAGTCTTCTATTTTTACAGTAGCCAGTACACAGAGCGAAAAGAACAAGGAGAGAAAGAAAGCACATCATCAAAGTCAGTCTGTGATCCGCCACGATCACTTGCCCATAAAACATTCCTTTCTTTGAGGCCATGTTTTAGGAGGAGGTAAACATCACTGACATCTGAAAGGATTCGACTTCACTCAGCTTCATCGTTGTTCTTTTTTTTCCTTTATCACAGCCTTACCCACTTTCTCTTCACCTCTTCCCTCTTCCTAACGTCATCCCCTAGTCCTCTAAGCTCCTCCTCTCATAATATCCTTTCTTGCTCATTATCGACCGCACGATTCGTTTGTCAAATTGAACTTAACATGTTTATGTTTGAATGAGGTAAATAGCAATATAGATATTTCACACAAAAATTAAGGGGATATAAACAACAACAACAACAACAACAACAACATCGTACAGGCATGCACACAATATTTATATGTGTACACATGTATGCAGACCAGCACATGCTTCAGGGTTACAATATATTTTCGTCCTTATGCTAACTGAAAGACTACACACACACACACACACACACACACACACACACAAGCACACAAAACCTCCAAGCAAACACAAAACAATCAAAACAAACTTCATTCTGAACCTTCATGTTTAAAATCATTTTCAAGACCATCTTAAAGGACCGTTGATAGTTCTCCGATGCCGAGTTACCCTTCTCTCTGTTTCCTTCTGTTCCTCCCCCCATCATCAAGAAGCTGGCCAGAGATCTAATGCAACCTGCCAATTTGCCCCTTCACATTCGTGTCAGGAACAAATAGTTGATCATTCTTTGATTCTCTGTCTTGTCTAGTTTTCAGTGTTTCTACATCCAGGCCTTTTTTCCTTGTTAGCTTGAGTTTTTCTTTTTCTTTCTTTTTTCTTCTTCTGTGTTCTGCTGACCGGAAATTAGTTTGACGCGTAAATAACACTTCAGAAAAGAGAGAGAGAGAGAGAGAGGGGGGGGGGGCCCAGAGAAAGGGCACAGAGAGAGGGCACAAGAGAGAGAGAGGCAGATAGAGACAGAGAGAGGCACAGAGAGAGAAAGAGCCAGAAGGGGGGGGGGGTAAGAGAGGCCAGCAGGACAGGGAAAATTGAAGAGGCTAATGGATACGTCCCGTCAGTTCAATGAACGGAACTTGTTTTAAAAAAAATCGCTGTGATGAACGTTAGAACAGTTGACGGATGAAGATAAAAAGTGTGGTTCAAAATTTTTCTGACCAAAAAAAAATAAACACACACACACACAAACAAACAAAAACTAACAAATACAAAACCGAATGGTGGAAAGAAGAAGAAAAGAAAAGAAAAAGAAAAACAGAAAAAGAAAATAAATACATCTGATGCAAACGACCAAAGACGTAATATAACACATCACTGAATTGTGCTTTAACAAACTTAACGGCACAAAAAAATGGGGGGGGGGGGGGGGGGGGAGAGGATACAGAGCAGACAGAAAGAAAATACTACACAACAGAGAAGAAAATAAATACAAAGCAAGAGAAGAAGAAAGGGAGATAAAAGAAAGAAGGAAAAGAACACATGGCAGGAGTCTGTAAAAGGAATGAAACACAAAATAAACACAGAAAGAATGTAATTAGAACGAAAATGAAACACAGCGTCAACAAAGACAGAAAGATTGCAATTAGAACGAACAGTGAAAACATGTACCCATGTTGCTTGCGTTTTTGGAGGAAAAAAAACAGAACAACAGAAAACCCAATAAATCAAATGTAATTCTAAAAAATTACTAACCAAAAGCAAAAAGATCGCAGAAATGGCAATCATTTCGAGACAAAATGAATGCATAAAGACAGAAAAGCGAAACAAAACAAAACAAAACAAAACAAAAAAGGGGGCTGGGGGAAGGCAAACTGACAATCAGGTAGACAAATAGGTCGATCGGTCTAAAGACTGGCAGGTCGATCGATCGATTGACCATCGACGTATTTACAGATGGATGAACAGACGGATGGAGGATGGATGGATGGATGGATGGATGGATGGATAGATGGATGGATTGGCAGACAGACAGACATACAGATGGATGGACAGACGGATGGATGGATGGATGGATGGATGGATGGATTGGCAGACAGGCAGATAGATAGATAGATAGATAATATATATATAGATAGATAGATAGATAGATAGACAGATAGAGATAACAGACAGACAGACACATACATACATACATATATACATATATACATACATACATACATGCATATAAACATACATACATACATACATAATTATATAATACATACATACATACATACATACATACATACATACATACATACATACAAGATACAAGATACAAGATAGTTTATTTGTCCCGAAGGAAATTACGTTGCCAATCACATTACAAATTAGACATAAAATTATACATTATAAATTATAAAGGCATTAAAAACAAACAATTAATATTATCACATACATTATAATATCACATACTCTCGCATATCACAGCGCGCTGCTCTCACATAGACCATATGTCTATGTATACTGTATACTGTATGCATGCATACATACATAAATACATGCACACATACATACATACATACATACATACATACATAGGGTCACAGACAGATGAAGATACAAACAGATAGATAAAGATACAGATAGATAAACGACCTATTTAAAAAAACAGAACGATGGAAGAGATGACTCACCTCTCAACCGGGTACCTACTTTCCCACCCGTTACCAGCCGCCACCCTTTTCCTCCAAGAGTGAAAAAAAAACCCCAGAAGATCTTAAAATACAATGCAGGGCATAAGAAAAGGAGAGGAAGAGGAGTGGCTGGGGGTCTGAACGGGAGTCGTCTCTCCGCTACTGCCTCAACCCTTTGATTCTTGTTTTTGTCTTGTCCAAATGTTGAAACATTTCGAACATGGAACAGAGGCAGATGGGAACAGAGTGACCTGATGTTTATACCATGATACAACCTTCCTCTACACTCCAAATATGCGTAGGTTTGTCAGTCCGTAAACGGTGTCGACCTGTGACGAGTTCTGTTTCAAGAAAAACGTAGTAAAAAAAAAAAAAGAGAGAATGAGGGGAAGGAGGGAGGAGGAGGGAGAGGGAGGGGAGAGAGAGAGAGACAGAGAAAGAGAGAAAAGAGAGAGAGAGAGAGAAAAGAGAAAGAAAAAGAGAGAGGGGGAGAGAAAGAGAGAGAGAGAGGGAGAGAGAGAATGACAACCTTTTATTTTCTAACAGTACAAATTATTAGCTAAAAGTCACATTTTTTCCTAACATGCCGTTGTTTGCATGCTTTGGATGTTTCGATGTTTCAGTAACCCAGCCACTAACACACATGACCTACAGTATACTTAACATGCCTGTTTTGACATGCTGACCTAGGAGACAAGGGAAAAACTCCACTCTCTACCTACCAGGCGGGGCTGTTCCCCAAAACCAAGAAATTCGACGGGTCCCACTAAGAGCGATACAGTGACAGATGGCTTGTCTAACGCCAGCACAGGACCTTACATGCTTGTAGAGCACGCGAGAGAGCGCGCGCGCGCGCACACACACACACACACAAACAACACACACACACACACACACACACACACACACACACACACACACACACACACACACACGTCTGAGCAGCCTGATCGCTCTAATGTTCTGACAGCTTTTCTCTTGTTTGTTAGATTGCTTGATTTTACCTCATATGACACAATGCCTTTGTGATTTCATAGATTCTTGCACCCCATCCACATCTCTTTATCATATCTTATGTATTTATTTATTTATTTACTTAATATTTATTTACTTATGTATTTATTTATATACTAATTCATTTTTCTTTTTTTTTTCTTTTTGGTCTAAAAGCACATATATGAATAGACGTTAAAAGAAATAACGAATGAACAGAGACAGACGGGCAGAGAGAAAGAGCAAAGACACAAACGGAGACAGAAAG
>CM060309.1:36063924-36066424 GCA_030674185.1 Monoplex corrugatus
GGTTTCCTTGGCAGAAACAATCTGCCTGATTGAGCTTGCACGGGTACGAATCATGACCACTGAACTTTATCAGTTTATGGCCTACACGTATGTGCGACCTCCAAATACCCCAGACACAAATGGGTATCTGACTGTCTTAAATGTAAGGGGACAGTAAAGCAGCGAAAGAGAGGAGATGGGCACCGCCCTCACAATGATGGCCCCGAGAAAAGTTGAGGTCTCTACCCACCTCACTTCCCCTACCACTTATGGGTAATGGGACAACTTTTACTTTTTAAGATATCACTTAGGGCAACTTATGTATCTGCCGTTACTAGTCTACTTATATCAAAAACAACAGAAAACACGATACTGCGAATGGAAATTATACCAATTAACAAAGACAGACAGACAGACAGATAGATAGATAGATAGATAATACATACATACATACATACATACATAGACAGACAGTCAGACAGATAGACAGACAGAGGGGACAGGACAGAGGGATAGACAGATAGATAGACAGATAGATAGATAGATAGATAGATAGGCAGGCAGGCAGGCAGGCAGACAGACAGACAGGCAGGCAGGCAGACAGATAGATACATAGACAGATAGATAGATAGATAGAAGACAGATAGACATAGTCAGAAGACACACAGAAGACACAGTCATGACAGACACACAGACAGACAGATTAGATTGGATAGATTGATGGATGGAAAGAGAGAGGAGGGGGAGACAGAGAGAGCTCCCCAGGCCAAAACGGTGGACTGGTTGTGTGTTGTGAAGCTGGTTTCGTCAGACATCCAACGCATAGCAAACGCCAACTCTACCACACCAACATCTGTCATTTTCTTTTAGTATAAAGAACAGTTAACGAACGACAAAAAGGAAAAAGAAACACGATTCTGACTGACCTGTGAATTTCCTCTGTACCTGCGCATAACTGCATACATGTACCAAGTGAGTGTCAAACTGTCTGTCCACTCCCTCTACAAATATGTGTGCATGCATGTCTGAGTGTGTGTGTGTGTTGTGTGTGTGTGTGTGTGTGTGTGTGTGTGTGGTGTGTGTGTGTCTGTGGTGTGTTTTGTGTGTGTGTGTGTGTGTGTGTGTGTGTGTGTGTGTGTGTGTTGTGTGTGTGTATGTGAGTCAGTGAGTGAGTGAGTGTGTGTGTGTGTGTATGTGTGTGTGAGTATGTGAGAGAGTGTGTGTGCGTGCGTGCGTGCGTGCCCATAAGGACATTAACCACCATGGATGACTGTTTATCGTTGGACCCCACAACCTTTGGGCCAAAAGTCCGGTCGGAGGAGAAATCTGTGTACAACTTGACTGAGATATTGCTTCTTATCGCAATGGCATCCATAGATACCTGTTTTCCAGTAGAGATTTTCTTTGATTTGAACCACACCGGAACCAAGTTGTCAGCAGACAGATTTGAAATCACTATTGCTGTGGTCCAGTTTCTTTTTATTTAGTTTCTTCACTGATCGTTTCAAAAAGTGAGAAACACAACGATAAATTTAACATAGTGATACGAGAAAAGTTTTACTTCAAAGTGAGTTACGGCACTGTAACTTTTCGTAGAGATTGTGGGTGGAGTTAGGGAGAGTTCTGAAAGACAGATACTCGAAAACTGTATTACTATATCCCTTAACTGTATCTATCAAGTTAGTTTTATTCGGCACTGATGAAAAAAGGTATGGAGTATTTGATGAGTAAAATACACTATTCATTAACATAGAATCAATCAAACCAAAAAAACAAAACAAAACAAAAAAAACCATTTTCAAAGCTTTACAGCATGCATACAAAAACAAAACAAAACATGTTCTCGTTTCGAAATATATATCATGTGGGTTTTGATGATGAATACTTTCCATACTTTAGTGTAATAAAAATTCAAATATTAAACATTTCTTATTCATAAGAGCATGGCTATGTTTCTGAATGCTTAGTCTTCCTGTATGGAAAAACAGTTCTCCTATGCTGTCTTCTATTTACCATTACAATGAAAACAAATGTTAGCACAGAAACGTCAGTAACACCATTACACTGCTCTTATGGGTCAAATAAAAATCAAGACTAGTCAATATCTGAAAAACAATGAGTACATGTATAGTTCATGACAAATATGTGGGTTTCTGCCATAAAAAAATAAACATCACCCTTTGTAACCTCCTAAACTTACTGTGTTTACATATGACAAACTCAATGAATACCTCAATATGTCTATATAGAATTATTGAATCATTGTTGCATGCTTTGCTGTTGTCATGTTTTCATTCCTAAGAAAATATCTCCGTTGCAAGTACAAAGAATGTGAAAATGTATCCAATGTGTGTGTGTGGGGGGGGGGGGGGGGGGATGGGGGTCGCATTTCAATTGTATGTATGATTTAGATTTTTTTTTTCCAGTTTCCTCTGTACTTTTTTCTACCTCCCTCAAAACACAAAGACTGATGGGGAAAGTGTGAAAAGTTCAGACAAAGAGGATGTCTTTAGGTCAGGAA
>CM060309.1:36071424-36076424 GCA_030674185.1 Monoplex corrugatus
CAACCGGAGGTGTGTGTGTGTGTGTTGGGTGTGTGTGTGTGCGTGCGTGCGTGCGTGCGTGCGTGTGTGTGTGTGTGTGTGTGTGTGTGTGTGTGTGTGTGTGTGTGTGTGTCTGCTTGCTTGGTTTCCTTTATTTTCTTTTTTTTTTTTAATGTCTCTGTCGTGACTTACTGTGGTTTTGTGAAATTTTTTTGTGTCTGTCTGTCTGTGGCAGAAATGCATTACCAAGTTTTTTGTTTTGTTTTTTTCCTGCTGTTTCTCGATGCAGCCTTGCTGAATTTGGATCAAAGGTGTGGACTGTTGTTAGGGTGTAGCAACTGCATAAGTCTGGAAGTCGGGGCGGCAATATCAACGTAACATAGTTCAAACAGAGTGCCTAAAACCCGCATTTTTAGGACAACAGACGAACACAACACTGTCTCGGGAACTTCCAAAAATAATTCAGTTCTGTTTTCACACTTGTGACAGCCTACCATAGGCCTCGCTCTAATTTCATTTTTATTTCGGCTGGTTTATTCAAGATCACAGTGATCTCTGAGAAGTACAAAACTTTGAATTTCTGTGGTAATGTTTGTATAAAGAAAGGGACTGCCAGAATGGCTTGATAATTTCACTGCTAGAATCATCATCATCATCATCAATTGCCTTGCCACATGGCGTTGGCGATCATGGCCCTCCATATGCATCTGTCCCTTGTTGCCACAAGCACATCTTCCACCCTCTCTGTCCTCAGCCACTCTGCAAGTCCGTCCAATATTTTCTCCCTGGGTCTACTTGGTGCTCTCTTTCCCTCCAGCTTTCCTGTTGTGACTAGGCGCTCCAATTCCCCTTTCCTCATAAGATGGCCTATAAATGTTGCCAATCTTTTCCTAATCTTCCTTATGAATGATCTTCTTGTGTCTGCCTCCATCAACTACCTCCAGCTGCCAGAATGGCTTGATTATTTTCTTTTATTTTTCGTTTTTGGATTTGTAATTTGTGAGGTACTTTCCAGGATTGCACAGACCACAGCTGCAATGACCAAGCTAAAAGTCATCTGGAACGACAAGAATATTGCAATCGGCTCCAAGATCAGACTGATGCGTTCCCTGGTCATGTCAATATTTTTGTATGCATGCGAAACATGGACCATAACAGCAGACATTGAAAGAAGGATACAGGCAATGGAGATGAGATGCTTCCGCAAACTCCTTGGTATCTCGTACATAGATCATATAACCAATAAAGAAGTGAAAACCCGAATCGAAAACGCCATCGGGCCGTATGAAGACCTCCTGACCTCAGTGAAAAGACGCAAACTGAGGTGGTACGGGCACGTCACACGATCATCTGGACTGGCCAAGACCGTCTTGCAGGGAACAGTTCAGGGAGGGAGACGAAGAGGCAGACAGAGAAAAAGATGGGAAGACAATATCAGAGAGTGGACTGGCCTTGAATGGAATATCATTCTGCGGAAAGCTGAGGACCGTGAGGAGTGGAGGAAGTTGGTTGCAAAATCTTCAATGGTGCCCCAACGGTCAACCAGACTACGGGACTGATGATGATGATGAATTTGTGAGGCCTGGCGGGCATAGAGGTAGTGTTCCCACTTTGTAATATGACTGTACAATTTGGATTCTGACTGAAGAAAATTGTTATGCGTGCCTCCTGTCTTCTCAGCTGTGTAAAAATACCTGAGCTTCTTCCTCAAAGTTTGAGGGAGATGAAACAACCAGGGCAAAGAGACGGACACCGCCCAAAATAACGCTGTCCCTGCCCCTACCACCTCATTCTTCTGCGATCTCAAGTTCAAGTTTATGCTGCTTATAGCCCATCCGACTACTAGAGCCATATCAAGGATAACACCACGTCAAAAACGACAACCCGGTTAAGATAAAAGACAACAGTTAAAAAACCATGCTCACCGTTAACCTCGCAAATCTAAATGCAAATGATGAAAAACAGACGTTAAATCACATCAGGTGAAATCAATTGATTTCTTGTAAAAACTGGAAAATTGCATCAGGAGGGACGTCTCGGAAGAGATTCTTTAAGGAGTCCGCCGTGTAGTGCTTTTGTCTCACATCGTACAAGTCCCAGCAATCAAGGAGGAGGTGTCTGATGCTCAACAGCTCGTCACATGGTATACACCACGGTGCGTCTTCAGTTTTGAAAGGTAGGAATGAGTGTCATGTGTGACCCGTGTATAACTTACATAACACTGTCTATTTATTACGGTTCCCTGCAGCAAATGGGAGAATATCTGTCAGGGTTGTTTTTTTAATGTGGTTGGTTTTTGTTTGTTTGTTTTGTTTTTGTTGTTTTTTGTTTTTGTTTTTGTTTTTGTTTTTTTGTAATCGCGCTTCGGGACATTTCCTTTCTGCTCACTTTTTTCTGTTATCTTTTCCATTTTCTACGCCACCTTAACAGCCCGAGAAGCTGTCACAGTTTTTACAATGCGATGATGATGATGATGATGACGATGGTAATGATGATGACGAGGACGACGACGACGACGACGACGACGACGACGAGGAAGATGACAACCATGATGTTGTGGAATTCCATCTACAATTGCGACCGCGTGACAGGGCTGTACGCTACATGTAAGCTTACTACCATACTGTATCCTGGTGTAAACCAGGCCCGAGAGATGCAGACTGCTGCGGTGCTAGTCAGATGATTTGAGCAACAACCTTAATGAGGCATCCGTGAAGTGGATGAGAATCGACTGTGTGGTCCCAGTCTTTTCAATGAGCACATAACACGCTCAACTCTGGGCAGGAGCCAACTGGAGGCGAAAAAAATCCCACTAAAGTTTTGAAGGGACTGCTGACGGGGATTCGAATCCACAACCTTCGTGTCAATAATCTGTTGCGCTAACCACTACACCACGGCGACTGAAATAATATCAGAATTGTGAAACAACCTTCACTTTTGCCCGATTTGTGACCAAACATACTCAAATATGGAAAAGGGAAGATAGTATGGCTTGATCGTCTTCTTCGGTTTGCTTACATTTTTTCCAATATCCCTCAAAACAGGGAAACAGATGGGAATGAGCGTGAATAGTTCGGAGAGGTTCACATCCATTCATCAACCCTAGTAGCGGGCGTGACTACACCGAACGGATAGGTGTGTGTGTGTGTGTGTGTGTGTGTGTGGGGGGGGTGATGGAAGTGAGGTCTGACATCATGTGAGATGGAGGTATTATGTTTTGGACTGAGGTGCCTGTTCATCGTTTCTCAACACGCTTTAAACGTGTCAGTTCGTCTTATTTGCCATACGACAGGAGAAAAAGCTAAAATCCTATGAAATAAAGTAAAATGCACTGTTGTTTTATCGGAAACAAGAGGTTCTAGGGTAGACATTGCTTTTGGACATTTTCGTTTGTTAATATCAATATTAACGGTCCCTGTCACTGTGATTTTTTATACACTAATGCTGGAAGACCACAGCAACTAGTGGTCATTACATATATCAGGCAGATAGAACAAATTAATTACTCGGGCGTAAAAAGTCACACAGGCATCTATCATATCAAATGGTGTGCAACTGGGCAAATGTGCTTCACAACGAAAATTGGGACGCAAAGAGATTCAAACTCATAATGGTTTAGTTGTTTGGCCACTGGCCTTTGCAAAAAGATTGAACACAATATTATTTCAATCAATAAAACTAAGACAAATTAATGTGAACAGAACCTATTTCTCTTCGTTTAAAACCTAAACGTAGATAATACACGGAAGAGAGAAACAGTGAGCTGGAAAACAGCAAATCAGAGTCTATATTATTTGGGGTGGTGGTGGTGGTGGCGGGGGGGGGGGGGGGTCGTTTTGCTGTCCTCTTCAGCTGGCAACCAAAACCAGCAAGTCTGATAATCTTTTCGTTTCTAATATTTGTGCGAAAACCTTTGTCATTCAATTGATGTTTTTCTTTCTGTTTGTCTGTTATAAAAATGACAATGTGGGATACGATTAAATTTGAGATGGGTAGGGCCTTGGGGCAAAATGGATTAAGGGTACAAGCCAGGTTTTACGTCAGTCGATCTGTCTGCCTGTTTGGTTATTTCTGTTTGTAGGGAATGACTTGGCTCAACAATCTTTTCTCCTTTGTAGGTAAACGATTGATCGAGATTTGTTGTGGTGATCTTATTTCGACAAGTGAATGCCTATTTTCTCAAATGAGTTTGATTTTAAAAAGCTGGTTTTTCCATTAATGAATGAGGATACAGAACAAAAGCCTTTACAGAGAGGAACGACAGTAGCTCGCTGTGGAGCCTTAAACATGTTAGCTCTTCCTTGTGGAGAACCCGAACATCCATTTAGCATTGTACTCATCCCACTTTCTCTAAAAACAAACACTCGTTTTGAAAATCTACAACCAAGAAAAAAAAAAAACGTGCTTACCCCCCCCCCCCTCCCCCTCCCCCGCTTTTTTTTTTTTTAACATGAGGCTGACTTTCTTGTTTTCATTCTTGTGTTTCAGAGGACACTTCTAGAAGTTCCTCTCAATCGTTTGTTTATTATTGCATTGCAGAGTTCTATGTCAGTTAATTGCAGTAATGAATTCATTCTGTCCGGTTCACCTTGTTTCTTTTAGAATGCACGTCAGCATGTGGATGATTCCGTATACACTACATCTCAACAGCCACTCAATTGAAGACACAATATAACCATGACAATTGCTGTAAACATTCAACATAAACCATACTCACGCACGAAAACTTAAAAGTGATAGTTTCAGCAAATTCCGTCTCCAAAATGTTCCACTTGTGATGAAATACAAAGATCATTCCAGTGTTCCTGTCAGCTGCAATTTTACTTTTATCAAAGTGCTTAACATACAGAGACAGAAACAGAATACAAGTTCAACTTGACCCTCCTGTTCTGCTAACTAGTCCTCTTTCTTACAGAACCGAAAGCCTGAGCGGCAAGAACAAGGAGAGAAGCACATCAAAGTCAGTCTGTGATCCGCCACGATCACTTGCCCATAAAACATTCCTTTCTTCCAGACCATGT
>CM060309.1:36081424-36108924 GCA_030674185.1 Monoplex corrugatus
ATCGAGGACTGTAAGATTGCAATTGAAAAATCAAAAGAAGAGCTGACACCTGAACCTGACTGTGTAGTTTTACATGTGGGGATCACAGATTTAAAAACAAAGGAGCCCACTGAATGTAGCACAACTCTTGACACCTGTGTGAAAACTATCAACACCCAATTTCCAAAAGCCAGGGTAGTTTTAAGTCAGGTAGCTCCTGTGAGGGACAAACACCTAAACGCTAAAAGAGAGCTCCTAAATGCCCTAACAAAAGTGCGACTTCTTAAAGCAGCGAGTGTCGAATACGTCAACAATGACAATCTTCAAACTATCAGTCACACTCAAGTCAGCCAGGACGACGTCCATCCAACCATCAGAGGGGCGAGCGTTCTGGCCAGAAACTTAGGGAGGCAAATCCATCAGCTTTTCTGGGAAAAACCGAGGAGGAGATCAAACCGACAACGACATCAACAAAGACCCGGCTTTCAATCTCCGTTTTTCTTCTCTCCTTGGTCATTTTAGATTCAGCCCAGATTCAGTTTCTCTTCGTTCAGTTCTCAGCTATATTGTTTTACTTAATTATTTTCTTGTTCACATACTTCATTTTTATCCTATTTGTACCTTTTAATTCAAAGTTAAATGAAATCTATATAAACTTACCATATTGTTCTAAAGTTATTCAACCGTTCCTCATGAAGACGTGTGTAGTAAGTGATATCAACATTTTTCAGTGGAACGCACGTTCCATTGTTAAAAACATCTCATATTTGAGTAACTATCTCTCTTCTAAAAACGTCCATGTCATGCTCCTACAATCGCTGAATACCATCAAAACCAAATTACCTAAAATATCCGGTTTTTATTATCCACCAATATGTGACTCTGTAAATGACGGTGGCCGTATACAAACAGCTATATACATTCGTGAAGGACTGAACTATTGTGAACGATCATCGCCAGTACCTAAATCTACCGCATTTATTTCATCATGTGCAATCATTATAAAATTTTCCTCATCGTTAGTTGTGAATATGGCCTCTGTATACTTACCAAGAGGCCCAGACTCTATGAACACTGAATGGTTAAAACACTTTCAAGATCAGGACGACAAGTGGATAATTGGAGGTGATTTTAATGCACATGCCCCATTTTGGGAAAAGTATTGTACAAACATAACAAGCAACAGATTGATTGAAAATATTGTAGATTCCAATTTATATTTACTTAACAACGGACACGTTACCCGGATCCCCGATATACCAACCCACAGACCCACAGCTATCGACCTTACTTTAATCTCACCATCCCTAGCCCCAAACGCCACATGGCAAACAGAGGATGACTTGTTGGGATCAGATCACATCCCCATACGTCTTACCCTAAACCATACTACAGAAATAGACGCCATACCACAAGATAGTTTACCCAAGTTTAATTATAAAAACGCTGACTGGATCAGTTTTAAGGCAATCCTTGAAAAGACAAGAACAGATCTATCTGAAGCAATGAACATAAACGAAACGTACGAAGTTTTCTGTAACTCACTCTTAAGGGCTGCTAACATTTCAATTCCAAAACTTACAGTGTCAAAAATAGGAAAACATCATGGAAATGTCTGGTGGAATGAGGACTGTCAAAAGGCAGTGAACGAAAAGAAAGAAAAATACAAAATTTATTTAGCAAACAGGTCACCTGAAAATCATACAGCGATGAAAAGTGCCAACATTAAGTGTAACAGAATCATAGAGCAAGCCAAAGAACAACACTGGACATCTTTTTGTAAATGTGAAGTAAATAACCACAAAGACACGATAAAGATTTGGGAAAAACTAAAATTAATGAAAAACGGGATTAAGTTGCCATCAATTCCAGTAAAGCTAGAAAATAACCCTATTCCTAGCTCATTGGAAAAAGCAGAAGCTTTTGCAGACGTGTTTGCTGAGGCCTGTCGTGTAGAAGGACTCCCTGTCTCTGATAGAAATTATAGGGAACGAGATGAAAAGAAAGATGTATATAAGGACCCTGCCTCTGACAATACTCACTACATAAATGCATCACTCACACTTCAAGAATTAAAAGATGCCATTCAGTCCCTTCCAAGTAAAAAAACGTCAGTTGGACTAGATGCAATTTCCAATGAGATGCTGAAAAATTTACCAGAAAATTTTATAATCTTGCTACATGACATATTTCAAAAATGCTGGAATAGTGGGATAATGCCTAACAACTGGAAAGAAACAATAGTGGTTCCTGTATTAAAACCAGGTAAATGTAATACCGATTTGAAAAACTACAGGCCAATTGCATTAACATCACATGTATGTAAACTAATGGAGAAAATAATCTTAAAGAGACTGATGCACTATTGTGAAAAGAATAAAATAATACCAGTAAATCAGGCAGGATTTCGAAAAGGCAGGTCACCAGTAGAGATCCTAACAAAGCTAACTACTAATATAAAACAACAATTTGCAAGACGTCAATGTGTTTTAGCTACATTTTTTGATATAACGAAAGCATACGATCAAGTGTGGCACTCCCGATTGTTATTCAAATTTAAAAGTATTGGGCTGACAGGTCACATTTTTGGCTATGTTAAGTGTTTCTTAGAAAATAGAGTATTTCAAACGAGGATTGAAAATGTATATTCCACGAAACGAATTCTTCAAATGGGTATCCCTCAGGGATCCGTTATAGCTCCCCTTCTTTTCATGATATTAATGCATGACTTACCCAGTAAAGTATCTAAGCATGTAGTTTTAGCTCAATATGCTGACGATTTATGCATGTGGATGCAGGTAAATATGAAAAAGAAAACTCCTTTGCGCTGTATCAATTATACACGCAAGTGCTACCAATTAGAACTTGATAAAATAGCGCGATACATGGTAGAAAATGGGTTACATCTATCCCTGGAAAAAACAAAAATAGTTTTATTTAATAATGGAGCTAACCCAGTAAATATTCCCACTTTCAAACTGGGAGATACTCTTCTTCAGTTTAACGAGTCGATTAAATTCTTAGGAGTTTTCCTTACAGCAAAATTATCTTGGAATCAGCATATTGAATACGTATTAACCAAAGCTCAAAAAAGTTTAAATTTCATAAAAATAGTTCGCAAACAGACATGGGGTCAAGATTCATCAACACTTGTTCATCTTTGTAAATCGCTTGTTAGATCTAAATTAACCTATGCTCAAGAAATCTTCTTCAGTGCACCGAAACACTTACTAAAAAAACTGCAGAGCATAGATTGTAAAGGTTTCAAACTTGCACTGGGTCTTCCAATGCATGCTTCCTGTCTTCGGACATATAATGAAATCAAACTGTTGCCACTTGATGAGCAAAGGAAAGTCGCTTCTACTAAATTTTTGTTAAGAAACACTACCGTAGAAAACATCTCAGAAACAGAAATTAAACTGAGATCAGATACCGACTTTCCAAAACGAGCTAAATCAATATCTTCACAGGTCACACTTGCAACATACACATCTGACGTCATGAAAGGCTCAGGAATTGATCTAGACGTAGATCCTGTATCTATACGACCTTCCTTTTCGCCAGTACCCAGTTGGGAACTCCAAAGAGCACGATTTGACGTACACCACACTAATTTAAAAAAAGGAGACAATATAAACTTACTGGCAAGTCAGGTTAAATGTCATATAAACGACGTATATTCTGATCATTTGAAAATTTACACTGATGGGTCAGTAATTGAAAGAAAAGCAGGCTCAGCGTTTTTAATACCTGCTCTCAAAATTGAAAAATCTTTCTACATAGGACTTGATAAATCTATCTTTACAGCTGAACTCTTTGCAATATTAATGGCTTTAAACTTTCTGATAAGTCTTCCTAGGACAATTTTTCAGATACTTCTTTGCGTTGATTCAAAATCAGTACTTCAGGCTCTTGAATTATCAAAATTACAAACAAGATCAGAAATGATTCTGGAAATAAGTCACTTGATTCATAATTTATCTTTAAGAGGCACTGATATCACTTTCTGCTGGATACCTTCTCATAGTTCTTTTAGTTATAATAATAAAGTTGACAGGGCTGCCAAACGGGGAGCTAATAACTCACCAGATTCAAACAATATCCAGCTTTCTCTCTCGTTGCACGAGAATTACACTTTAGTGGACAACTACGTCTGGAAGCAGTTCCAATTAAAACAGAAAAAGTATGATAAATGTCACATGAATTTTGAAGTTAGCAAAATACTTAAGCAGCTTCATGCCAGCAGAACTATACAGTCCCTTATGTACAGATGGAAACTTGATGCATTCAAAACAAAATATACCAATAACATAGTGTGTCTGTGTGGAAAGAAGATAACACATAGTCATATTCTTTCTTGCGTTAGGGTAAAACGACATATTCCAACACTATCTGTGAGTACAGTTTCTGACATATTTGCCTCATCATCATTACTGTATGAATTTTTTGTTAGCCTGTCAAAAAGTCCTATAGCGAATTACCTTTAAAATGTTATTTGACTTGTTCATTGTTGTGGTTAGTCAATTATTAGTTTTACTTTTTATTCATTTCTTCCGGATATTTACTAATTTTGTTTGTCAGTTTGTTTGTTTAAATCGATAATTATGGTAACATTATTTGTTAGTTTTACCTTCCCCTCTTCAAAACAGTTGTTTTCTGGATCATCTTTTCTCAAAATCAAAATTGACAATTTTCAAATATCTTCTTCACTCCTCCTCTATCACTCCCCCCCCCCCCCCTTTTTTTTTTTTTTTTTTTTTTTTTTTTTTTTTTTTTTTTGTTGTCTAAAATCACTTTAGTGAATAGACATTAAATCAAAGACCACCACCACACACACACACACACACACACCAGTTGCAAGATGATCAGACTTTAAAAATTCTTTTGCACTGAAAGCCAAAAAGGAGATACCCAGAAAATGGAGGCCAAAAAAAAAAGAAAGACAGAAGATTGTTTACCAGCTGTGTTTCTAATCCATCAGGGGTAAAAGAAACTAATGAAGCACAAGACAGGGCAGATGATTAAAGAAAGAATGAATAAGAAGGGAAGAAAAAGAAATCATGAAAGAAGGAGAGTAAATACAACGCCAAAAATGACAACTGATAAAAAGACAAAAACAATACAAAAACAAGACAACAAAAAAAAAAAAAGAAAGGTAGGAAAGAAAGAAAGGGAAAGAATGGAAAATCGGCCAGACAGAAAGAAACGATAAAAGAAAGAAAAATCAGAAGAAAGGAAGGCTTTCTGAACGAGAAATAAAAGATTGAGAATAGAGTTGACAGTGGTTGCAGTGTCAAATTTAAAAAATGAAAGCAGAAAAACACGTTATACAAAATTAATTCAGACAGAAACAAATGGGGGGTGGGGGAAGGGAGGCTCCAAAGAAAGACAGAACAATGAACTTAGCAATTAACATGAAAAAAATGAAGACACTCAGCAACAAGAAAGAAAGAGAGAAAGTAAAACCCGAACGAAACAGTACTTTCTTTTTCACCCATACAACACAATACAATTCAATGCACACCTCTCTCTCTCTCTCTCTCTCTCTCTCTCTCTCTCTCTCTCTCTCTCTCTCTCTCTCTCTCTCTCTCTCTCTCTCTCTCTCTCTCTCTCTCTCTCTCTCTCTCTCTCGCGACGTAAAAAAGCATTAATGTGCTTATGCCAATACCTCTGAAAATAATCCTTTTCTTGGTCTTTTTCCCATGTCTCTCTCCGTCTGCGTTCTTCTGGAAGAAAGGTTTCTGGGATTGGAGAGAGGCCACTCAAGAACAGTAATTTTGGACGAAAATTGAATCATTTATCAATGACCTTCAGTAACTTTTTGCTTCACGTACTTATAACAAATAATTCAGACAGAGGAGAGGAGAGGGGAGGGGGCAGACAGAGAGACAGACAGACAGAGACAGAGAGACAGAGACAAAGACAGACAGACAGAGAGACAGACAGACAGAGACAGATAGACACAGACATACAGACAGACAGAGACAGAGGAAGGCACGATGTTGATGAAATGTGCATATGTGTGTGAATGCATACGTGCGTGCGTGCTTCTGTGATTGAGAGAGAGAGAGAGAGAGAGAGAGAGTGTGTGTGTGTGTGTGTGTGTGTGTGTGTGTGTGTGTGTGTGTGTGTGTGTGTGTGTGTGTGTGTGTGTGTGTGTGTGTGTGTACTGTCGCGCTCATAGTTAAGACAAACATACAGTGCAGCACGTAAATTCACAATTTTAAAAGCTTTGTTTCGTTTTCTTTTGTCTTTTGTATTGTGTCTCTTTTGTTCACTTTTTTCGTAGTTTCGTTTGTTTGTGTTTTCCATGCAGACAATCAAGAGCTCGGGTCAGAACACTCCGTAAGGGCTCAGCTGCTTCTAACGACAGATTACGAAGCCCCACCGGAGACAAAATGTGTCTCAAGGTCGAAGCAACACACGAGTGCGTATCAAAATACCATCGCACCATAGTCTTTTTCTCACGTCAAAGTCTTGCACCTAAGATCAGGTCTTACAAATTGTATACATGAAGTATGTCTGTGTGTCTTGCCAGATACTGAAAGAAATGAAGAACTGAACGTACGAGTCAGTGTGTGGAGTTTCTGGCCAAGTGGATATAAAGCATCCGCCTAATATGCCAGAAACCGGGTTCAACACCAGGTCGGACGTGGATTTGTCTCCCCCTCCATTACAAACCGTGAGCGTTGATCTGGGTGCTAGTCCCCCCCCCCCCCCCCCCCTTCTCTCTCTCTCTCTTTTTTCTTCTTCTTCTTTTCTAAGATGAGATGATAGTCCCTTGTGTGCAACATGCATTTCGTCCTCGTTAAGGGACCGCCACAACAAAGGAATTATCAACAACAACAAATTATGTACAAAAAATTCATTTTCCT
Source organism: Monoplex corrugatus (assembly GCA_030674185.1). Classification (NCBI taxonomy): domain Eukaryota; kingdom Metazoa; phylum Mollusca; class Gastropoda; order Littorinimorpha; family Ranellidae; genus Monoplex; species Monoplex corrugatus. The sequence goes on from CM060309.1 coordinate 36,088,279, forward strand.
GTGCAAACCTACACAGGCACAAAACTGAAAAAAATATAGATGGCGCTGGACTGCGTCGACGCGTTCTATATTAAAATTAGCTTGACTTTCATACGGTAAATCTGTTATGACAAAAAGATATACAATACCAAAAACATCTATCTATAGGTGTATATATGGGGAGAGAGAGAGAGACAGACAGAGAGAGAGATAGAGATTAAATAAAAGGATGTTTACAAGAACGATGGTAGTTCTCTTTCTATGCTACCTTTGGCAGAAGAGAAGAAAATGCACAGAGAAAAAAACTCAAGCCAAACTGACAGCTGAAAACACACAAAGTTAGTAGCTTCAGACCAGCGAAGTACTACAGGCACACTTCGATTGCGTACTAAGCGCCCATCACATCATGCTGTGTCTTCAACACCTGAAGACTTTCAGTCTGCAATGCTAATTCCCTAAACACCCTAAGTGTCTTTCTGTCACTCAGCACTACGCCGTTTCATTTTCTTTTTTTATTTATCTAGTTTTTTATGGCTAAAACTTCTTCAAAGGGGAGCCTGTGTTGCACTGGGTTCACTGGCGAATTCCAGCCCATCCCCCTACCGCAACCCGCTTCCCTTCCATTACTCTCAATACAACAGCAAGCAAACGAGTGCGCGTGCATCTGCACAAATACTATCAACAAAGAGTATAGTACCTACGGTAGGTACTATACTCTTTGCTATCAACATGTACGCAAGCAGGACTGCATACAAAAGTACACACATACAGAGAGAGAGAGAGAGGATAGATAGAGTAACGGACAGAGAAAAATGCGCGCGCACGTGCACACGCAGGCACACACACGCCAGCGGCGCGGGGCGAGCGCACACACACACACACATATGGACACACACGGAATCTCTCTCTCTCTCTCTCTCTCCTCTCTCTCTCTCTCCTCTCTCTCTCTCTCACCCACACACGCGCACGCGCGACCCGACAGAGTGCAGCCGTTCCGTTCCAGATTCGAACGTGAGACCTGAGTCTGACTCGTCCGCTGTTTCAGCACTTTGTTATATTGAGCCGTACACCATGAACTAGCTTCGACCTCTTGTAACGACAGGAAGTTTCAGGGTTTTGGCCAAGTATCAAAATCTGTTGAAAGTCGCTCAGTGTGTGTGTGTGTGTGTGTGTGTGTGTGTGTGTGTGTGTGTGTGTGTGTGTGTGTGTGTGTGTGTGTGTGTGTGTGTGTGTGTGTGCACGCGCGCGTGTGTGCGTGCGTGCATGCATGTGTGTGTGTGCGTGCGTGCGTGTTCGTTATTTCTATTTCTTTAAACGTCTATTCACATAATGTACTTTTATATGACACAATTTATATATGTATATATATACATATATATATATATATATATATATATATATATTATATATATATATATATATATATATATATATTAGGGGGGTGCAAAAGTAGGTATACAGTAAGTATCACATCATTATTATAATGCTTAATTCTGCTCTCGATTAGAGGAGTGTGTGAACACCGACGGCAAGCAGTTTGAGTATCTGAGGGATTAAGGCTGTGCTTGTTATTAGATGTATATGCAATATTCATTTGTTTCTATAATAAATGCAATGAGTATTGACGTGTTTTCTTTTTTCATAACTGTATACCTACTTTTGCACCCCCCCTGTACATATATATATATATATGTATATATATATATATATATATATATATATATATATATATTATATATGTATATATGTATGTATGTATGTATGTATTTATGTATGTATGTATGTATTGAAATGATTAAATAAATAGATAAGATCAGATCAGATAAGATCAGATAAGTGCCTACGGGGTGAATGAATCTATCAAATCAAAAAGGCATTGAACCATTTAAGGTAACATCAATCGATCAAACGAGCAAGATACGAGTTTCGCTCACGGCTGCCTCGCTTCCCTCTCAGCAGTAACACAGTCAGTCGCTGATGAGGCCGGTTTACGGCGACAGCGCTACGACAAAGTAAGTGTGAACAACAAAAACAATGGTGCATACATACGTGTAGGTGATATAGGTAATAATGACTAATGGATTTAGTAAAACCTACGTGGCGGACTGCTATAATTTGTCAAAATGATAAAAAGAACGATTCGACTTAAACATTTTGTAAAAAATGGAATTTTTCATTGGGTGTGTGTGCGTTTGGGGGGGGGGGGGGAGAAAGAGAAAGGCAGACAGCCAGACAAACAGAAACAGTGCAGACAGACCGACAGAGAGATGAATCTCTTTACATGTACATGTATATGTGTGTGTGCGCGCGCACGTGTATGTGCGTGCGTGCGTGCGTGCGTGTGTGTGTGTGCGTGCGTGTATGACAAAGAGAGAGGAATGGCGGTGGGGGGGAAGGGGTAGGCACTGCCCTCGCAGATGGGAAGAGGGAGCTAAAATGGGTGGAACAACGAAAGTGAGTGAACGACTGAAAGAGAGAGGGGTGGGACATGCAGAATAGAGTACTCAGTATCCTGTAAGACCAGTGAAGTGAGAGGCCGAGACAGAGAGAGAGAGAGAGAGAGAGAGAGAGAGGAGGGGGAGTGATAGACAGGCAGATAGACACAGAGACAGACTGAAGACAGACAGAGACAGACATAGAGACAGACGGGGATATATATATATATATATATATATATATTATATGTATATATATATATGAGAGAGAGAGAGGCAAGAAAGCAGACAGACACAAAGACACACGGACAAATAAAAGATATAGACAAGACAATGGACAGACAGAAAAACAGTCCACAGTTCAATACAAACCTTTATGACCATACGTGTGTCACGACAATAAGGAAAACAACATAACACAACGAAAAGAATACGACAGACAGAGACAATACTATATACAATAACACACTGCTATACAACAGAAATACCAGATGGTTACACCATTCTATCAATCTCCATTTCTGATGAATAAAACGTTTTACCTCACACCAGTAAAATCCTGGTTTCGTATTTCTCGTGGTCACTGTGACCGTGAATAAGCTTGAGATTTTAAGTCAAAGTGAACTTGAAGCGATGACACTGGTAGACAGTTACAACAGTGAAACACAGTTTAAATATTTTCAGAGTTCCAGAAAAGTGCTGTATACACACTGTCCTTAAAAAGTGATGATTTCAGGCATTTTTCGGATCCGTTTGATCCTGACCTTGTTGCCATGAATTCCAACACTATGCATGCTCGGTTCCTCGGCCGTTCACATCTTTGACCCTACTTTGGAAACGATCTATCTAGTAGATACAGCTTAAAAGGCTTACTCACGTCTCTCTCTCTCTCTCTCTGTCACACACACACACACACACACACACACACACACACACACACACACACACACACACACACACACACACACACACACACACACACCACACACACACACCCGGGTGACATGAAGCAATTTTCCCTTTTTAAGAGAATGAAAAGAATAGTAAGAAACTTTATGATGCGATACGATACGATTCGGTACGATACGACGTCATTCAAACGAATGTACGCCGGCCCAAACCAATCCCAATCCAGTCTGACACCAATATACTGTGCTCTATTTTTGAGGAGACAACACAGCCGAATCTCTGTAACAAAAGATGGTTCGTCACACGAAAAATTTGCGCGTGAAATGCGTGTTGCTCTCGCCGAAGGAAGCCTGTCGCCACAATATGGCGCCACCAGTGTTTGTTTTGTTTTCTTCTTTGTTTTTGACAGCGTGCATTGTGTGTGTGGTGTGTGTGTGTGTGTGTGTGTGTGTGTGTGTGTGTGTGTTGTGTGTGTGGTGTGTGGTGTAGTGTGTGAGTGTGTTCAACTATGAAAAGTGAATTTTTAAAATAACTTTGCCATAGACATTTTTTCCTTCTTTCCGTGGGGTCTTTTAAGTGCGCTAAGGAAGCTTATACTGAACACTACACTGACAGCATGTTGAGATAGGCAGTAAGCAGTAAGTAAGCCAATTGTTAGGATGTGGAATGGCACTGAACTGAAGACATCGTGTCACTATCAAACAACTAGCCTGCTGAATCGCTAGAAAGTCTGAACTTAAAGAGTATTCAGGGTTTTTTGCCCCTAAGAACAGCGCAATACACATGGTTAACTGCCGTGGTTTAGCATGAAACCAAAAGGACTGATGTTATTGTTAGTGTTGTTTAAAGCCCAACCGACTGCCTAGAGCTATATCAGGGCTATAACCGCTTCAAAACATACAAAACTTCAACAGACAAAAAGAAAAGAAAAGAAAATTAAGTACACATATCAATGCATTCGCGCACATAATCTAAGGACATGACCCCGGTGATGACCACTCCGTCCAATTTATCACACAGGGGATTAAAAAAACACAATTGAATACAAATATAAGCATACATAAGGACACCAAAACATACATAAAAACGGGAATAAAATAATTCAAATTGCTTCCGCGTATCTCACTTCCCTAAAGCCAAAAATGCACTTAATACATGTACCCAATATACAGGGTGTTTCAAAAAGAATACGCCAAAATCATTACGCAGTTTTTTCAGGTCTATAGCATTGTAGTGGACTGAATCAGTGGTTATTTGATAGAGTAGTTATCAAAGTTTGATTGGGTGTCAGTTTCACCGCTGTCGTTAGTACAACTTCCGGTGCAGCTGAATTGTGGGAAGATCAATCAAAATGGCGACTCCTCAGCAGAAGGCGTTTTGCGTGCTTGAGTTCGCGAAAACAAACGCCATTGTCACGGTGCAACGTGCTTTCAGAACAGAATTCGGCATTGATCCGCCCCATCGTGAGAGCATTCGACGGTGGGTTAGACAGTTTAAAGAGAGTGGGTGTCTATGCAAAGGAAAGAGTCCAGGAAGACCACGTGTTACAGAGGAGCAAGTGGAGAGGATTCATGATGCATTTGAGAGCAGCCCACGTAAGTCCGTACGTCGAGCAAGTCTTCAGCTTGCCATCCCTCATACCACTGTCTGGCGTGTGTTAAAGAGACGATTACACATGAAACCATACAAACTAAGCCTCGTCCAAGCACTTACTAATGATGACAAGGTGATGCGGAGGACATTCTGTGAGTCAATGCTGGAGATGGAGGAAGGTGATGAAACTCTCTTTTCACGTTTAGTTTTTAGTGACGAAGCGACTTTCCATTTGAGCGGCACAGTCAATCGTCACAATGTGCGCATTTGGGGAACAGATCACCCACATGAAACTGTTGAGCATGAAAGAGATTCCCCTAAAGTGAACGTCTTCTGTGCTGTGTCTCAAGACAAGGTCTATGGTCCCTTTTTCTTTGAAGGAAACACCGTTACAGGACAAACCTATCTCGAAATGCTCCAAAACTGGCTATTCACTTTACTGCAAGCAGATTCGAATGACTTCATTTTTCAGCAAGATGGAGCACCACCCCATTGGCATCTCGGGGTTAGAGCTTATCTGAATGAAAACGTGCCTCAGCGATGGATTGGGAGGAGAGGTGCTAAAGACCTTGCTCTCTGTGCTTGGCCTGCCAGATCCCCGGACCTCACTGTGTGTGACTTTTTCTTGTGGGGGTATGTTAAAGACCAAGTTTATGTTCCACCACTTCCAGCAAGTATCGATGACTTGAAAGATCGAATAACAGCTGCAATCAACACGGTGGACCGTGACATGCTGAGGCGCGTTTGGGAGGAATTCTCATATCGGCTTGATGTTGTCCGCGCTGCCGGTGGTGGCCACATTGAGCACTTATAAAACATGAAATGAAACTTGAATGTATATACAACACATGTGTTCATGCTAGAGGTTTGTAATTTTTTTCGTTTTTGACACATCACGTGATGATTTTGGCGTATTCTTTTTGAAACACCCTGTATGTACCAATTAACAATCCTAAGAAAAAGTACGTAAAACTTTATCGAACACATACAAGTGAATGGATCATCAAGGCAGAAAATGATAGAAAGAAACGACAGAAAGCAAAGGTACAAAGTAGAAACAAAGAGAGTGACAGAAAAGACGAAATGTCTAGCACACAATTTCCAGAAGGTGGGGATATTATTTACACTGAAAAAGCCCCCGGCATCCCCACGGGGAACCGAAAGGATGCCTTAGAGACAGAGGTACCAGAGTGATCAATGACAAAATAAAATCAACCAACCAATCAAACAAAATAAAACAAACGACAACCTAACAACAAAAACAAAGACACAAATGCCATTTTGCACACAGAATCACATAAAATGGGGCAAAATCTATCAGTCTTAGTCTTACCTTGGCCAATTGGTCAAAACGTCCAAACAGTTCGTTGAGGATTCGAACCAACTCCTGGGCAGTGCACTGGGATGCCAGAGCCGTGAAGCCCACAATGTCAGCAAACAAAATTCTGAAACACAGGGATAGTGGCCTTTAAGACAGGGATAATTCGAAAATCAGAAATCACTTTATTCATTACGGCCACAGCCCCTCAGTAAGGGGGATAACAAAGACCATAAAAGCGCACATTCATGCAAATTGTAACTCTGTTTTTGCACAACTTCGTTTTTCAAACGCTTTATACAGATAAGTAGCACGGTATTACAATATTTTCGTCTTTTCATGACATCAATAAAATCAGCTCGAATAAACAAGGAATAAAGGAAGAGATAAGGACGATGATAATAATAATAATGATGATGAAAGTGATGGTGAGGAAGGGGAAATGTTGATGACGATAATGATGATGATGATAATGATAAAGATTTGTTACGCTCAACCGGAAGCATTACAATACAAAACATCAGCAAATCACAGGATCATGTTTCGACCAAACTATTATATTCAACAAAACTAATATCACGCTAGAAGGCTGTTTTATTTATTTATTCATATTTCATTTTTTAAAGATGTTTATTCATCTTTGACCAATATTCCATCCCAAACCCAACCAGAAAAATCTGCGCGCTCTCTCTCTCTCTCTCTCATCTCTCTCTCTCTCGCTCTCTCTCTCTCTCTCTCTCTCTCTCCCTCCCTCCCTCTTTTATTGTTAGCTTTACCCGAGCCAATGTTCTCAACAATTCCTCGCATTCCGGCGCCAGATGATAAAAAGCTCAGCTGATTCACACGGCTCTACAAAAATATGATGTTAAAATTCCGTGCTGATCAAAGTTAATTAAAACCAACAAAGCAGCCCACTCTGAGCTCGCCATCTTGTACTTCTCCTTTAGCGAGCAGAGCATGAGAATATCTGCCAACATGTTGTACTGTCTCGCCCTTACACCATTTCTTTAACATTCTGGATGAGGGCCAGGATAAATCTCTCTCTCTCTCTCTCTCTCTCTCTCTCTCTGCCGCAGGACTGCCGCGTGATGCACGTGCGTCCGTGTCTGTAAGACGCCCGGTGTCATGCCCCTGGGAACTCCTGTTGGCGTCACGCTGAAGCTCGGCCCGGTTTGCACGTGAGATGACAGGCGGGGAAGAGGAGGAGGAAGGGGAACCACCACTCGCGACTCTGCCCCCGTTAGAGGTGACAACTCCTCTCGTCATCTCCCCATCTTGAGGGGGGTCCCCACCAGCGACTTCATCCCGCCGATTGGTGAAGGTGGGCGTGTTTCTCACGTCGGAAGAGGAGGTGTGTTTAGGTTGTAAGTCTGAAACTGTGTCACCACTCACAATCTGAGCATAAGAACGCTGTTCTGGTGGTCTTGGTCCAATCACCAATTGTCCCTTTTGGAAGTATGCTCTTTTGCCTTCACTACGTGCTCTTGCAACGATTTGTGCCTGTGTTCTTGTTAGGTCATTTGCGACCCTGATACCTTTCACATCTAGTTTTCGTCGTATGTCTCTGTTTGTAATAATCAGCATTTTGTCTCTCCACCTGGTGAATTTGACTATCATTGGTTTGGGTTGCCCTTGTCTTGTCTGTCCAGTTCGATGTGCTCGTACGATGTCATCAGTAGTCCAGACTTTAGGGTCGTCAATACTATTGAGAACGTCAATAACTGCGGTAGCACATGAGTCAAACGTTTCCCTAGATTCTTGCTGAGAAATCCCGAAAAAACGTAAATTATCTCTTCGTGAAAAATCTTCTAACCTGTCTGAGTCTGACTTTAATTGGGCAACATCGTGTCTCATATCCCTGATTGTCTCTGTGAGTTGTTGTATTTCCTCTTTTCATCATTAGATTCCTGGAACAGTTGTTGTATGTCGCCACTCATATCTGTCACTGTCTCCGTCAGGTTTCTGTGATCTTTCTCCAGTCTGTTACACTGTTGTTGATTTCCTCACATCGTTCTTTCACTTGACGTAGCTCGTCTTTGATCTCTCCAAGATCATTCCTTATCAATTTGGTTTGCTCAGAGAACTGTTGCTGCATCACTTGCATGAGTCTGTCAACCATGTTATCATTTCCGTCCTCTGTGTGTGTGGTACTGTCAGTGATAGGGCCGGGATTTGTCTCTATGTCACCGCAGAGGAGCAGCCTTCTCACGCAAAACACGATGTGCTGCACGCACACGGCCGAGAAAAGCAATGGCACGTGCATGGCTACCTGACATACACCGTCGGTGACACATATCTCCTCTTCTGCCCCCAGTCTTGTTCCTTTTATTTTTTCTTGTTCAGCTTGTCTTGCCATTTTAAATGACAACATTTCATGTGCATTACAAAAGAAACTGTCAATGAATGTCACAAATGCAATAAATACCACAAAGGCGACAAGAATATCCAAAGATGACCAGACTGTGTTATTGTCACTGGCCTTGCTCACCTGTACGCACCTCAAACTTTTTCGAGCACACCTTCTTGACCCAGATTTGAAATGTCCACAGAAAATGCCGATAGCAGCTCTCCACACTTCAATGCCCACCATTTTCCTGCACTGTCTCTCACATGGGACTATCACTGAAGCACTGCACAGGATAGCTGTTTGATACAGCTCATCAAAACACTGTCATGGAGAAAAGTATACACAGCAACTCAAAACAGCTGCTATTCGCCGCCATTACCCAGACGGGTGAGAGGGTGAGCATGGGCAGCCAACCGCGACGGACGTCAACAAGCACGGCCCGCGGCAGAGGAGCAGGCGGTAACCTTGGCAACAGGAGCTTGCGTTCCGGTACTTCCAGAAAGCCATAGGACAGGCATGGCCATCCAAACCAGTGGTCCTTTTTGAATTACAACGTTGAAAATTTGTACAGTAAATTGAAGAACGTTTCCTTCATAAATTATGTAACAAAATTTGATTTTGTTTGTCTTACTGAATGTTTTCTTGATACTTCGTTTGATTTCAGCTGTTTGTTCACTGATTATTTGAAGTTTTACGCTCCAGCTAAGAAATTGTCACACCATGGCAGGAATTCGGGTGGAGTTTTATTGTTGGTGAAAAAAACTTTAGAAAATTGTGTGAAAGAAATAATGTTAGATTATGATAACACCATTGCCATCAGAGTAAACAAAAATGTATTTGATTTAGACAAAGATCTGATTTTGATTGCATGCTATGTTGCGCCAGAAGGAAGCCCTAGATATAACGAAACATTAATTAAAGATGGGATCTTGATGCTGGAAGAATTAATGCTACAACAGTTTGAAAAAGAAAAAACACATTTTATAATTATGGGAGATCTCAATGCTAGAACAGGTCACGAACAGTTTGCGCCTGAAGACATGACTACTTATTTGGAAGACATTGAGTATGACAGGATGTATAATGAATGTGATGTACGTTGTTCTAAAGATGAAACTGTGAATAGTTTTGGCAAAACACTGTTGAACTTATGTTTCATGTTGGATATGGTTATTCTGAATGGTTTTTGTGATGGAGATACAGAGGGTGAATACACTTTTGTGTCTCCAAACGGGTGTAGTGTGATTGACTATTTTCTTGTTCCATATAATCTGGTCTCATGCTTTGATTTACGGGTAGGTAACTGTGTTGATTCATGGCATCTACCTGTTGAGGTAATATGGAAAAGGGGAAATAATCATACAGATGTAGAAAGTGCAAGACAACAAGGGGAAGAAAAAATTGTATGGTCTGAAGAATTAGCAAGTTTATTTGTACAAGAGCTTGATGGTTCTGAGTTCAACAATTGTCTACAGACAGCTTTCGGTTTGTTAGATTATAATGTGAATGACAGTTCGGAGCAGTTTACTAAGGCTTTATGCGGGGCAGCTGCGTGTATGGTACGAACAGTGAGACAAGGACAAAAGAAACAGAATGATTGGTTTGATAAGGAATGTGAAAGAAAGAAACAAGAAGTTAAGAGGCTACTGAAAAGATTCCAGAGATGCAAAACAGAAAAAGAAAAAAAAGAAAAAAGAGAAGCATATGTCATATCACGAAAAGAGTATGTTAAACTAAGGAAAACGAAAGAAAGGGAATACGAAGATAAGAAAATAAGAACACTCAAAGATTCCATCAATGACTCCAGGACATTCTGGTCAATAATAAGATCTGTTAATAGAAAGGCCTTTGTGTACAATGAAATCTCTATTGAACAATGGTACAATCATTTCTGCAGTGTTTTCAATGATATCGGGGGAAATACTGCACAAGAGAGTAATATAGTAGAGGAAGAAAATAATTTTGAGCCCCTTTTCAATGAGCCTATAACTAAAGAAGAAGTGACTGCGAGTATCAGGCATTTGAAAGCAGGAAAGAGCGCAGGACCAGATCAAATAATCAGCGAAATGTTAAAACATGCAAATGCTAATGTAATTGATTTCCTTGTCCATTTATGTAACAAGCTTTTTGATAATGGCATTTTTCCGTCAGAATGGGCAAAGTCCATAATAATCCCAATTCATAAAAAAGGAGATGTGAATAATCCAGATAATTATAGAGGAGTCGCTCTAACAAGTATAGTGAGTAAAGTTTTATACATATATTTTGAATAAGAGATTAACAAAGTGGGCAGAAAAAGAAGAGAAAATAGTTGAAGAACAAGCTGGATTTAGAGCAAAATACAGTACAATTGATCATATTTTCACACTTTACTCCCTTGTGCAGAAGCATTTACTTTTAAATAAGAAACTGTATGTTGCATTTGTGGATTTTAGGAAGGCATTCGATTCTGTGAATCGTAATAATCTTTGGAATATATTACGTAAAAGTGGTGTGAATGGAAAATTATATATGGCCCTAAGAGGAGTTTATAACTCAGTGTTTGCATGCGTGCGTGAGAAGTGTGTATATTCAGATTATTTTGAATGCCCTAAAGGAGTGAAACAGGGGTGTCAATTGAGTCCTCAATTGTTTTCATTTTTCATTAATGAATTAGCAGTGGAACTGTCAAGAAAAGGCAGGCATGGCATTCAAATTATCCCTGGGGTTATTGAGATATTCCTATTGCTGTTTGCAGACGATGTTGTTCTTCTCTCTGGTACAGTCAAAGGCTTACAAAACCAGTTAAATGTCTTAAAGGAAGAATCGGATCGACTAGCTTTAACAGTTAACATGGATAAAACTAATATTATGATTTTCAGGAAGGGTGGACATTTATCAAAACACGAAAAATGGTTCTATGGAATTAACGAGGTTAAAGTTGTTAATTTTTATAAATACTTAGGAATAATATTTTCGACAAAATTAAGTTTAAATTATGCATGGGAAGAATCTTGTAATAAAGGGAAAAAAGGTGTTATTGAAATTTTAAAATCCTTACGGAAGCTCAATTCTATTGATTGTAATTTATATTGGAAAATGTTTGATACACAGATAGAACCTTTACTTACATATGCAGCTGAAGTATGGGGTCTTACTGTAAATCCACATATGGAAAAAGTGCATACATATGCTATAAAACGTTTTTTGGCTATACCAATTCACTCTTCTAATACTGTTTTATATGGAGAAACTGGAAGATATCCTTTATACATTAGAACCTTTGTGAAGAGTATTAAATACTGGTTGAAATTGTTAAGGCTTCCACAATCTCGGTTATGTAAACAGGCATATGAAATGATGGTTACTCAAATGGAAATAGGAAAACAGAACTGGGCCTATCAGGTAAAAAAGGCTTTATCAGAACTTGGGTTTGGAATCGTGTGGTTGTCCCAGGGAGTAGGAAATGAGTGTCAGTTTATTAATGAATTTAAAGACAGGCTTATTTGTTCGTTTAAACAAAATTGGCACTCAGATATGGAAAACAAAGAAAAATATAGTTGGTTCTTCTCATTTAAAGATGTTTTTCAAACCGAAAAATATCTCAGTGTTGTTACGGATAAATGGCAAAGAACTAATTACGCAAGATTTAGATTAAGAACACTTGGTTTCAACGCAAATAAAAATTGGTTTCAACCTGGGACGTCCACAGTATATCCTTGCCCCTTATGTGGAAACAATGTCGATAATGAAAAACACTTTTTATTCCAATGCCAAATTTTTGACACAATACGTGGAAAATGCAAAGTTTTTGAATCCGACATGGCCAAAAGACAAGATGTTGTATCTATTTTGTCATCTGATGACGAAGTCATAATCAAATCAGTGGCACTATATATTGCGGAAGCACAAAAAATAAGACATAAACACTTACAAGCCCGACAATAGTGCTAGGCAATATCATACTGGGATTAATTTAATCTCTTTTGACTGATGTGGGCTATATCACGTTAACTCCAAAAGAAGCCGCTTTATTATAGACTGTTTTGTAAAGAGCTGTTTTCATTTGCTTTATTTTGCTTTGTTTGCCGATAATTTAAGAGTAGCTAATAATATGAAAATAATGGTATATTTGTAGAATATGTTAGAAGTGGATATTGAAAGGGTATATAGACACTTAAGGGTCTACTATACATGTTAACAAAAACAAAAAAACAAACAAACAAAAAACAAAGAAATAAAAGGCATAGTGATGTCCCTTGTTAACAGAGTATTTTGGGGCAGTTATGTGAAGATTATATTATTATCACTAAATGTAAGGTTTGGGTGGTCTAGCCCAGATGTTTCATTATATTACAGTTTGATGTGTGTGTGTGTGTGTGTGTGCACGAGCGCGCGCCCGCGTGTGAGCGTATATGGATGCGTGTGAGTGTGTGTGGGTGTGGGTGTGTGAAAAAGATTTTGGTTTGTCTAAACCTAGACAAATTATTGGCCTGAATGTGGGAACACTGTTCTGATATTTTTTGTTGTTGTTTTCTTTGTATTATGTAGTAGTGGTAAAATGGATGATTGTTCATTATATATGATTTGAATATGTTCGACTGTTCAAGGAATGGATGTTCGATATTTTTTTTGATTATGTGTGAAGAATTTGCGCACATACAAAGAGTGGATTATGTGTCGCACTACTGGAAAATTGTTATCCCCTTGTCAAAAGACCTTTTCGGGTAATGACAATAAACAGTTTCAGTTTCAGTTTCAGTTTCTCTCTCTCTCTCTCTCTCTCTCTCTCTCTCTCTCTCTCTCTCTCTCTCCCTCCTTCTTCTTCTTCTTCTTCTTCCGCCCAGTTTTATTTTGTTAACTTTGATTCATAGTGTTACCTTGTTTTATTTCTCAATTCAAAGTGTTGACTCAGTTATCCCGGCGTAGTTCATACGGTTTCCTTTATACTTCGCTACTTCTGTAAATTCCCCTGTATGTCCCATTTGACTCCTTTTCTTACTATAATCTGATGGTATTTATCCAGTGATGATTTGCTCACACGTCTACCTTGATGTTCATGTTAACAATTTTTGATGGTGGTAATGGGAAAGCCTGCCCCTCCCCCCCCCTCTCTCTCTCTCTATCCCCCTCCCTCCCTCTCCTCCTCTCTCTCTCTTCCCTTCCCTATCATCAGACATTATTATTTTATTTGCAGAATATGTTCCACAGGCAAACAACCTACGGAAAGAAAGAAAGAAAAAGAAAAATTATCGCAATCATACATAGTATCGGTATAAACCATACAAAGAAGTTGAAACTGACGTCGCTGTGTAAATCAATCAAGGTAAGGTCGCGTGATTGAACAGTATTTTTATATGTAAATGGTTAATTCAAATTACTCGTGTGACGAATGGAAATATATTACACAGGCTACCAACGAAGGATCATCATTTTAGTTTGTTCTGCATAGTGCATGTCTACTTGTGTTCAACTGATTTCTCTGTCACCATTCGCTGCCGCCATAAAATGGGTCGTAACTCTTGACATAAAGGCCACAACCGGCTACTGTCGATAAAATACCAACTCCCTCTCCTCCTTCTCCCCCCTTTCTGCCCCTCTCTCTCTCCCTCTTTGTCTGTCTCTTCCTGTCACACTTTTTGCCCTGGATCAAGTTTGTTCATGTTTTATATATCATTCTGACAACAATGAACGTCATTGTTCTATCTTTTTCCTCAATTAAAGAAGCAAGACGAAAAGAGGAAAAAGAAGGAAGAGGAGGAGAAGAGGAAGATGATAAATGTGGGTGAGTTTGTGTGTGTCTGTGTAGATGCGTGTGTGCATGCGTATGTGAAGGAGTAGGAACAGAAGAGGAAGACGATGACTGTGTGCGAGTTTGTGAGTGTCTGTGTAGATGCGTGTGTGTGCGTGCGTGTGTGAAGAAGGAGGAGGAAGGAAGGAGAGCAAGACGATGACTGTGTGTGAGTTTTTGAGTGTGTAGATGCGTGCTTGTGTGAAGGAGGAGGAAAAGAGGAAGAGGATGACTGTGTGTGAGTTTGTGTGTGTCTGTGTAGATGCGTGCATGCGTGCGTGTGTGAAGAAGTAGGAGGAGGAGGAGGAAGGAGAGCAAGACGATGACTGTGTGTGAGTTTTTAAGTGTGTAGATGCGTGCGTGCGTGTGTGAAGGAGGAGGAGAAGAGGAAGAGAATGACTGTGTGTGAGTTTGTGTGTGTCTGTGTAGATGCGTGCGTGCGTGCGTGCGTCTGTGAAAAAGGAGGAGGAGGAGGAGAAGAGGAAGATGATGAATGTGTGTGAGTTTGTGTGTGTGCACACATGCGTGCGTGCGTGCGTATCTTACAATTCGATTTTAGTTATTCCCAGTTCTTAATATCAAAGAGTCTTTTGGACGATAAAAACGATAAATCATAAGCCGGACAGAAATCTGCTTTTATTGGTGGGCAGGACATTTTAAGCAGAGCACGCATTGCAAGCATATAAATCGATTCTCAGTCTGCTTTAAATTTCAAAATTCTGTTTGTTTCCGAGCTCTCAGAAGGGCTAAATCTCATACTCTTGTCTGTTCCGACAATTCTATGCGCGCGTTTTATGCAAGGACACTTTTGTAGTTTGTATTATTGTGTGTAGCGTGGTTGGTGCGGTGCGGTGCGGTATGGCGTGGTGTGATGTGGTGTGGTGCGCTCTTTCTCTCTCTCTCTCTCCCTCCTCCTCCCCCACCCCTTTAGATTACACTCCCTTCAAACAGAGCTACACTTCGAGTTCAACGTCGGTGTTTTCTCTGCGACTATTGTGTGCATGCGTGCGTGCGTGCATGTATGTATATCTGCACGGGTGGGTGAGGGACTGCAAGCGTGAGCGCACGCTCGTGTGACTGCGTGCGTAAAAATCGGTCTTGAGCAATTTAAAGGCGTGTGATGTAAATAGAAAAAAAGGGTCAGCAATTGCATCTTTCTTCACATTATGAAACCCAGGTAGCCTCACATCTTCTCTCACTCACGCCCTGTCCACTCCCTCTAAGTAGACATACATACATACATAACACAGTATGAGTGGACTGCACCAACGTCCACAAAATAAATACAGTATCATAAAAAAATTGTACAATACATAGGACATTACCTGGGTTACCGTACCACTAAAGGTTATGGAAATATGAAGGTGGAGTTGAAAGCATTTGTACAGTACATAAGAGGACGTATGCCGTTTCCTATTTCTGATAAGAATATGTGCAGTGCAAAAAGGCAAGTATACCTATAACTATGGATTTTTGTGTGATGCAGAACCTACGTGCAATGAATCCTTTTTTTTAACAGGTTCTAGTATCAAAGTTCAGATGTTGTGTTCAGAGAAGATCCCGATCTCTGTTTTCTAAGCAACACATGTTCAAGCCACTGTGATAAACTTTTCTCAGCAAGTAAGTCCACAGTCCTGATCAAAAGTGTGAGTGCCGTATGTCCATGTCTACTTATACGTCATATGCGTCAAATTTGCAAGGAATTATCCAACGGGTTTGTTGTCCATGTCCTATTCATCAACTTTGCAAGCATCCTAATGAAGTAAATGGGACTACATAAAGGATTTACTACAAGTGCAATAACCCTTCCCTGGAGATGTCTCTTCAATGAAGCTTCTAGTTCCTGAGCAATTCGACCAATAATGATTTACCAAAATTCTACAGGACTCTACTGCTTAGTACCTTGTCGCTTCAAATCAGAAAATAAGGTGAATCCCAAATACCTCTTGGGAAATACAACTATTTGTACAAATTCAAAATCATCCGTTTAAAAACAGATGACATTATTTGCTGATTAATAGTAATTGTGTTTAGAGATTGTTATATCATTATTCATCATGCACACTGCAATATAAGGCGACAGAGAGACAACCTACAACAGATCACTGGCCATTGCAATTAAATGATAAAATATTTACAAACCAGAAAAATTGTCTCGTTTTCTTATACTGAATATAACACGTGTTCTAATTTTAGTGTGCGTGTGCGTGTGCGTGTGCGTGTGTGTATGTGTGTGTGTCAGTCCGTTTTGTGTGTGTGTGTGTGTGTGTGTGTGTGTGTGTGTGTGTCTGTGTCTGTGTGTGTCTGTCTGTCTGTGTGTCTGTCTGTGTGACTATGTGTTTCTGGTTCGTATTTGCTTGAGTACTGACAGTCGCTTTGATTCAGATCTTAAAACATTTACAGTTTAGGTCAATGTCTCATCTTGCACTTTTAAGTCGTTAATAAGAAATAAAACTCTGTCCACTATTAGGACCCTCTCAGGAATCAAGAAGCTGTAAATTCACAACTTATAAGACATCCAGTGCTAGCACTGCAAACCACTCAGGAACCCTAACCCAGCACACAGTCATCTATTCCCAGGTCCCAATCCTATCAGAGAATCTGTCTGACACGATCTCTAAACCTCTTCAATCTAGCAGCGTCCCTAAATGAAATGTGGGAGTGAAGGAGTAGAGGCGAGTAGAAAAGGTGAGTGCAGGCACAACGTGTTGCTGTCAGGGGGAGGGGGGGCACTCGTTTGTCAAGGCTGGAGGACCACGCTAGAGCGGATGTGTTTGTTGTTCTTCTTCGATTTCCCATTCTGCCGTTCAGGATAATGTTTCCCGGACGTTGGTTCATTTCTGATGTCTATTGGTGCTATTGGTTGACATTTACTGCAACTTTTGACACGTTCTGATAAACGGGTGTCTTGAATCTGAGTAGCAGGCATTATTCAGCTACTTAATAGTGTGTGCAGCTCTTAAAGTTAAGTTTCCATGATGAGATAATACATGTTTTGAATGATAACAGACAGCGAAAGAGCAACTTTCCAGTAATGCACATGGAAGCTGTGCTAAGACTCTGTTCTTGTGTTATACACTTACAATCACTGGAAACCAACTGAAACACATCAGCGTGAAAATGGATGATTTATTTTCTGATTAAAACCATCAGGATTCTTCTACTGCTCTTATGTTATTCTCCATGCATCCTTATCTATCAGATGAAAAGTAATCAGTCAAGTAGGCCTGGTTGGCAGAGACGTAGGCAGCGAGGTACAGTACTTATCTTCCCATCAGAATGCTTAAGTTCTGGTATTCCTTTGAGGAAAACCGACCATTGTATGAGCAACCTCTAGTCCACGCTGCTGTGAATTGGGTACCTGACCCTGTTCAGAGTTAGGGAAGGAAAAGCAGTGAGATGGGACAGACACCATTCTCATAATGCTGGTTCCACGAAAAGTTGAGGTTTCAAAAATTTTATTCTTGTATGGCTTCAGTGTTAAGGGACAACCTTGACCATTTTTCTTAATCAGTCCATGCGTTCCTGGTCTTGGGAATATAACTATTTTTTGTCTATATTCTGGTTCACCTTTCTGATACTGTACACACAGTTCATCATAATGAAAAGCGTTTTTATCTCTTTTGATAATATGTACTGTACTTGTATAGTGCTTAGATTATTGCATCTAATATCAATGGATTCATATATATATATATGGTGAGCATGACACAATATCATCCTATTGTAATGTCACACATTCACAGAATAAAGATTATTTAAACCATAAAAAAAACAGGACCATTGTCAGAACACTGAGTGGTATCACGAAACAACACGTACCTTCACGCAGTAAACGACATTCCGAGCAAAACGTGTCAGACAAGACACGACTCGACCCTCATTTATCAAGTGATCCATGATCACCCCCATCCTCCTGCTTCTAATCCCACCAGAAACCATGTCCAAATCTATCTCAGAATCTCCACAATCTACCAGTGTCCCCGAACGAAATGTGCGTAAGAAAAGTCGAAGAGGATTTGCAAAAGAGGAAATACGCGAAACTTTAGACTAATTTTAACACAGAAGGCAATCAATGCGAAATTATATATATATATATATAGATATATAAAGTCAGTCATTTCAACCACCCTATTATGGTCTACCATTAATTCTCTCTCCAACATGAAACTCTCACATTATCTCTAAATTTTCTCAATCTAACATTCTCCGCAAATGAAGTACACGTATAGGTCCAAAGGACTTAAACATAGTGATAAAAGATAGTGCAGGCAATTCCTCAGACCGAGTAACTTCATATCATATCAGACAACCCATGCACACGTAACAAAGAAGGCTCGAACGCACCCCATCACTCCACCATCCACCCCAGCTCCCCAACCTTTTCAATCTTGCAGGCTGCCCATACTGAAGTGTGGGAGTGAAGGAAGACAGGGGAGTGGGAAAGGTGAGTGCAGACACATTGTGGTTGCTGTCAAAGGAGAAGACTCATTGATCATGGCTGGGCGACCAGATCAGAGCGGATGTTTGTGTCCCAGCGAGGTCAAAAACCATCTCATTTTGTTCCTCTGCTCCATTCTGCTAGAGCCCCGATGACGGCTCTGGTCGTCACGTTCAGTTTTCTGTCATCTGACGCTGTGACTCACAGACACGTTCTACTGAAAGGTACAGAGCTTGTGTTTCAGCTATGTGTAAGAGCATGATGTTCTGACACGTAAAGTTTCATCCATATTTATATATTATTTAGAGAATCCAACGACAGCATTGGTATCTCACAATGCAACCAAAATGTGTTAAGGCTTCTTTGAGCAACATTCTTATAGCTAGTCCTCGTATACTCTGAGAGTGGTAGGACTTAAAACTCAACAAAACAGAACAGAACATGAGAACTTTTAATACAGAATGTGTGTAACATGGGAAAATAACACCCACCCACACCTACACACCGAGAGAGAGAGAGAGAGAGAGAGAGAGAGAGAGAGAGAGAGAGAGAGAGAGAGAGAGAGAGAGAGAGCATCCTACACGCCGATTTCAATTATTCTCACTTTTCATATCAAAGGGTCTTTTGAGCGATGAAAACGATAAATCATAATCTGTACAGAAATTCCTTTTCAGTGCTGGGCAGCACATCGTAAGCAGAGCACGCGCGGCACACAAATAAATCAGCTCTCAATATGCGTTAGATTTCAAAAGTCTGTTTGCTTCTGAGCTCCCAGACGAGCTAAATCTCATATTCCTGTTTGCTGCGCCGATTCCCCTGTGTTTATTATGCACGGACATTCTGTCATCATGTTATGTGTGAGGTGTTGTTGGATTCGGTGTATTGAGACGTGGTGTGGGTATGGCGTATTATCGAACTGTATGAGTACATGTGTGCGTGCGCTTGCGGACATCCGTGTCTGTGTGTAAAGTAAATCCTTAACAAATTAAGAGGACGCGTCTTGCAAACAAACAAGGACATCATTTCATGTGTATGGAGTTCATGGTAACCAGTGTTACTACGATTCCCTTTATCACTCCTCTCTCTTGTACATAAGTTTTCGTTGATCTATATCCTATAAACCCTTCCCAAATTATACTTAAGATTCAATGTCTATTACCCGAATAGAATAAAAGAAATTATAGTGTCCAGGTCTATACATGCTGATATCATATGTGATACCATGCCACTACCAATCATGGACACTTTTAAAAAAGAAAAAGAACTGTTTCAGGTCAGTAGTGTGTATATACATGCATGCGTACATACACATGCATACATAGATACATAGATACATGAGATACATATACATACATACATACATACATACATACACATCATACATACATGCATACATACTACGTACATACGTACGTAAGTGCATATTTATGAGATTCTAAAATACAGTTCCGCAATCTTACTTCACACGGCTGTTTAAACGACAGTGGCTTGTGTAGCTGTGGCTCAAGACAATGTAGCTGTGGCTCAAGACAATGTAGCTGTGGCTCAAGACAATGTAGCTGTGGCTCAAGACAATGTAGCTGTGGCTCAAGACAATGTAGCTGTGGCTCAAGACAATGTAGCTGTGCTCAAGACAATGTAGCTGTGGCTCAAGACAAATTGGCTAAGCATGTAGCTGTGGCTCAAGACAATGTAGCTGTGGCTCAAGACAATGCTGCAAACAACACTTGAACATCTGAAGGTATAATTTTGCCTACATTCCATTTCCTTCTTCTCAGCAGGATGTGTTGTTGGCATGAGATATCCACTACTTCAACATTTTGAGGGGAATCCGGAATTCTATTATTCTTATTT